>QXEO01000493.1:600000-1071945 GCA_007115705.1 Dactylis glomerata
CATTATAAAGGTTAGATGATAAGTCACCAGACCAGTCAATCAGTAACCAATAGGTGGAGTAGTTATTTTGGTTCTGTATTGTACAGATTAGGCTGGCTTAAGTGTAAGATGGAAAGTCCTAGTCTGGTACTATCTACTAACTATTTACATCTTTTAGTACCCAATGCCGTCTCTTCACAATTACTGCCATCAGCCTCGACCTGTTGTGCAAATACTCACCCCCTAGTCTCCATAAGATTCAGATTTTTCTAAACGTTCAGTTAGGCATTGTGAGATGCCAAATACATGGCGAGATCCGTGTTTGTTCTTGAATGGGCTTGATACTACATGATTTATTTGTTATATATTTCCGTTACATCTTATTTTTCCGTTTCATAATTACCCTTGATGAATTAATTGAGAATTTTAATCATTTCTACCGAATTGAATAGTGAAGTATAACTTGATCTGTATGACCCTTATCTGATCCTGGCTGGTATAAGCTAATTGGTATCATACTGTAAAACAGCTCAGGTACATTCCTTAGTGCTGATGAAGATCCAACTGGAGCCCTTGCAGAAGTTGAAAAGAAGATTGCAAAGGCTACCATGATGCCGAGGAGTCATGGAGAGGTACTATTCCGTAGGTTATTGATTGCCTACCACATTCTAGCTCCTATTCTTCTCCATAAATTGGCAGTGTTTTATGTGAACGAGATTCGTCTCAGAAAATGAAACATATTCTACATCTTTAATGGGTTTTTTAATGCGAGAGGTGTTTCATATGACGAGTTTCTGTGTAAAGAATAGGATAGTTGTCTCCATCATATACTAAGATAACTAAAAGAGAAATTTACTCTCCCATGTTGTAGGGTCAGCGGGAAGCATGCATGATGTTGCGCTTTTAGATTGGTCCCTGTGGTACTATAAGTTATCTACGTTTACTTGTTTCCCTTTGCTTGAACTGTTTTTGTCATGTTTATGGATTGATTATTTCTTCTGTGTAGTAGTTAGCTTTCATCCACACCAACCTTCAGTTTCCCACTGATAGTGACATGTAGCCTTTGGATCATTCAGAGTTCTTAAAATAAGACATAAAAACTGCCTTTGCTGTTATAACATTTCACTAATTATCCGGTTTCATTTTTCATTGTTGCAGCCCTTTAATGTCCTGCGCTATGAGATTGGACAGAAGTATGCTTCACACTATGATGCATTTGACCCAGCTCAGTATGGTCCACAAAAAAGCCAAAGGGTACGTTTTACTTTCACTTGCATTCTGCCTAAATTGGAGATTTGTTGTCTCTTAATGTTGATCAAAATTGATTTCTGATCACAATTCCTTAAGGGGTCTATTGGCTCGTTGATAATTGGCATTTATTGACTCTTTCATAACCTGGAGACCAAATTGATCTGTTTATGAAGTGTGGCTGCGCGGGGAACCAAACTGACAAACACCCTTATGTGTACGGAGGTTCTGGTCCGGTATTTTGAAAAAAGAACTATTCGTAGCACATGTAGTATATTTTTCCTCATAGAATCCTATGTCTGGTCATAGCAAGTTTTATCTCACATTGTCCCCTGCAGTCTTTTCGATTTGTTTCTTTCATTTTCCACAACTGCAACAGATTCTCAGTTTTTTTCAGAAATATCTCTTCTGCAACTTGTTTGATTGATAAACGGAAGGAACTTAAGTTACATGATTCAGTCAAACAGTGTTATAAATGAATCATTGCACTGCATTTCACAGGTGGCGTCTTTCTTGCTCTATCTCACGGATGTCGAAGAAGGTGGAGAAACTATGTTCCCATATGAGGTGGGCAGGCACTAAAGAAGTTTTGCTATGCGTAGTTTCAGTACATTCTAATGAATGCTTTGTTGATCTACAGAATGGGGAAAATATGGATATAGGCTACGACTTTGAACAATGCATTGGCTTGAAGGTAAAACCAAGGAAGGGCGATGGCCTCTTGTTTTACTCCCTTATGGTAAATGGCACCATTGATCAGGTACGTTCTTAGCACGCAAATTCGATTTTCCCTATCACAACTCTTTTATTCGAAGTAGGATTTGTGGTTGCAAAATCAAGGAGTTCAGACAAATCAAGAGATGCTCGTCTAACAGAAATGCCAATGTCCAACTTCCATCTGAAGTGATCACTGAAGTCTCTACGAGATTTATCTGGATTACATTATGTCCATTATGTTTGTTCTAATATTGGTACCATATGGCCCCGCAGTCAAGTATCTCTCGTGGATTTCTAACTCTGCTGTGGATGTGCTGCTGCAGACTTCACTTCATGGAAGCTGCCCGGTGGTCAAGGGAGAGAAATGGGTCGCCACAAAATGGATTAGAGATCAGAAGGTGTAAATGAGGTTAACGGGCTCAACGTCTCCCAAATAGATCACACGCACATAGTATGATAGTAACTCTTTCTGTACACCATCATGTACTGACCACTACATCTATTCAATTGATTGGCTTTCACGAACCAGTGGTTGAAAATCTAATCAAGGTGATTGCCTTCTTGACAAGTATGTATCCGTTGTTTGTTTCCACCATCTCCGATTGCTGGTCATCTTTAAAAATAGATTGTTAATCCTTCCGGTGGCAGCAAAGATAGCAGCATGCTGCATAATGATGGCTCATCAAACATATATCCACCCATGCATGTGTCCGCTGGGGCGTATGCTACTCCCTCCTATCCATATTACTTTTCGCTAATACAGATATATCTAGACACATTTTAGTGATACATAGTCCGAGGTGTATAAATTTTTAACTTCGGTGATTTTTAAGTGGGTGAAAACAATTTATTTTCAAAATTTTGACGCTGACTTATACTCCCTCCATTTAGAAATATAAGATGTTTTAGCTTTGTTGAGCTAATATATTTAGACATCTTTTAGTATGTAGGTTCACTAAAATATACACACTAAAACTTGTCTAGATACATTTGCTTCATAAACCTAAAACATCTTATATTTATAAACGGAGGGAGTAGATCATTATAACTCGAGTTCTATTGTTTCAGTTTCACTATAGCAATTGCTGAGAGTATAATGTTACACCGTTGTATTACACAGGATAATTCCAACAAAAAATAGTCCGTACATGTCTGCTACCTCTAAATGCCACGCCATACATTGCAGACAATTTGCTATGTCACCGCATTTACCAACCACAACATTCGGAGTAAATTAGGGTGCTTTCAAGTTTACAAATGCAAGGTCCATGCATAGCGACTCAGACCATCAATCATCTCAGTCGTGGAACAGATAGTTGGATTGAGTTGCGATCGTAACAGTTCGATCATGTGATGATCTGTAGCAATTAGCAACTACTCCACTTTACATGGTGCACACTTCATGTTATTGTGGTCGTGTCCTACTGTTCTCTGCTGCTTTCACTTGATGGAAGTACGGATGCGCCTGCATATATACACGTTTGCAGCATATCAACTAACAACTCAAAACAGATAAGCCAGGCCCAACAAACATGACTTCAAAAAATTAGAGGTCTACTAGCTATGTGCAGGTGAGCAGTCACCCACTAATCAAGTAATAAGCCTGAGAACACTTGATGAGATTATATGCAGGTAAGAAATTAGAGGTGTGGAACTCTTCGGTAGTTGCTTGAGTGATGAACTCTATGGGTTGTCCATTATGTGGATCTTCTTTGCGTCGTGGTGCTCCATGTGTTATAAGCTCGCGGTTGTAGGTTGAGAGTGCATGTTGGTTTGGAGGTTGTAGGTTTTAGGTATTGTTCTTGTGTGGTTTTGTTGTAATGGTTTTCGCCCGGTTTTCCGTTAATTAACTGGGCAATTCTCTTCTTAATTAATAGATTGAGGCAAGTCTTTTGCCTCTGTTTTAAAAAATATATAGAGGTGTACTAGCTTTGTGCAGGTGGGCAGTCACCCACTAATCAAGTATTAAGCCTGAGAACACTTGATTAGATTATATGCAGGTAAGAAATCACCACTTTGTTATAACAGGTCCAACGAAACAAAACTAGTACTGCCTTGAATTGTAACGAAGTTATCGTCCTTCGACTTACCATAGCTTCACGTGCAGTGAGCCTATCTTGGTGATCATAGCGAAGAAGCTTGTCGAGAAAATCTATGGCCTACAAATATAAATGAAAGGATGCAGTCAAGCAGAGAATTTACGATCAGACATATACTAGTAATGTGAGTAACATTAACTAACCTCGGGGGATACTAGATGCTGGTTATCAGCATTAATGAACTTTGACCAGGGTTTTCTAGTGTGCCTGTGACATATATGGAAGGATGCAAAGGTCAGAATTCCAAATTTTCAGAACAGAAGGGGGGAGGTAGTAACATCCGCAAGCATGCAACTTACCTTCCAACAAGATGTTCAAGCTGAGGGTCAAGCTCAATGTGGTACTTTTTTAAATAAGCATTCAGCCCATCTGTTCCAAGTACCTAAGAATAATGAAAAGTGGCACCATTTAGATACTCCCTCCATACCTGTTTTTTAGCCTATTACGTGACTACAAATTTGATCAAGAAAATATGAGATATATGTCACAAAAATGATAACATTGGATTCATATTCAAAAGAACTTTCCAATGGTATAATTTTTGTGGCGTATACCTCATATTTTGTTGACAAAATTAACGGTCAGATTTTTCTCGAAGTGCGCAATGGGCTAGTAAACCGGTATGGAGGGAGTACAAAGTATCCAGGTATTTAGTGTCTTAAGTTATTGTGGTTCATTGCATATTAAAGTGAGCATTTAGGTACGGGTAACATTGCCAAAGTTCTTTAGGACAAATGTCACTGAAACCATATCAGCAGCAAATTGGTCCGGTACAGAGGAATTATTAATTTGATATGTGATGAATATAAGCTGTGACGGAATGAAACATACAGTACTGGTTGGTCATGGCCATGGGCAGGAGCCACGGTGAAAAGGAAGACTAGGTGTAATTTATTCCTTGATGGTTGAGCAAATGCCTTCACTCTGAGGAGATAGATCTTCCATAATCCATACAATACAATCTTCTCTTATCAGATTGAGCCATCTTATCTAGTCAGATTAAGAAATCTTATTCCTAACCGGCTAACCGAACTCAAGAACATAGTATCTATTGCATGCTAAAGAAAACAGGTTCTGTACTGAAACACTTTTTTATATAGCAACAAAATCCTAATCCTAGGTTGCATCACATCACAAAAGCACTTCTAGCAAGCAGAACCAAGCTGGGACTAACCTTTGCAATTTTCACAAGTTGGTCATGGTTATCATGCCCATAGAAGAAGGGCTCCTTCCGAAATATCTGCAGCCATGACACACCAGCAGCAAAGAGTCAGTTATGGACCTCAGTACATCAAGGATACACAAACACACGGTATCCATAATCCATACATACCATCCCGGCAAACATGCACCCAAGGCTCCACATGTCTAGAGAATAATCATAATCTTGCAAATCAACAAGAAGTTCAGGTCCCTTGAAATACCTGAATTTAATGAAAAAATGTTTCTCTCAGAAGTGAAAAATCAAACATTACAGAAAACATAAATGAAAATCAGAACCTGCTGCCTGGAGTAAAACATTAATATTCAATAAATTTCAGGATATATGTAGTCCAGTTAACGATATGCTGAAGTGAACAATATATTGTAGTGAAAAACGTTTTTGTTTGTAGTGATATATTAACACGTTTTTTAATCGTTTGCTCAGATTTCTACATAATGTTTATGGTTTAACTATCTCATTGTTACACTTTAGAGCATGGAAACATCACCGAAAGAATTCCATTAGGCACAAAAGATGAGTTCAAATCAAATAGATTTATCTGCTTATATGTTGCTACTGATTGTGGAATCAACAGAATGTGGAATTCCAACAATATAGCATATTCTTAATCATCCTCGCGTAATACACATTATCAAAAGGGTTCAATCAAATTCAGTTATGGAGAAAAGAAAAGTCATATATTTTGCGGGGGCCAAGAAATAATGCAACAAAACAAGTGGCTGACTTGTATCTACACAAACCTGGAAGCAACACGAACATTGTATTCTTTGCCTGGATGGTAGAACTCAGCCAGGCCCCAGTCTATCAAGCGAAGTTTTCGAAGCTCATGATCTATCATAACATTATGGGGCTTAACATCTCGATGCATAATGCCTTGTGAATGGCAGTAATCTAATGCCTGGAACGATAAAGCCATGAACAAAAAGGAAATATTGTCATGAATAGCAACTCCACTGGTGTTGTCGATTCTTATTTAAGAAAATAGATCAAAATAATACTCGCATTGCACGTTTGAAATGATAACCACAAGGCGACAAAATATACTAGCAGAGACCTAGCACTTATCTTGAACAAATTAATGCTTGCCAGTGACTGAATTCTTAAAAACGGCACTTCTAAGAATACAAGAATTTAATAAATGGTATCTTGCTAAATCCTAGATCATAAATTGGACATATGATTCAGGGCCAACTCTTTATCAGGTCTTAGTTCTGAACTTCAAGTTGCCAATCATTTGAGCTAATTAAGTGATTATACATAAAAATGTTTCAAGCAAATGTTACTTCAGATTAATAATATTATCTACACTACCAGGTATAATTAGAGAATAAATAAGAAAATATGTAGTTTCAACATTTCCAGAAGAAACATACGCCTCTTTCTGCCGATCGGAGGACAAAGTGTCTAATTGAATAACATAGTAAACAAGTTGGGAAGGTAAACAAAACCTTCAGTAGCTCGTATAAGTAGTAGCGGATATCATAATCTGTCAGTGTGGGATAGAGCACTTTAAAATCTGTGTTGTTGACATATTCAAATATCAAGCTGGGAGTCTTCGAATGTTGATCTCTAACAATATCAAGCAGTTTCACAACATTTGGACCCCCGCAGATGTTCTGAAGTATTTTTATCTCCCTTTTGATCTGTATAAATATACAACAGGTAGTTTAAGAACTTCATCACCAAGAAAATTAATTTTATTCAATGAAAGTGCAAGACATGACATGGTAAGGATATCTTTCAAAGCAACAAATGCATATGTAGATTTTGAATCTTCAAACAGGTTACGTGGGTGGGTAACGACAGAATGATCTTCTTTATGGGAATTTATGATCAAACAGATAATCTGATATTAAAAATAGGTCGAAATTTATAATAAAAAAGGGATGGCATCAATCAACTTGTCCGTTTTATGGGTCTTGACTTTTTTTTTGGCTCTTCTTGGAAAAGCGCCTCACTTTGCAGGAGGATGGCGTCCTTTGCCTCCGAAGATGTTTCCCGATGGGATTTAGCCAGGAGAATGGGTAAAGGGGATCAATGCAGGTCTCTGGGAGTTCTGTTCATTTTGTCCCCTTAAAAACAAGATGACATGTTAATATGGTCACTTTTTATTCTTCTTAGTGATTGGGCAGTGCTCCTACTGGGTTCTTCAAAAAGCAAAATTTTGGCACACTGGCAGATCTCCATTACAGATAAAAAATAGCTAAGAATGGTCAAAAGGCAATGCAGGGACTTGCCAAGGACGCTGAGGGGAAGAGTCAACACTGCTGGTCCCGCACTCAAACTAATTCTGGATACTGGCCTGGCACTCAACGATCTAAATTTTTTCCTACAAATCCTTGTCTTCTAGTGCTGTTTACTCAATTCATTTCATATTTCTATCCCATATTTTCTCGGTTGCACACTGTACACTAAATGGAGATCTTTTTGGTTATGTATAGTTGCTACATGGGTTCTTCCTGGATAGAAAAATCTCTACAGTTCAACATGCAAACAAGTAGCTGACACCTCAATAGAAGTTACAAAGATCCATTAATAGTACCTTCTTTTTCTTTACAGGCTTGAGTATCTTAATGACACATTTCTCGCTATTGTTAACGTTGATGCCTTCAAACACTTCGCTATACTTACCTCTTCCAACTTTCCTGACAATTTCATAGTCATCCTGCTCACTGGTTAGAGATGTGGCAATGGTTAGCAAGGTAATACTTCTATAAAAACATGAAGGCACAGGGGCTAAGGTTCCCAATCACCGATCGCTAAAAAGAATTAAACTAACCAAAAAATGATAATGAGGATAACACTGGAGAGTTGGTTGTAAAGTCAACTGGTACTGACTGGATGTTGCAAAGAGAAGACATGTAATCTTGAAGAAAAAAAATGTCCATAGAACCATGTTGAAGAAAATATTAACTCTTTTCTCCTTCAGTTTTTACAAAGTTCAAGCATAAGCAGAACAATGAGAGCCAGCGAATTAGCTACAATTGATCAAGATAATTTAAAAAACTCAAAATACAGACAAGGAACACCATCTACAAAACATCCGCAGGAAACATAACAGACAACATAATCAAAATAAGTTGAACCAGCGAAAGAGAAGACAATATTAGTATAATACACTTGCTGGTGTCTCCATAACTAAAAACACATTCCTCTGCAGACAACATAATCAAAATAAGTTGAACCAGCGAAAGAGAAGACAATAATAGTATAATACACTTGCTGGTGTCTCCATAACTAAAAACACATTCCTCTGAAGGCTCAAATATACACTTGGTATCACATGATGTGCATCAAGTATTACGATTTTTTTAAGAAACCAGCAGAAGTTCTGCCTATTCATTAATAAGAAAGCAATTTTACGATTTCAATAGGCTAGCAAATGTAAGAACAGCGTACATCTTGCTAATGGCATGTCCAAATGAATTAGAGTATTTTTTGTATATTTCCAGGGTGAGAACGAAACATATGTGGTACAACTTAATGAACTTCAAGTACAATAATTAATGATTCATGGGGGAAAAGATAATGCTGGACAAGGTCAAAAGAACTATATACTGCAAATTTAAACTCCAATTTCAATCTACACTTCTTATCAGGAACATAAGAATATCAAAACTCATCCTTAACTTAAAGTGATATATGCTCAATGAAGCTTTACAATTTCATAAGATTTATTTGAAAAGTACCAAAGAAGTAATTGACACAGGGTCTTATAATAACGAATACTAATTAGCTCATATTCTCACACGCGCTGCAATTGACAGCGATCAAAGATAAATCCGCGACTCTCACTAAATTCCCACTGAGCCCACGCCTAACCTTGCAGCCACAATACGCTAACCAAATTCCACAGGCCATCCTTCGGCACCCACCTTAATCCACAACTTACAGAGGCAGACAGATCATAAAACTTAGCTACGGCTGCTGATTAGGACATGACGTCAGCGTCTTACCCCCACTGGACGGTGAGCGCCTCGTAGTCCCAGTACTCCTTTGGGCGCACCACGTTGATGTCGGTGTAAACCCTGGCCTTCGACATGTTGGACTTGGACCCCGGGGCGGCCGGAGCGTGGTGAGGGGACAGGGCGATGAAGGAGGACGCGAGGGCGGCTACGACGACGGCAGCGGCGGTTCGAACCACGACGCTGGCTGATGGGAGCTTCCTCGGAGGGGCAGCGCTCATGCGGCCATCGCCGGCGGCGTGGACGGTCTAGGCCGCTAGGGTTTCCGGCCGAAGGGTGGGTGGAGGGAGGGGGGGACCGGCAGAGAGGTGAAGATGAATATCCAATTCTCGCGTGGAGAAAGAGGTGTAGCGAGAGGGAGAATTGATTATAACCCAGCTTGTTCATGTGCCTTGGATCTTAGGGCATATACAATGGTACACACTCAGCCGTCTGTAGAGTTTGCCACATAGGAATTCAGATAACGTGGATGAAAGAGACAGAAAAAACGGAAGAGTCCGTCTGTAGAAATAGCAACGATCTATTTCCATGTAAATCGCTGCTTACAGCCGGTCATTTTCCCGTTGTACGATACGAAGCGCGTCGCTTGTCGTGGGATCGTGGTCAGCAAATACTGCTTCTCACGCCCCTCCTGCGTCCAACCAGACGCTCGTAATTCAGAGGCAGTTGAGAGATTACAGTCAGCCACACCGTTGTACACGATGTTCATCATGTTGTCTGTAAATGATGTGGCTGAATACGAAACTACTTCACACACGATGCTTTGTGTACCATATTTGTACGACTCAAGATCGGACGGTGGAGCAGCTGCGTCGGACGAACGCGTAGCTGGGCAACGGCTGGCTGTTAACGTCGTACACGAATCGTACATAAAGTGTCGTACGTGTAGCAGCGTTGGGCTGAATATTACAGACAGCAGTCGTCTCAACTGTTGTACATGCCCTTAAGCCCCTCTGTTCGTTTGCCTCACTTTTAGCCCCCTCTGCTCGGCCTAGTTGTTGCCAATTTCCCCCTTTGGCATTGTTAACTCTTTTATTAAGCTATAAAATAATCCAATATAATAGTCTAATTATATACTAAAATGACTACTCTGCCCTTGTCTATTTTCTTCAAGTCGCTAATTTCTCTGTTCTTTCTGCTCGTCTCGTCCGCCGTTTGATACGCACTGGGCTTGGTTCTCTCGGCAGCAGGGGACGACCGGGAGACCCGAGGCCGACCGGAAGGCGTGCGAGCAGGACCAGGAGGCGGGCCAACAGCCGTTCGGAGCAGAGATTGATGGTGGCCGGTGGCCGTTCGGAGCAGATATTGATGGTGGCCAGCGGAGATGAGGCCTGGCGGCGACTGGCAGAGCTGAGTTCTACGACGATCTGGAGCGACCCAACCCTGAGGACTCGCTAAGCTGGAGTTCTTGTGGACTGGCCGCGGGGATCGGTGCTCGACCTGGAGATGAGCAGCATGGCAGCGAGGGTCGCTCGAGTGGAGGCCCGAACAGTCAACGACGGAGCCGGTTAGAGCTCACAGCCTCTAGGTTGTCCCTACAGCTGCGGGGTAGAAACTGAAGGGCGGCTCTATTTATTGGATTATTAGCTTAATTAGACTAATATATTGGATTATTAGCTTAATGAAGAGTTAACAATGCTAAAGGGAGAAATTAACAACAACTAAACCGAACAGAGGGGGCTAAAAGTGAGGCAGGCGAACAAAGGGGTCTAAGATCCAAGGCACACGAATAGGGGGGTTATAATCAAGAGAGAATTCCTTATTTGACACTATGTTAAATTTTGGCTCCTTATTTGACACTGGAAACCTTTTTCTTCCCTATTTGATACCATGTGTAAATTTATTTCCTTATATAACATAACACTCTAGTGCATTTTTTGCTCTAACGGTGTTAACTGGGGACGTAAGATGATGATTTTGCCCCTGGTGCATTATCTGAGAAAAACAATATTGTACAAAGCAACAATATGTCTGGCTGTAGTTAAATTCACAAATGAGCTCACCAAATAGTCAGGCGCGGAACCGATTTTAATTAGAAACTTAGTCCTCAGATTTTAATTAAAAACTGAAAAATTAGGCAGAACTTAATTTGAAGTCGTATCCCCTAATACTGCTATGGTCCTAAATATATAAAAAAATCAAAAAAAAGGTGCCCGACCTCCGCGATTACTCAACAACCGTGTAGATTCTGTTGAAAATAATAATCACGACTTGGCTAGATTTATCTTGTAAGAAGTTGTGAGATTGAGAACAAGAATTTCAAGGCTCGGTACGAGTATCTGGCCAAGATCGATTCGTGCGTGTGCTGCAGCTAGCAAAATGCATTAAGGTGCTTTGTAAAAAAAAGAAATTTTGGTGCTAGCTTGCTTCTTGTAGGTACATGAGTAGTAGTTGATCTACGTACACGTCTCCCGCTGAGAGCCACAGCTCCATGCGAGAGCTAGCTACCCCCGATCACTTTGCATCTCTCTATTACCCGCGATGGAGCTAGCTCACGGTTTTTTTTCATGGTTGAATGTAGATTGGGAAAAGGGTAATTTGGTCAAAGAAAAAAAGTGACGGTAGAGGCTAACAGAATGGATGGCGGTGTCATATATGGAAAGAAATTTACATCTGATGTCAAATAGGGAAGAAAAAGTTTTTCAGTGTCAAATAAGGAATCGAAATTTAAGGTAGTGTCAAATAAGGAATTCTCTCTATAATCAATTCTCCCGTAGCGAGACGGAGACTATGGAATCTGTTGGCGTGCCGACGTGGCGACGTCAGCCAAATAATTTCGTTGTTTGATTCGTGGGAGTTTTTTTTTCCTGGTCCTAGGTATAATACACCCTTTGGGCATCTCATCCCATGTCTGAATAATTTAGGAAAACAGAAGACAGCACACAATCAATAAAAAAACAAAATCACATCAAAAGTCATACAGTCCGTCTTCTTCTTCACTTGCTCGACGTCCGCCGGATGTCGAGTAATACACCAAACATATAACAACGGATAACGACACCTACCGGACATCGCCGTAGAGAAGAGCGAAAGAAGAGTTCAAAGTCGCCATAGCAATAACCATCAATTGATTTCCTTAAAAGACACAACAACTATCGAGACCAAAAGTGAACCAACCGATATGGCGACACAAACCGTCATGGGCCTTTGAGCAACTGCCTCACCAATGCCGCTAGAGACACAAAAACCGACGAGGAACATGACCTACAAAAAATAAAGAAGACGACAGATCCCCACACCTCTAGCCGTCGGTGTGGCCATCGAAGGGAAGCGAGGATGGGGTGGGGCGGCTGCATGGAGGGAGCTTAGGCAGTGGCAGAAAAATAGTACGATTAGGAAACAAAAATATGATACTGTTTTGAAAGGAATATGATACTTGTATGTGTTGTGAAACTAGATGTTTGATTCACATGAACATAAAAACATGTAATTTTAGTAAGCACCAACAAAACAACATTTTAAATAAATGCAGAGGTAAGGTTGGTCATTATTATGTGGCTTATAATTTTTGCATTTTTTGTGCATATGGAATGAAAAAAGTGGTTTGAGGGGGATCGTTGAATTACTTCTATTTTCTCTTTCAGACCTACAACAAAGGAAATTTTCTCTAAATCATATGATTCATTTTTCTTACTCAAATGGATGAATAGTGCCACCCAGGGGAAAAATCGGGGGAGACTTGTATAGGATCTTAACATTATGTGAGATCATAGGATAAACTCATGAAAAACATATTTATAAAATACGAAAAAAATGTGAAAATCTTATACAACATGCCTATGTAATGTATCTATAACTCCAAGAAATTTCAGCTCAAAATTCGATCTATACTTTGAGAAACAAAAAAGATCAATTATACTATGAATATAGTGTCAGCTTTGATTGAATAGTATTTCACACTATTCACATGCAAATTTGCCATTTGTTTCTCAAAGTGTAGGTTTTTTTAGCTGAAATTTTTTGGAGTAGCATATATAACACATATGTGTGTTGTCATTTTTTTGAGAAGTTTTAAGCATGTTTAATATTTTTTTAAATTGATCTCATATATCCTATCTAAAACGTGATCATACCCAAGTTGTCCCTGGAAAATATCATATCCTACACTTTTCATCAACTTTTCCTATGGACCAAAGAGCCCCTTACATTTTTCCGGGTAGTATTATTGCTACGAACCATGTCTTCATATCAGAAAGAGTCGTGATGATTTGAATTCTAGTCGCACACGATCTCCTCAGATATACAGATACACACTTGTTTGATGTACTCTCTCACATGTTGTATTATTGTATATAAAAATTCTATGCGGAGTGGGATAAAATACTACTCCATACAATTCACAACATTTGTTAATACAAGATTTAAGTAGCACATGACACACACAAAAACGATACACTTAATATTTGGAGGGCTATTATTATGAATAACATTTTTCACTCATATTAGATATATCTAATAACTAGCTAAACTAAGAGTCCTCTTCGTCAGCGGAGCCTTTGCCGGAGCCCGATGCCTCATGAGCGTTGGCAGGGCTCCTATTGGCCCCGCGGAGCACACGTGAACGGGTAAAGGAAGCAGGAAAATATCAGACAAACACTAGTAGAAAAAAGGGCTTTCATTCGCTCCCATTAGTCCCCAACGTGTTTGGTCCGCGGCTAAAGGGTCCATTAGTCCTGGTTTATTTGAAAATGTGGGCCAGGGGGCATTAGTCCCGGTTCAAATGGGCCCTTCGGTCCCGGTTTCAGCCACCAACCCTTCGGTCCCGGTTTCAGCCACCAACCCTTCGGTCCCGGTTTCAGCCACCAACCGGGACTAATGCCTTTGGGCCTTTAGTCCCGGCTCGTGGCGCAAACCGGGACTATAGGGCACCCTTTAGTCCTGGTTTGCTCCACGAGCCGGGACTAAAGGGCAGTTCAAACGAACCGCCGCTCCCCCGCGCGCGCCAGTTACGCATGCATGGTCGCCGATCGCTTTGAGAAATCGCTGTGGCCATTAACCACTTCGGTAATTGAACGACGACGCATCGGGACCTCATCGCCGGCGGGCTAATTACACCGCCGGCCAGCCTCTTCTTCTTCCCTCTCTCTAGTATATAAGGATATGTATCTATAAGCAATTCTCCATCCTCTCTTAATCTCCTCCAAAATGCCATAGCCTCCTCAAAAACACCATAGCCATCACCGGCGGCGAGCTTTCTCTCTCCCTCTCATTTCAATGGAGCCGGCGACGCAGGTGCATAATCTCACCGCCGAAGGGATGGAATTCACCATCACGGAAACCGTCCGTGCATCAACGGTGGAGAAGTGGCTCCACGCTGTCAATCAGCGGTTCCTCGACGCCGCACCAGTCAAATGTGTGGGCTTGGACTGCGAGTTCACCACCCCTCGCGATAAGCCTCATCAGCGTGCCGCCCTCCTTCAACTCTTGGTGGCGTCCGAGGTTTTGCTCCTCCAAATATGTCGGGCCGATCATGTGCCGCAGCTGCTCAGGGATTTCTTGGGGGACCCCACCATTAAATTCTGCGGCGCGGCTATCGGCAATGACGTGCGCATGCTGCAACCATACGGAATTCAAATTTTATCGGTGCACGACCTCCAAGTGATTATACCGAACCCCACCACGAAACCAATTCCGAGTCTATATGATCTGTCCAATGCTACTATTGGGACAAAGCTAGAGAAGAAGAACAAGATCAAGAAGAACAAGAAGAAGGGCGACGAGGAAGAAGAAGAAGAAGAAGAACTTATATATGGTTGGGCCAAAGTTCCATTAAGCGACAAGCAAGTGTTGTATGCCGCTCTAGGCGCTCGCTTGAGCTTTCAGATTGCTAGGAGTTTTTAGAACCTAGAAGGCTACTAGCTAGATGTGTGTGTGGTGTGGTGTGCGAGTGCATATATATATATGAAAAAATGTACTCCCTCTTGTTTGGTTAACAAGTCTATTATATTGCTACTATTTTGGATTTTTCAAGTTTTTTGGCATTTTTAAATATTTTAATTATTAAAAATTAATAATTAAATTATGTATAAAAATTATTTGGAATTCATTCATGCTTATTATTACTTAATCAATGTTGCTTAATTTGTGAATTTATTTGGAATTTAAAAAAGTAATATTATATGTTTCCAAAGTGTATAGGTTAATAGAATTGGTAGCATACTATTATCAACAAGTCGCGAGCGCAATCTTGGAAGCTAGTAGGGAAGGAATTGAGAAGTTAAGCGTGCTAAGGGTGAAGCAGTGTGAGGATGGGTGACCGACCGGGAAGTGTGGACCACAAGTACTTGTAATTTGACATGATAATGGAGTGAGGACCACAGTCTTGGAAGTTAGTAGGGAAGGAATATAGATGATTAGATATTAGAGAAATAAAGAAAAATAGAGAAATAAAGAAAATACATAAATTCCGAAACAGAAAATACAAATTTTATTCCGAATGGACCTTTAGTCCCGATCCGTGTTACGAACCAGGACCAAAGGTCCTCCAGCCGCAGCACATGCCCCGGGCTACGTGGAGGACCATTGGTTCCGGTTCGTAAACAACCGGGACTAAAGCCTTGAGCGTTTAGTCTCGCTTTGTTAGTCCTGATTGCTACAACCGGGACTAACGGGCGTTACAAACCGGGACCAATGGCCTTTTTTCCACCAGTGAAAGTTTGGAAAAACTAAATGGTGTGCAAAGAGTAAATGAAACACATGAATGATACATGCGTAATAGTATGTGTTCTATCGCTTGCAAAATGCAAACCATGTGCAATATATTGAGCTTCAGATTCGGGTGGAGTGTGTTCAGATGGTTTTGTAAATGGGACGTAAGCGATCCTCCGCACCAAACACGGAACGTGTCTTTCGTGTGCGATAGGGGAGCCTTAAAAGGTCATATTTCTACTAGTTTAACTAGATTTTTTTTTTGAACAGATAAGGTCCAGGAGGACCTGGAGTTTCATTCAGCAGGGGCGGTTTTACAAAGAGGCCCAAAAAAAGAAAGAAATACAACATGGCCCCTGGAAAATACAACTCCCACCCTTACAAAGATTGCAAACACGCAATCGGATCCAGGAACGCCGCTGATGGCTCGCCGCGCATCGCCGGCGCCACCCCAGTACCGGCCGGGGATGAAACCACTTGGCCGGTCGGGGGGCTTCGCTGCCGGAGAGACAAGGCAAAGAGACCTCACGAAGAGGAGAAATCTCGCGCAATCCTGTGCGTCGAGAACGGCATGGTCACTCCGGTGACCTCGAGTCGCGGTAGCATGACGTCGTCGCCGCGGAAGAACTGCCGTCGAGAGCCGAAACTCCTGGAGCTCCCAGAGAGAGCCAGCACCAGCTCGAGTCCTCTGAGCATCCTCCCGGACCACCTCCTCGCCGCCACGGCCGGCCAGGTGGTTAGGAGTCGCCGAAGAGAAGCAGAGGTGGTGAAGGCCGCGCTTGAAGAACAGAGCAGAGCCGCCCACGCTCCAGCACCCTAGCTCTCCACTCCCCTCGCCACCAAGGCCGGCCGGAGGAGGAGAGGAAGGTGATGCAGACCACGCAGGCTCTCCAGCGGTGCCGCGCACACGCACCGACGAAGAACTCCGCCTACCTCCAAATCCGCCCAGCACCCAGGTTCGGCTGCCGTTCCCCCGGCTACCAAGGCCGGCTAGAAGGCAGAGAAGAACGACGGGGACGACGCGGACCAGAAGGCAGCAAACGGCGGGGAATTTATTCAGAGGGCTGGCGGCCTCCTCCACCACATCCCGCTCCAGCCAGAGGAGACAGAAGGCGACGGCGGCGAACCCAACAGTCCAGATCCCGCCGGGATCTAGACAACCACCCCTGGGCAGAGAGCCCAAACTACAGCGCGAAAGCAAGAACCTACTCCTAAGCTGTACAAAGGGGCCGGCGCCTCTCCTCCACCTTCCTCTACCGGCGACGCCGGCGAGGTCGGCCTTGGATCGGCCCGGAGCACCCGCGGGGACTCTCAGGGAACTGTAGCGAAGAGAGAGGAGGGGGAGGGGAAAGTGAGCCGGCCTTACTAGTTTAACTAGATGAGGAAGACTACCCACAGTAGAAGTGATATAGGTGTTAAATAAGGTGATGTGATAAACAAATAAAGATAAGAGATAATGAAATAACATAACATGGTGGTTTCTTATGCAAAATGACTATAAAAAACCACTCGACAACTCCATGAAAGCTAGCAGCAGGCGCAGTATTTTTTCTGGCTGAGTAATTGAAGCAAGTCTGTAGAGGAGTAATCGTACTTGAGGCTAGCGGTACAGTTGCAGTCAGGGATCATATCAACTCCATCCCACGATTATATTTTGAACAAAAAATGTATACTCCGGATCACGAGCTCATGTCAACTCGTCGGGACACGCGACGCCTGCCCGCTCGCGCAAACGGCGGATCGCTGCACGTCGTCATGTCGGCCCTCGTCGTGCATAAATACTGCATCTTCTCGCCTGCTCATACCCATCTCATATTTGATATCTCCAGTGCTCTGCTAGGCCTAGGTAGCCAAGTACCATGGGTTCCAAGGGCAGCATTGTGCGGTCTCTCCTGCTCGCTGGGCTTGTACTGGCGGCGGTGGCGGTGGAGGCCGGACGTGGTGCACTGCGTGAGGAAGACTGCCTAGAAAAATGCGCGGAAGTTAAGGAGGAGGACTTCTCGAACTGCTTTAAGAGCTGCCTGTGGCCACTGCCGTTGGACAGGCCTGTGGCTGTGGAGGAGGGCACCGGCGCCGGCCGGCAGCAGGGAGACGACGGCGGGAGCTTTCTTTCCGGTGGTCTAAAGCCGCACTGCTGGACATGCCATGATCCGGAACCGGATTTGGCTGTGGCGGAGACCACCGGCTTCGGCCGGCAGTAGGGAGACGACAGCGGGAGCTATCCTTCCGGTGGTCTAATGCCGCCGTCCTGCTGGCAGAACCGCAGAAGCAGTACTGTGGTCATTTGAGTGAGCTTCAAGTTTGTTTCCAGTCATGTCATAGTCCGCTGTGTGTTGCGTATTGTTTTTTGTGTCGTTTTTTTCCCGTAGCTAGCTGCAAGTTTACAGGTCGATGCTGTTGTTTGTGTTTAGGGCTAGCTCCACCGGTAGTCGCATCTCGCATGTCACGATCTAGGTTTCTCAGGGGCTAGCTAGTCTCAGATATGTTGGATGAAATAAATGTGTGTTGCGTGCTGTCTTTGTGTTGTTTGCTTCCCGGAGCTAATGCAAGTTCACAGGTCGACGCTGGCGTGCAGTGTTTACACTAGTAGAAAATAAGGCTTTTGTATGGAGCTGTTAGAAACTTTAACACCGGTTATGCTATGTGTGACGCCCCAAAATCGGCACCTTGCGAATTACAGTAATCACGCCACAATTCGCACGATGTCGCTTTGGAAACGCACCACCAAGCAAAATATGCACGTCACAACATACACATTATGCGGATGGAATCAAGGTAGCAACATTGCACAAGTTCACGATGAAACCCACAAAAGAATATATAACAACCGCAAAGACTCCATGAGTCAAGAATCCAAATACATACAAAGATCCAAATCATACATAAAGCAAAATAGTATCGAGTACGGACAAGAATACAAATGGGCCTAAGAGGCCTGAAGATAACGATGGCGTCCATAACCCTGCCCAGGCCAAGCCGGAAGGGTAACCTTGCTAACGTCGTCGCTTCCATGTACATGTCTTCAAACCTGCTCCGGCGAGAAATCCGAGACGAGCAGCAATAAGTACGAAGTACTTAGCAAGACTTCAAGACGTATAAAGCATAGTCAACAAGCCGCCTTTGTACGTGAGGTACGCAGACAACTCGAGAGACTCAAAAGGACGTCCGCTGCATGGTGGGGTTAAGCGGCAGCGAGCAAGCACTAAAGAACCTATAGAGACACTCTACAACTTCCATCTAATCAGAATAAGATAAGAGAGCGCATAAAGGAACCAACTAGAATACTACACCAAACATAACCCGGCCAATGAAACACCTCATCGCGACCATACGAAGAAGCAATATCAAAGGCACTCACACGGTTGACAATTTTATAGCAATTTAATATTGTAGTAGAACTATTTACTACGCCACTTGTTATCATTAATTAGGTGTAAGTTATTCTATGATCGAGTAGAACGGCTCCAAGTCGTCCATAACCGCGGACACGGTTTTTCAAAAAGATTTACCCTGCAGGGGTGCACCAATGTACCCATACACGCTCGATCAATCCAACCTAGACAAGGGCAGGATATCACGACAAGACTGTTGCTAGTTCTACGAGAGAGTTTAGGGGGGCCACCCAACTAAGCTACCCGTAACGAAGTCGGCCGAGCTCCAAAGACGGACCCAGAAGTTTGCGACGGCGGTGAAGTCAGGTCGAGGGCTCATCACAGAGGGTCTTCCAGCTTCACATCGGCACGCAAGGCAAATAAACCCGTCAACCATCATAGGCGACACAACCGCATCCATCGTAGGGGGGCTTAAAACCTTAAGCACCTTCAAAGGTAACTCAAACCAAATCCAGATCCAAATGTAAATACGGTGTTGTGGCCCTCGGTAAACTAACTCGAGAAAAAGTAGTAAGCCAAGGGAGATCCCATGGCATCTCCACGAGTGGTTAGTGCGCTCAGCTTAGAACAGTTCATGCGAACTCGGGGTCCTAGGGGACACAAGTGAGCCGTCGGAAAACAGGCAAAATGACTCACCGATGCCTCTGCTTAACAAGTGTAGTTGTAACATAATTAAATCATGTTTATTTCCAACATCTTATAACCAACTAATTCTCCAATTCATATCCATCTCATATATCAAGTAGATCATGTGATAAACTTCCCAACAACCCGATAAGATAAAACAACTTGAAACAACCTAAGCATGCCTACGACTCGCAAGGCCAACTCAAACAACAAGCAAAAGGTAATAGGCGGGAGGTGGCGAGTATATAGTTTTGCTTTGGGGAAAACAGGTGGATAGGATACGTGACTCGAACAAAGCATCGAAAAGGCTAGCATAAAGAATAAGAGAAAGCATAAACACAAATAGGTAATGAGTACCCCTATAGGTTGACAAGGGGCGGGAGAGCTTGCCTGGCAAGATTGTCGAGAAACACCCGTAGAATTTGTCGTTGCTCACAACACCACGAAGCATCTTATCCGAGAAGAAGCAAATCACTAGAACAAACAACGGATGCAACACTTACTACTACGGCAAAAGAATCGGCATGATTATATGCAAGCATGCATGACATGGCAATTATGATGCAATGCAACTTATTCAAATTAAGCGGAATCGGAATTCCGACACACACATATATGGTTCGAGTTGTTTTACTACACGACAATTTAATTGTTTATTAGCATGGCAACACAAGGCATGGGTGAGCTACACAAAATTAAATGAAGTGGTGAAACCATATTTGGTAATACCCAAAATACTCCATATGTTGTTATTAAGTGATATATGCAAACTACCACGTCATTACATGATGCAAGATGCAAACAGGTTTATGAATGTTATATTCAGATTCCTCACATTTTTCTGATAAACTTTCATATAAAATACTTTTTATTTTGAATTACGGATTAAAAGATATTAATTATACTAGATTCAAACATTTTCTGCCATTTCCAGAAAAAAGAGAAACAGCCGGATGCTTTTCTCACCGAGAAGAAGCTAACCGCTGCCGCTGACGGGCAGGACCGGACATGTTGACGGGGCGCTGACTGGATCCGGGCCGCTGAGGTGGCGCCTTTTCAGGCTGACGGGCAAGGCCCACCTGTCAGGGAGGGGAAAAGAATAAAAAGGGTTGGCTTATGCCGAATCTGGGACTCGAACTCACAACCTGCACAGTTGGGGCGAAGGAATCACACCACTACGCTAGCTGTTAGAATCTGACCATAATAGACAGCCGGAGTTTAAATTGTTCTGCAGGTGCATTTAGACCTGACGAAACTGAAGCTTGGACTGCAGGTCTGCAGCCGGAGTCAGGACTGGACGCGATCAGACGAACTCTCACCGTGATTACAGGAAGACGGAGCTGGCACCGGAGGTTGCTAACGAGGGGGAGCCACATGCCATAAGAACAGAGAAGCAAACGGGAATTAAAGACTTGTGATTTGCAGGGAACGGGACTTGATCTCAGGATCAAACGCGGTAATCGAATAAGCTGTCTAGAACACGATGCTGGGCAAAGAGGACCACTCACTTACTTGGAACAACCTGCACGGCTGACGACGTGCTCGTGGAGGCGCTCGGACGGAGATGGACACGAAGAACCCGGAGACGAGGGCTAGGGCTGGCGCGACGTACGTAGACGAATGGCGACGGAACGGAGGTGCGCGGAGACATGCTGGAAGAGCAGACGGAGGCCAACACGGGCGGACAGAAGATGGACGCGGACGCATTGTAGGAGCTCCGGTCGTTGCAGGAGATGGGCGGCGGCGTGCGTGGCCGCGGTCGATGTACTGGCGGATACTTGCGCGCTTGCGCGCGTAGAGTCGACGAGAGCGCGGACAAGCGCGAGGTTCTGCAGGTCATGGCGACGAAGGATGCAGCGGCCGCGCGGCTTCTTGGTTGCTGAGGCAGAAGGTGCCGACGGGGTCGCAGACGTCGGGGGGGGCGAGGTGGCTGTGCTGCGGTGCTGGTGAGCGCACGGCCGAGCGGAGGAGGCCGGCGACAGAGTTGTTCGATGAGTGTAGTCGGAGCTTGCTTGCAGGAGACGTGTGACGCGGTTTGGGACAACGACGACGGGAACCGGAGACGGCAAAGCTGTCGAGGATGAGAGGGCCGAGCAAGCCAAGCGGCGAGCGAGACCGGCGTTGACGTGCCTGCTAGCATGCGATGCAAGCGGTCAACAGCTAGCGAGCACGGCGTCGGGCATAGGTAAAGAAAGGGAGAGCGATGGAGTGGCGGCGGAGAGATGGGAATAGAGGGAGGGTGGCGGCGCTAGGATGGGACTAGGGTTGCAGGGCTAGCAGCAGGGTGCTCTTATACAACTCGAGGAGAGGCTCGTAGCCGTCCCATCACTCCGTGGCGAACGTGGCATGGCTGGATGCCTTGCCGTACAGGGAAGAACAAAAGAAGGAAGTGGGAGGTGGGCTTCGGGAGAGTAGATGGGCTGCTGCCTGCTGGGGCTTCTTTGTTTCTTTTCTCTTCCTGATCTTTTCTCTTCTTCTTCTATTTACCATCGGTTTCCAGGAAAAAGAGAGCAGGGAGAGAGGGCAAAAGTTTAGGAGGATTTCAAACAGATATTTCAAACATATTTGAAATACCCATTCTGTCTCAAAACAATTTTCAAACGTTTTGCAAAAGTTTTGGTTTGTTAGCTTTAATTAAATTAATAGAAGACGAGAAGGGTTTATTGAGAAACCATACAAGATAAATAGAAAGTAGATTTTATTCCAAACAATTTTTATTTGACAAAAACATGCAAGGTGTTAAATGCATGACGATGCACAAAAAAAATAACAAACAAATCTAATAAAGGGGATTTTTCTGGGCCGTTACACTATGAACCAAGACTAAAGGGTGTATTAGCACCGGTTCGAGCGGCTAGGACACCGTAGGGAACCCGCGGGGCTTTAGCACCGGTTTGAGCCACGAACTGGTGCTAAAAGGGTTACGTCAGCCGTGTGGCAGACGCTAACCTTTTAGCACCGGTTTGTGGCTCAAACCAGTGCTAAAAGTCCCCCCTTTTTATCGATTTGTGGCTCAAACCGGGACTAAAAGGTAGTGACCTTTAGCACCGGTTTGAGCCACGAACCGGTGCAAAAAGAGGGACCTTGTGACGACCTCAAATTTGATACAAATTCGAAGTGCCCGTTATGTATTCCACCGCAATCCCAGGGTCATTGTTGCGATATACATAACGTAGTTGATATCACAGTCATAGACATTAATAGTAAATAAAGGGGGTTACATAGGTGGTCGCACAGACCAAACCTTACATTACATCAACATGCAGCGGAATAACACTTTGGGTCCATATTGTCAAACTTCAACCGCACAGGCAAAGCGGACAGTAGGAAACGAGCCTAATTCGCAAAGTCGTCAATGAGTCCTTCCTTCTTGATCTTGCTCCTTCAAGTCTGGCCAAGTTAATAGCCAGGGACACAGCCATGAGTACATTGGATGCACTCGCAAACCATCTTATAAACAAAGTGATGAGAGAGATATGCATGGTTGATATGGTGGACTAAGCACTAAGTTTGTTTGCAAAAAGCTAGTTTTGTTTCCCAAGAATGTTCATTGGTAGAAAAGAGGTTTAGTTCTCTAAGTTCAATCTAAAGAGGAAAATTCAAGTGTGTCAATATCATGGTCAAGTCAAGTCAATTCAATTCATGTCATTCACCAAGTTCACTATAAGTTGTTTTCATTACTGACAAAAGCCAGGCACAGCTTGCCAACCGTCCATGACCGCGGACGCGGCTATTCGAATAGTTTGAAAACCTCTACAGAGGGGTACACTTTACCCACAAGAATCGATACATCTGCCGGGAAAAGTCCACGGATCGACATACAAAAAGTATGCGAGGTTCAGATAATCAAACAAACTCTTTCACTTGTCTACTCTAGTATAGGATCCTTTCCTAGAGCCCGAGACACGGATTTCCCCGTTCTGGCGCCTCTAGTTTTGCCCACTCCGGAGTGCTGGACGGATGGAAATCTTCAGGAAGGAAAATTTCCAATAACCACTTGGTTCGGAAGCAACCACGCCTGGAATACTTCTATAAAGGATGAAACAAGACCTCCCATACTAGAATAAACAAGCTAGGAATAAGCCCCTTCCCATTCAGGGGTAATGTGGTCGTACGGTATGGTTGGCTCCCATGGTACATCACTCGTTGTCATTGAGAAATACATTTCATAGTTCTTAGTCAAGATTAATTTCTTTCATAAAGCCATTATGCAGGAGCAATCTCCAATTCAAGTTTCAAGTTCAAGTCACCACCTGTCAACTAGAGTTCCCCTTAGAGAGGACCTCAATATTATTAGCGACTAAGCAACTACATTGAGTGATGATACCCCTAAATAAGATTGGATAAACTCAGCTTGATGCTCTTGTTAAGCAAAATATTACTATACTTCTATCATTCTACTCTAGCAATTCAATCATGCAATTTACTTAAAACAAGTAGAATGCAATATTAAAACTAGGTAGTGGGAGTATGAATCAAAAGATGGCTTGCCTTGCTTGGCAAAGTCAAAATAGTCTTAATCTTTATCTTTGATTGATTGATCTCCATCTCCATTTCTTGGTTGACTTCGGGATCCATTCTCCTTACTCTCATTGTCGTCTAATCGTTGGAAAGCAAATAAGCACACAATCACCACACAATTCACAAACAACACCTATTTACTCAATACACATACTTGGGTAAGGGAAGTGATCTAGGAAGTCTATGGAGAGTGGTTTCGATGATACTTGAGTTCCGATGGATGCGATGATTGAGTTGTTGTATCTAAGTAGGGTTTATTTATTTTGGATTATGAAAATATCTCCTGCAAGTCCTTATTGACCAAGGTCATGGACAAATGTAGATACTCAAGATCATGGTTCAACCAAAGAGGATTCATAGGTTTTATAGTATTTCTCTTTTATTGAAGCCATTTCTAATTGGCAACTATTTAGTGATCAAGTTTGAATCTATAAGTGTAAAAATTAATCCTAGTTGACTTGGATCCAGGGTTATAGATCACATTTAGAAATGTGGTTGATTCGAATTGGTTTCATATCACTTCCATTTATTTTGAAATATGTGTGCAAGTTTGAGTTTCTAATTACTATCATGTAGGATTAAATTTCCAAATACTTCCTACAAGTACACATGGACTAAGATCAATACCTATAGATAGTTATTTTGAAATGTAGTTTAACCATAAAGGTTCCATAAAGATTTCAATTATAGAATTGAGTTTAATAAAATCCTATATGGCAAATGCTTATTTAACCAAATGGGTAAATAGCATTTGATTTAAAAGGTTCAAAAATGAGATCTAATGCTATAGGCAGATGGGTATCACTAATTGTGAATTTCTAAAGTTGGATTTATATTTTTAGGAATTTTATTTGAATTGATATGGATTTTCTAAGTTGGAAAAGCTCCTGTTTTGTTATTTTTACTGCAACTACTATGTAATTCTAATTGGGTTGAAACCACTTTTATTGGATATCTTATGTTCTAAGGTTTCCAGAACATTTTCATTTGCTAGATTTGGATCGGTAGATCTCCGGGAAAATTAAATATACGAAAGCATCTCAAAACAATTTCGGAAATTCGCCAAACCTAATTACCCCTTTTTTTTAAACCTGGGCCGGACACACAGGCTGGCTGGGCTGGGAGCAGACTAGACCGAACTGGGCTGGCCCAACCGGGAGGGTCCTGGGTGCGCGGGACAAAAAAAAAATTTGGCTGACAAGAGGGCCCGGCCTGTCAGCACGTTATAATGGAATCGGTATGTACGTCTTCTCGACTCGGGTTACTGGGAGGCTCACCGACGGCGAGGCGAAGGGCATGGCGGTGGGGCTCGATGCAGAGAGGACGGGAGGCGATGGCGATCTGCAGTCCGGCGGAGGAGCTTCTCCTCCTCCACCTCGTCCAGGCGGCAGCTTGAGGGAGACGCTGGAACATCGGGAACGGCTGCGCGCTCCGGAGCTCGGTCTACTCCGGCGAGCTCAAACCGGCGACCAACGAGCGAAGAGATGATGTCTAGGAGGTAGAGGGAGGTGAGGGGAAACTTTTCAGGGAAGAGAGGTGGCCTTTTTATAGACGGAAGAGGGAGCACGGGGCGAGGGGATCTGCGGAGAGAGCGCGGCTGGTGTCGGCTGCAGAAGGGACGCGGCGGTCGGGGCTTTCGGCTGGGTGCTGTGGAAGGTTGCAGGCACTCGCTGGCGCGTTTACGGGCGGCGGGGTGGTCGGTTCAGAAGGGGACACGCTAGGGGGTCCGGGGCGGTTTTCCTCCATGCCTTCCATGTCTCACGGCCTGGGGTCGGGGCAGGGGGCACTGGGATCGACCAAGGGGTGAGAGGGGATGTCCTCCAGTACGGCTAGGTCGGCTAGGTAGTATGGAAACAGTGTCATATACAGTGAGTTGGATTTTCTGGATTTCTGCCCACAGGGTGTTCGACGAAATGTCCGCAAGAAATAAAAATTCGAATTTTCGAAATTTTCAAATTGGGTTGGTCATTATATTGGATAGGGATTCTAAACATATTTTTGTTATGAAGAAATAGGGTGTTTGGCAAAAATCTTATTTCAATTTTGAAGTATGGTTTCTGTTTCAGATTCAAACTTTGGACAGATTTTGAAAGAGCTTAGGGTTTGAGTTTTTGCTGGAAACTTCTTGGTTGAGTTAGTATGTGATCTGGTCAAGCTCAACTAACTGACCATACCTTGGCTTGAGTTACAGATTTCTTATTCTAAGGGTCCAAAGTAGGGTAGTGGTTAACTTTTTCTAGATCATCTTTTCTTCTCTTTTTCTTTATTTCTCTTGCTTCTGGTTCTTTTGATCTTTGTGGTTCTTCTCTAATGCTTCTATTGGTTAAGTTTGAATTAACTAATCATTGCCCAACAGATTAAAACCCACATGAAATCATAAAAGATCTATATTGACATTCTATGCATACATGCAATATGAGTGAAAAAGATTTGATTGGTCCAAAAGTGTTGGTTTTCTTGGAGATGAGATGGAGTTGGGAATGACCTCTTATTTGAATTCAAACTTTGGTAGAATATTAAATAGAGTTCCAAGTTGATTTTTGTTTCAAACGTTATTGTATTTGATTCTTTTCTATTTGTTTGTGATTGCTTGACTAAATTTTGGTTTGGCAAATGACCCAAATGGGTTTAGCATGTAACCATGCACAAAATTTAATAGTTAGAAAACTATTTCATTTTAACAAAAATCTTTATTTAAAACTTTGGGATCAAGGATTTGATTTCAAACCTTTCTCATACTCTTTTTATTTGAAGCATGGGAGCAAATGCTCAAATTCACAAGTTTTTTCAAGATAATAAATTAATCTTGTATTCCAAATAAAAGTTTTTGTTGTCTCCAAAATTTGGTATTTTGATAAATTCCATTTATTTCTATTTTCCAAAAACTTGGGTTGTTACAGACCTTTAGCACCGATTTGAGTCACAAACCGGTGCTAAAGGGTTGACGCCCATTTTCCTCCCATGCCTACCCCCATGCGTAGAAAAAAGTCTAAAAAAATAAATGAAAATGATAAAAACTTCAAATATCAAAATGGTTTGATAATTTTTGTAAAAAAAAGATCGTTGAGAATTAAAACTGCAATAAATTTAGCATATGGACTCAAAAAATGTGTAATATATAAAAAACTATCTACAAAAAAAGTTACATCTGATTTCAACGGCCTATGGCCGTTTGCACAATTTCTTGCTTCTCAAAATTCCAAAGGGAAATATGAAAGCAGGAAGATTTTAGTTTTTGTCAAAAAATAGAAAAATTGATTTTTTTCAAAAAAAAAATTTAATTTATTGTTTCTTCTACTTTTTAGTTATTTTGAAGTTTTTTTGAAATTTGGATTTTTTTAATATTTTAAGTTTTAAAATTAATAATTAAATTATACATAAAGATTAATTGGAAATTATTGATTCTTATTATTAATTAATCATTGTTGCTTATTTTTTAAATTATTTGGAAATCAAAAAAGTAATATCATATGTTATCAAAGTGTATGGGTTAATAGAATTCATAGCATAGTATTATTAAGAAGTCACGAGCACAGTCTTGAAAGCTAGTAGGAAAAGAATGGAGAAGTTAAGCGTGTTAAGGGTGGAGTAGTGTGAGGATGGGTGACCGACCGGGAAGTAGGACCACGAGTATATACTTTGACATGAAAAATAAATTCAATTTATTATTATTTTTTCAAAATTTCGACCAGAAATTCTACCGGATCTTTAGCATCGGTTCGCGGCCCAAACTGGTACTAAAGGGTCCTCCAGCCGCACGGGCCACGTGGATCCCCTTTAGCACCAGTTCGTAGCACAACCAATGCTAAAGGGAGAGGGCTTTATGTGGTGACCCAGCATACCACTGCATGTGTAGTATGCAAATCGTTGACATAACACTAATGAAACACCGTCTCACTAGTATTACATCCATCAGAGTGGTACAACAGAAACATCGCAGGTCCACGGTATGTCTATAGGATTATAATTTTCAACATACAAAAGATCTTCAGAACCTCCTCAACAGGTAGAGGTTTAGTCCTGACGACTACAAATGAGAAAGAAACAAGGAAGACTAAACTAAACTATAACTAATGCAGTTGGCTTACTACTCAACTACAGAACACTCTAACTACTAGGTTCTAGGATTAGGAAACTGGTTCCCTTCTACTCCTAATCTAGTTTTCCACCAAGCTTCACAAAACTGTCGACTCCGCTGATAATCCTGACGTTGGTAGAATGCTTCATCTTCATCTTTAATGTCTTGAGGTTGCCTCCTTGAGTTGTCTTCCATCTAAGCAAGGGTTACGAGCATTACCCAGTAAGTTCATATAGAGTATAAGGTGTTTGATGCACTAACTATAGCCTTAGACCCAAGAGTCATTTGGCAATGCAAGTTTTTGTAAACATTTCTTCAGGGGGTTGTTTTTATTCTGAAAACTATGCCCGACAGCCAACACAGGGTATTAGTGCCTTGAGAGCACCTTTCCTGCTGTATTCGCAGCTCCTTCCCGGAACAAGGGGTAACATGTCACATCCTTTTACACTCTGTAGAGGTGTGTCCTTCCAAAAGAGATCAAAGCCTTGCTGCACAACCGGGCGATCTTTCCCGTCCACACTTCCTTGGTGTGGGGCCCAGTCATTGATCCAAGCCATTCACTGCCTTCTCCGCACAACGCATGCCCACCCAATTCACGCAAGCAGGTTACGCCCCTGATATTCACCCCCAACGATGAAGTACCTAGGCGCCCCTTGCGGACCATCATAGACACCAGTGGCCGTGGGCACTAAGGGGTCCCACCCATGTGCACGTATTCCCGCAAGACATACGGCAAACGGTAGCTGAGTGTCCGTTAACATACGAACGAGAGAAGATACAGATGACTTTCCCGTCCTATTCCAAGTCTCTTGGATGACACGGTTTTTATGACACAAGAATAACTGTGACATTGGTAGTTAGTCCTAGGTTTACTTTTCCGTGCAAGTGGAACCTCTACCACAATAATCTTACCGTGGTTCCACCTGCCAGGCTTCCTAGGTTATCACCACTCGGGTCGATAACCACTAGTCATATTATTATAAAAGGAGAACCTTTTGCTTTTTGATGCAATAGTAATACCACAGGTATATTTGAAAGTAATTTGATCAAGATAATCAAGAGATATGAGCAAGAGTGAACTTGCCTTTTTGACTGCAAGATTATGCAAGTCAAGGTCTTCGATACGTAAGAAATCCAAATACTGAAATAGTACCATCATCTGATAAAGATGATGTTAAAAGAACTGCAGCATGATATGCAAATCATATGCTATGCATCGCTCTAAGCGTATCCTAACCCCCAATGGTTTAATATATAAGGTTGTGATGACTTCTTTATAATGAGTTGCACTTTTAGATTCACTCCACAACAAGGTTGTTAAGGATTTTAGATTGACTGACAAACTTTTAAAGTAATAGAATAAAGCTTAATACAAGAGGTATTGCGAAAGACTAGTATAGCAATAAGAGAAAACTTGAAAGTATCACTTTTAAGTGGTATCATATTATTAGCAATCAAGTAGTTGGTTATGGACAAGCAAAGCTGAAGTAATTCTTATTTGATAAGAATACCCAGTTAGTCTTAGGGTTGACAATAATCTTAAGACACAAATAGAGTTATTTATGTTGAAGTTTATGGAATGGTTTGTATTTATTTTAAATGTATCTTGAAAGAATTACATTTGAAGAACAAGTTTATTATTGATTAGAAGCATTATACCAAAGATTTACTATTCTAGGGTTTAGCATGATTCTATCATAACCAAAGAGTAGTTAATAGATAAGCATAACAAAGAAACAAACTAAGATCCATCTAGTACTTGTACAAATTGCTTGAATAAGATCATTCAAAGCAGTTGACCTTGCTGTTTAACACGTATAGCTATTTCTATAGTTGGCACAACATTTTAATCTAGCATAGGTAGTTACTTATACCGATGTTTATTTGATATGTTCTTTAAAAGAGTTACTTTTAAAGAATAAATACCTTCATGGATATTTTTATTACTTAAAGTGATGGTGATTAGGTGATCTCAGGAAGGTAATAGTTTTTAAGTTGCAACAAAGGTGTTGCAAATAGTTAGTTGACTAAGGTATACCATGTTGAAATAGAGTATCAAACTAACCACTCATGGTTGAATTAGGAGGTATGGCTAGACTAGCACACTAAGATAGTTATTAGTTTTAGTACTAAAAGAAATGGTAGAACTTAAGTTATATGTACTTCAAAAGAATTACTTTTGAAGAACATATCACTTAAGGTGTTATTGAATTGGGAGTTCATTGTAGGGTTCTATTAGTATCCAAAAATAATTTAGAAAACCTAGTATTTCTGTTCCTAGATTTTCAGGGTGGAATCCAAATTTTAATTGATTAAAGATTTTTAACTAACCTCTTAATAAAAAATGGATGAAAATAACTTAGAATTAAGAAATAATTATAATACACAAGTTTTTATATATTCAAGATTTTTCCTTAAGTTTAGTACTTAACAATTATTTAAGAAAATAGATTTAAGATTTTAAGTTGCTAATAGAAAAGTTTGCTTTTATACTTGGAATAATGAAATGCTAAGTACAGTAGTAGTATTTAGGTTTAAAATATTTATGTGGTATTTATAAATGGTTTGAATTATTTTAATTTGGTTTTGAATTTAAGTTCAAAATATTACTTAAGCCTGTTTTCAAATTTGATTCAGATTTATTTCAAACAAGAATTCAAGATTACAAGTTAAACAGATAGGTTATGTTTTTGTGGTCATTTTGGTATATTATTTGCATTTTTCTGATTTTATTTAAATTAGATATGAATTTATCAAGTTGTAACTATTTTCAGGAATTTCTAATGTAACAGATAAAACTTTTCTAACCGAGGCAGATCTACCCACTGATACGTCTCTAATGTATCCATAATTTTTGATGCTCCATGCTTATTTTTACACCATTTGCTTAGTGTTTCGTTACACTTCATGATATTTTTATGCATTTTCCGGAACTAACCTATTAACGAGATGCCACAGTGCTAGTTCCCTATTTTCTGTTGTTTTTGTGTTTCACAAAAGTTACACAGGAAATATTCTCGGAATTGGACGAAACAAAAGCTAGACGTCCAGACATTTACCGAAGCTTCCAGAGAACCGAGGAGGAGACATAGAGGGGCCACAGGACGGCCACACCACAGGGCGGCGTGCCCCGGGGCTGGCCCACGCCCCCTGGTGGTGAGGCCACCCTGGCCCACTTCTGACGCCACCCCTTCGCCTATAAAGACCCCCCAAGGGAAAAGCCTAAAACATCCGATCACTTTTCCAGAATACATCGCGATCCGCCGCCGCCGTCGACCTGAGATTGGGAGAGTCCAGAAGCTCTTCCCGGCACCCTGCCGGAGAGGGAAATCGCCACCGGAGGTCTTCTTCATCGCCATGCTTGCCTCCGGCGCGATGAGTGAGCAGTCTACCTTGGACTATGGGTCCATAGTAGTAGCTAGATGGTTGTCTTCTCCACCATGTGCTTCATGTTTAGATCTCGTGAGCTGCTTTACATGATCGAGACTACCTTTATGTAATTCTACATGTTGTGTTTGTTGGGATCCGATGAATATTGGTGTTATGATTGAGTTGATGTGCTGAATATTATGTTATGTTATCTCTATGTTGTTTATGATCTTGCATGCTCTCCGTTGTTAGTAGCTATCTTGGCCGAGTAGTTGCTAGTGACTCCAAGAGGGGGTATTTATGCTCGATAGTAGGTTCATGCCTCTATTTAATCTGGGGGAGTGACAGAAACCTCTAAGGTTGTAGATGTGTTGTTGCCATTAGAGAGAAAACAACATTCATATGCTCAAGGGCATATGCTTTGTTTACATTATACACTTTGCTTAATGCAGTTATCTGTTGTTCGCAACTTAATACTTGTGGAGTTCTCGGATTGATTCGCCACAAGTGGATTATTAGTCATAGATGCAGTTAGATGACGATCTATGTATCTTGTTGTAATGCCCAGAGTAAATCTCATAGTGATCCTCTCGACATATGTACGTTGTCTTTATTCTATCAATTGCCCAACTATAATTTGTTTACCCAGCATGTGTTATTTTATCTTATGGAGAGACACCACTAGTGAACTGTGGACCCCGGTCCTATTTCCTTTATATTGCTATCACCTGTTTACTTTACTCGCACTGTTTACTTTACTTGCATACTATTATCACTTTCCACTAGATATGCTCATACCCTTTGTTTCAAGCAAACCGGTGAGATTGACAACCTCATCGTAAGTTGGGAACAAAGTATTTGGTTGTGTTGTGTGCAGGTTCCACGTTGCTACTGGTTGAAGACACGCTAACAAGAAATCGTTAACGACGCCCTTGTTGGAGTGTCACGCAGCTAGTGGGCATCACCTTCTGGAGTATTGTCTTTTTCCTACTAGATTGATAACCTTGGTTTCATAACTGAGGGAAAACTTGCTGCTATATTCATCAAACCTTCTCTTGGGGTTTCCAACTGGCTGGTCATTTACTTCATCAACTACACGCCAATAAGTTTTCTGGCACCATCATCACCGCGCCATCAACAAGTTTTCTGGCGCCATTGCCGGGGAAAAATAAGACTTCTACAAGGGGAGTTTCGCACGCACATCCTTTACTTTGTTTTAAGTTTTGCTTTTACTTTATTTTTACTTGCATCGTTTTATCAAAAACACACAAAAAATTAGTATCCTTTGTAGTTGTTTTTTTACTTGTCTGCTTTTGGTTTTGCTAGAATGAGTAATCTTGAAGTTAAAGTTTGTACTTTTAAGCAACAAGGGGGAGAGAGCTTGAAAGATGCTTGGTACCGTATTAGCAATTCTCATCATAGGTGTACAAAGAAGCATTCTACCATGATCCTCCTTAGAAATTTTTATGTTGGTATAACTAGTTGGTATAGGTATGTTCTTGATACTCTTGCAGGAGGTAATTTTCTGGGTACTCCCGCCCTTGAAGCATGCACTTTAATAGAAAGTTTAGTGGGAGTACCACCTATTCATGTTGTTAAAACTGAGATCACTTTGGAGGAAGTTATAGAAAAAGGAGGCTCTTTAGAAAAAAGTTTGCCAAATATCCTTGATAACGCTAGCCGAGTTAATGAAGCGATAGAAAGTATCGGTAAGAGAATCACCGTTTTAGAAGCTAGCACTACTCTTGATAGTCAAAACCTTAGGATTGGGAAACTAGAGGAATCCATGGAAACTTGAAGTTCAACTTTCTCTTCTCTTAAGTTTAAGAAGGAGAAAGCTTTTGTTGGAAAAGAGCAAAAATTTATGTATGTTCCCAAGGTGTCTGTGCCTAAACCGCAGCATATTTTTAAGATTGGTAAGACTTTTAGTTCAACTAAGAGTGACTTGCAGGTTGAATCATCTTCAGGAATCTCTAAAGTGCCTAGTGTGGTAAGTGGTGATCTTGAGGAAACAATTGATCTTAATACCTCTTTCGAAAATACTTGATTCACATTTTCTGCGCCTAGCTCAAAGGCGTTAAAGAAAAGCCCTCTTGGGAGATAACCCAATATTTTTACTTTTAGTTCTTTTTCTTTTATTTGAGTCTTGGAAGTTATTACTACTGTAATAACCGCTCCTTATCCTTTTTATTTCGTTTTTGTGCCAAGAGAAGCCTCTAATTTGAGTGAGGTAAGATTTGGGGATGTTGCTGTCGTGAAACAGTCTTCGGTGCTGCACAGTAAAAATTCGTGAAAATTCCCAGTATATCTTTTGGACCTACAATTTCTTGTGCATATGCCCCAGGTTATATCCAAACTTTCATTAGTTTAACACTTTTTGATTTGAGCAACAGAAAACCCTCTAAAAATTCGACCTTTGTCAGCTGTTCTGTTTTGACAGATTCCTGCCACTATTTGTGTTTGCCTCTTTATCCCTTTCTTTTTGAGTTCTTTTGATCACAGAACTTTTGGGGAAGTTGCTACAGTAGTATATGCTTTATATGTGGTGGTTTTGAGTTGAAACCTGAAGAAAAAAGGGGTTGATTCAATGTTATGCTTACACTAATGTTGCTAATAAATTTGTGTTTTGTTTTGTATAAAGGAAGTTTTCGAGTGTAGGGATTGGAGAATGATGAGATGAGTTGAAGAATGGACAAAAGCTCAAACTTGGGAATGCCCATGTCACCCCAAGAAATATCCAAGAGGTACAAGCATCAAATCTTGGGGATGCCCCCGAGGCACCCCTTCTTCATCGGCAAAAATCAGGTCACCTTTCAACGCACTATATTTTTATTGCTTCATGCATTATGCGTTTTTCTTGGAGCGTCCGTTGTTTTTAGTTTTTAGTTTTTATTTTTGTTTGCTGCAATAAATGGTTGGACCCCAACAAATTTCCTTTGGAGAAGTTGCCTTGCTTTCATTTGCCAAGAACACTCCGTTTTTCACTCTTATCGCTTCAATGAGTGTTCTTCTTTTTCTAGAACTGCGTTTAGCTTTCATTTTTTGTCTTGATGTTTGTTCAGATCTTGTTATATCTTTTCATCAAGGTGTGTTTTGACCTCTGGTCCATGTTGTTTTTCATCAAAAGAGTTGTTTCAAAAAAGTTTGAATGGTGTTGGAAAAGAGAAAAAGCTTTATACAAAAAAAGTGGTATAAGAAGGAGCTTGTGTAGACTGCGGCCTAGACTTTTGCATGTCGTGCTTGATGTATTTTTGATAGTATGCTTAGTGATTTTTCTGTAGCATGAATTTTCTCAAATGACTGAGATTTCTTAATGAGCCTTTGAAAAAAATCATGCGTTGTTTTAATTATTTGGAAGCATTATTTTGGTTTTCTCCTTTCATGCTTTATTTGGGTTGACTTGGCGCATGCTCACACATTTTAGACTCATACAAAGTCGCCATTTCCTCTATGATCATTTAGTTTTTGACTTTTGATGCCATCTTATACTTCTTTTAATGTCGTTTTGTCGCTTTGCATGATTATGGCCGTTATTGCTCTCTTAGTTGGTCGCTCCCAGTCTTTTGCTAGCCCTCATTTTGTACTGAGTATGAGCTCTACTCGTGCATCCAACTCCTAAAAACCAAGTTGTTCCAAAGTGTCCACCATACATACCTATTAGCAATTTGCTATTCCAAAATACATTTGACTTGCTTTTATCTATCCTTCAAATTAAACTCTTTTTGGTGTTATGCAAAAATTGGTCAGTAAAGCTCTCACGAACCTGATGGCACACTTTACTTTTCTCGTTTTAAAATTTTGACATTGTGGCTCTCTTATGTTGAGTTGTTATGCTTGCAAGTTGTAAGTTGGAAATTATCCCAGCCATGCCGTCATGGGGCAAGCTTTCAACATTGCACTATCTTTCATTTGAGTTGATATCGTGATCTTTTGTTTATGGATACTCGCGATGTGAAATAAGTTGGGAATCTTGCGGGATCATGGAGTTTTTATATGTGTTAGGAAAATGCCTGGGCCGCTAATCTAAGCCATGCATAATTCATGGTGGAAATTTACAGCATGCCCATAGTGAACATTCGACGACGCATCTCACAATAAAAAGCTATACCAATGGTAAATAAAAGAGATGCCGAGGTGTTCATTGTCTGTTTGTCCTATCATTTTGATGTGGGCTTGTTCCATGTCATCGGGCACGGAGGTACCCCGTTGGTGGTTCTCGATGATACACATATATTTACAATGACAAGAGCTTGCTTGGGACTCTAAGTCGAGTAGCATGAGGTTTGGGTATTCGTATTTCATGGGACACGAGGTTTTCAACTTATGATTTGTCAAGCATATGCAGCATAAGTGTATTCGCATTAACATTAACCATTCAAGATGCCTATGATGGGGGCAATGAGAGCTCAAAGCTGGTAAGTACCATAATTTTTGAAGGTTTATAAAACTTGCAATCACTGCTTCCCTCTGCGAAGGGTCTTTCTTTTACTTTTATGTTGAGTCTCCACCTTCTATCTTTATGCATCGTCTAAGAGAGCATAGTTGTCATTCTGAGTATAATGTGCATTGTCCCAAAGTTTTCATTGATTGATTCATATTGTTGGTTTCACTTGTTCTTAAATTATTTGTATCTAGTCGCCCTCTTAAACTTGAAGGTGTCCTATGCATTTATGTTTTGCTCTCCATGAAGGACAAGCTGAAAACCATTTGTATGTTTTTCCATATGATTTGAACACACATTTGACTTTCATTGTTTCATTTTCATGATCTTTCATTTGTGTTCTTTTTTATGTTATAACATGGTTGCTAAGTTTCTTCGATCAAGATTATATCTTTCATGCCCATGTTTTAAGTTCTTTTGATCCCAACGCACAACGCTTACATAGTTGGTCAAGATTGTGTAGGTGCATGTCACCTCAAAAATTATTTCTTTTGTTATCACTTACCTACTCGAGGACAAGCAGGAGTTAAGCTTGGGGATGCTGATACGTCTCTAACGTATCCATAATTTTTGATGCTCCATGCTTGTTTTTACACCATTTGCTTAGTGTTTCGTTACACTTCGTGGCATTTTTATGTATTTTCCGGAACTAACCTATTAACGAGATGCCACAGTGCCAGTTCCCTATTTTCTGCTGTTTTTGTGTTTCAGAAAAGTTACACAGGAAATATTCTTGGAATTGGACGAAACAAAAGCCAGACATCCAGACATTTACCGAAGCTTCCAGAGAACCGAAGAGGAGATGGAGAGGGGCCACAGGGCGGCCACACCACAGGGCGGCGCGCCCCAGGGCTGGCCTGTGCCCCCTGGTGGTGAGGCCACCCTGGCCCACTTTTGACGCCGCCCCTTCGCCTATAAAGACCCCCCGACAGGAAAAACCTAAAACACCCGATCACTTTTCCAGAATACATCGCGATCCGCCGCCGCCGTCGACCCGAGATCGAGAGGGTCCAGAAGCTCTTCCCGGCACCCTGCCGGAGAGGGGAATCGCCACCAGAGGTCTTCTTCATCGCCATGCTTGCCTCCGGCGCGATGAGTGAGTAGTCTACCTTGGACTATGGGTCCATAGCAGTAGCTAGATGGTTGTCTTCTCCACCATGTGCTTCATGTTTAGATCTCGTGAGCTGCTTTACATGATCGAGACTACCTTTATGTAATTCTACATGTTGTGTTTGTTGGGATCCAATGAATATTGGTGTTATGATTGAGTTGATGTGCTGAATATTATCTTATGTTATCTCTATGTTGTTTATGATCGTGCATGCTCTCCGTTGTTAGTAGCTATCTTGGCCGAGTAGTTGCTAGTGACTCCAAGAGGGGGTATTTATGCTCGATAGTGGGTTCATGCCTCTATTTAATCAGGGGGAGTGACAGAAACCTCTAAGGTTGTAGATGTGTTGTTGCCATTAGGGAGAAAACAACATTCATATGCTCAAGGGCATATGCTTTGTTTATATTACACACTTTGCTTAATGCAGTTATCTGTTGTTCGCAACTTAATACTTGTGGAGTTCTCGGATTGATTCGCCACAAGTGGATTATTAGTCATAGATGCAGTTGGATGACGGTCTATGTATCTTGTTGTAATGCCCAGAGTAAATCTCATAGTGATCCTCTCGACATATGCATGTTGTCTTTATTCTATCAATTGCCCAACTGTAATTTGTTTACCTAGCATGGGTTATTTTATCTTATGGAGAGACACCACTAGTGAACTGTGGACCCCGGTTGACAAGGGTATAGCTAATAGAGCCCGTTAGTTGAGTACCCCTGAGGCCCGTTAAGCTAGGCCCATTGTAATGATAGTCGAGATACGGGTCCTTACCGTATGTCGATATTGTAATCTGTATCAGACCCTACCCGATCCTCAAGACCTGGCCACCTATATATAGGGGCCGGGAGGGGACGGTGTAGGCCAGATTAAAAGCAAGCCAGGTTCAACACCCAAGTTTACTTTCGATATACACCTATTTCGACTAACCTTACCTTCGAGTTTATCCAACGCCCTATCTCCCCGATCCTAAGTCCTTCATCTAGGACATTTGTCGAGTTAACCCTCGTCAATTGGCGCCGACCGTGGGGACTCTGGGTGTTGGAATCATGAATTCGACGGCTTTTTCGCTTTTAGCCAACAACAGTACAGAAGTCGACGAAAATCAAGAGACGGAGTTGACAATCGGAAGTTTAAGCATCCTCATCGGGCCGTCGGGTTCATCCCGCCTCTCAGATTCGACGAAACCAGATCCGTCGGCAAGTAAGCCCGAAACAGTGGTAATGCTGGAATCATCGGAAGGCTCTTCCAGCGAGGTAAACTCGCCGGTTAGCTTAGGAAAAGCAAAAATCGCAGAAGGCGACAAAATTCGGGAAAAACTCGACTTGGAAGAAACAACGCGTAAAACGCACAACGGTACAAGGGACTTCGCCGCTGAAAGTAGTGGCGTCTCCAAAAAAGTACACCAATTGTGCGTCATTATTACTGAAGCAGAAGAAGAAAACAACAACGAAGGGAGTAAAGGGGTCAACAAGCAAGTCGACAAGGTAAAGGAGCGCAATAAGAAGAAGAAGGAGAAGGTTCACGTCTCAGCCGGAGAGTGGAGGATCATCATGTCAGCTGTAAATCATGGCACAGAAGTACCCGAAGGATCGAGAAGAGAAGTTCTAATGGGATATCAGTATGCATTGCACCAGCATAGGAAGAAATTAAGAGAGGATAGAGACATGGTTTTCCAAGATAATAATAGTATATCAAGGGAAGAGTATTGGAATGATTATAGTGAGGACTCAGAGTACAGCAGGGAAAGGCGCAGAGACCCAAAGCATAACAGAGGGACAACAGCGTAAAGTAGAGAGGAAAGGTACTCAAGGAGTATTACTCCACAGCCAGAGGAAGAGGAAGAGGACTTCGTGCAAGAAATACCAGAGGCAGCGCTGATAGCAGAACAGGCATATTTACTAACCACGCAGCCCGAACTCGGAGATCCGTGGGAAGACATGCACCAAGCCGCAATACGAAGCCTCGGGATAGTGGAAGACAAGATCGGGGGAAAAGGTCCAGAGATAAAGTCGACAAGCTACAAGAAGAGGCGAAAGGAGAAGTTCAAACACAAAATCACGCGAAACGAGTCTAGCGAGTCATCAGAAGAAGAAAGGCAACAAAGGAGGGAGGACGCAAGAAATATAATAGCGCAGGCTCGAGTAAATAAATCGCGCCACGCCTGGAGGGAAGAAAATTATGAAGACGACGAAAAATAGATGGGTGCGTTGTGCTTTACCCGCAGGGTTCGCAAAACGTGGGTACCCAAAGGATTCAAGTTACCACATGACCAGCAAAAATATGATGGGTCACAGGAACCTACCCTATGGTTATCAGACTATCTGCAGGCAGTACAGATATTAGGGGAACAAAAGCGACTGCAATGCAAAGTTTGCAACTACACCTCACCGGCGCAGCACGGTCCTGGTTGAATACCTTACCTAATGAATCCATTGGAAGCTGGGGAGAACTCGAAAGCCAATTCGCAAGAAATTTTTGTTCGACGTACAAGCGCCCAGCATCACTAGAGGAAGTCAAAGTGTGTGTGCAAAGGAAAGGTGAAACTCTACGTTCTTATATACAATGATGGAGTGTAATCAAAAACTCAGCAGAGGACGTCTCCGACGAACGAGCAATAGACGCTTTTTCGGCCGGCCTTCGTCGCTCAGATCTCGTGGAAGAAATAGGAAGAACAAGGCCAACGACAGTAGCTGGGCTAATGGAAGAAGCCAAAAAATTCACTGGCGGAGAGGACGCATATAATAACAAAAGAGGACGTTCACCAGAAGTCGACAGAACAAGTAGACAGAGGAGACGACACCGCAGCAGGGATAACCAAGGAAGGCAAAATCAGATAGCCGCGGGTTACGAAGCAAGGGAAGAGGAAGGATATGAAAACAGGAGGTTTCAGGCAAAGGGAACAGAAAAATCAAGATACTCCGGCCCTTCGGCCGAAGACATGTTATACGGACCTTGTCGAATCCACTACGCATATCTTGATGGGAAAAGAGTCTCAAATCACCAGATGAAGGATTGTAGAACTTTTCTGAGGCTACAAAGCGCCATGGGTTCAAGCCAAGGGGGATGGCAAGGAGAAAAACACACAAGTCAAGGATACCAAGTACAAAGGCTAGCGAGGCACCTAGAGTCAAAAGTTTACATATCAGCAATGATTCAACCGGTGCCCAAGTCAAAGAAAGAGCGAAAGAGCATATCCAGGCAAGTAAACCTAGCAATATCATCACCACCAGCCACCACAGAGTACTTGCGGTGGTCAGATCAACCAGTAAAGTTTAGCAGAGCAGACCACCCAAGGAAAGTTCCCAGGCCGGGCCACTCGCCAATGGTGTTAAAGGCGCAAATAGGAGGGTACGACATCGGGAGAGTGTTCATGGATGCAGGGAGTGGCATAAACCTAATATATGCTAGAACCCTGAAGGCAATGTGTATCTCACTGACAAGCCTGAAGCCAACAGATTGCTCCTTCCATGGAATAGTACCAGGAGCCGCAAATCACCCTCTGGGGAAAATAGAACTCGATGTCTGCTTCGGCAGTAGCAGCAACTATCGCAGAGAGAAGTTGGAATTTGAAGTTATGGACTGGCCATCACAGTACCACGCAATCCTAGGGCGCCTAGCGTTCGCAAAGTTCATGGCAGTACCTCATTATGCGTATCTTACGCCAAAAATTCTAGGACCCAAAGGAACATTATTAGGATCAACATGAGTCCTATCATTAGCAAGCATAGCCATAATGGTATCAATCTTATCATTCAAGGAAGAGGTTTCCTCAACAGAATTTACCTTCTTACCTTGTGGAGCTCTCTCGGTGTGCCATTCAGAATAATTTACCATCATGTTGTCGAGTAGCTTTGATGCGGCGCCCAAGGTAAGGGACATAAAAGTGCCTCTAGCAGCTGAATCAAGTAGGTTCCTTGAAGAAAAATTCAGTCCTGCATAAAAAGTTTGGATAATCATCCAAGTAGTCAGTCCATGAGTGGGGCAATTCTTTATCATAGATTTCATTCTTTCCCAAGCTTGAGCAACATGTTCATTATCAAACTGAGTAAACTTCATAATATTGCTACGCAAAGATATAATCTTAGCAGGAGGATAGTATCTACCAATAAAAGCATCCTTACACTTAGCCCATGAATCAATACTATTCTTAGTCAAAGACAGCAACCAATCTTTAGCTTTTCCTCTCAAAGAAAAAGGAAACAGCTTGAGCTTAATAATATCACAATCAACATCCTTATATTTGTGCATCTCACATAGCTCAACAAAATTGTTGAGATGAGCTGCAGCATCTTCAGTACTAGCACCAGAAAATTGCTCTTTCATAACAAGGTTCAATAAAGCAGGCTTAATCTCATAAAAGTTTGCAGCAGGAATAGATGGTGCAATAGGAGTGCAGATAAAATCACTATTGTTTGTGCTAGTGAAGTCACACAACTTGGTGTTTTCAGGATTGGCCATTTCAGCAAAACGAAAGTAAACAAGTAAAAACATCTACCAAGGATTCTATTTTTTTTGGATTTTTGATAAAAAGCAATGCAAGTAAAATAAATAAAGTAAAGCAAAACAAATAACAAAGTAAAGAATGTGTGTGCGAAGAACTCCCCTCGCAGAAGTCTTCTCTTCCTCCCCGGCAACGGCGCCAGAAAAGAAGCTGCTACTCGGTGATGGCGCCAGAAAAGAGCTGTGGCGTGTAGTTAACGTGGGAGCAGTAAGTCCTTGTGCGTGGTGATGACCAGCCCGTTGGGAACCCCAAGAGGAAGGTATGATGAGTGTAGCGGCTAGTTTTCCCTCAGTTAAGAAACCAAGGTTTAATGTCGATCTTGAAGAGGAGAGACGGTGACGACTGAAGGTGATGCGGACTGGCGTAATAACACTCCAACAAGGGCGCCGTTAACGATACTTGTTGACTCGTCTTCGGCCAGCAGCAACGCGGAACCTGCACACACACAAACAAATACTTTGTTCCCAACTTGCGATGAGGTTGTCAATCTCACCGGTTTGCTTGAAACAAAGGGTATGAGTGTATCGAGTGGAAAACAGTAATAATATGCGAGTAAAGTAAACAGTGCGGGAAAAGTAAACAGGTGATTGCAATATGATGTAAATAGGACCGGGGTCCACAGTTCACTAGTGGTGTCTCTCCAAAGATAAAATAACACATGCTACGTAAACAAATTACAGTTGGGCAATTGATAGAATAGAGATAACGTGATATGTCAAGAAGATCACTATGAGATTTACTCTGGGCATTACAACAAAATACATAGACCGCCATCCAACTGCATCTATGACTAATAATCCACTCCCGGGGATATCAATCCGAACACCCTAGAAGTATTAAGTTGCGAACAACAGATAATTGCATTAAGCAAAGTGTGTAATGTAAACAAAGCATATGCCCTTGAGCATATGAATGTTGTTTTCTCCCTAGTAGCAACAGCACATCTACCACCTTAGAGGTTTCTGTCACTCCCCCAGGTGAAATAGAGACATGAACCCACTATCGAGCATAAATACCCCCTCTTGGAGTCACTAGCAACTACTTGGCCAAGATAGCTACTAACAACGGAGAGCATGCAAGATCATAAACAACATAGAGATAACAAAAGATATAATTCAGTACAGCAACTTAATCATAAACACCAATATTCATCGGATCCCAACAAACCAACATCATAGAATTACATAACGGTGATCTCAATCATGTATGGCAGCTCATGAGATCTAAACATGAAGCACATGGTGGAGAAGACAACCATCTAGCTACTGCTATGGACCCATAGTCCAAGGTAGACTACTCACTCATCGCTCTGGAGGCAAGCATTGCGATGAAGAAGACCTCCGGTGGCGATTCCCCTCTCCGGCAGGGTGCCGGGAAGAGCTTCTGGACCCTCCCGATCTTCGGGTCGACGGCGGCGGCGTATCGCGATGTGTTCTGGAAATCTGATCGGGCCCTTAGGTTTTTCTCGTCGGGGGGTCTTTATAGGCGAAGGGGCATTGTCAGAGGTGGAGCCAGGCTCCCTCACGTGGGCCCGGCGCGGCCAGGGGCCTGGCCGCGCCACCCCCTTGTGTGGGGCCCTGGTGGCCCCCCTCCGACACTTCTTCGGATCTCTGGAAGCTTCCGGGTAAAATAAGACTTCAGGAACTTGTTTCGTCCAATTCCGAGAATATTTCCTATGTATCACTTCTGAAACACAAAAACAGCAGAAAACAGGAAACTGGCACTGTGGCGCTTGTTAATAGGTTAGTTCCGGAAAATGCATAAAAGTGCCACTAAGTGTAACGAAACAATAGGCAAATGGTGTAAAAACAAGCATGGAGCATCAAAAATTATAGATACGTTTGAGACGTATCAAGCATCCCCAAGCTTAACTCCTGCTCGTCCTCGAGTAGGTAAGTGATAACAAAAGAATAATTTTTGAGGTGACATGCACCTACACGATCTTGATCATATATGTAAGCATTGGTGAGCTGGGATCAATAGAACTTAAAACATGGGCATGAAAGATATAATCATGACAATAAGAAACTTAGCAACCATGTTGTAAACATGCAAATGAACACAAACAAAAGATCATGGTAATGAAACAATGAAAGTCAAACGTGTGTTCAAATCATAAGGAAAAACATACAAATGGTTTTCAGCTTGTCCTTCAAAGAGAGCAAAACATAAATGCATAGGACACCTCAAAGTTTAAGAGGGCGACTAGATACAAATAATTTAAGAACAAGTGAAACCAATCATCATGAGTCAATCAATGAACTTTGGGACAATGCATATCACACTAAGAATGACAACTATGCTCTCTTAATGGTGCATAAAGAAAGAAGGTGGTGACTCAACATAAAAGTAAAAGAAAGGCCCTTCGCAGAGGGAAGCAGTGATTGCAAGTTTTATAACCTTCAAAAATTATGGTACTTACCGGCTTTGAGCTCTCATTGCCCCCATCATAAGCATCTTGAATGGTTAAAGTTAATGCGAGAACAATTATGATGCATATGCTTGACAAATCATAAGTTGAAAACCTCGTGCCCCATGAATACGAGTACCCAAACCTCATGCTACTTTACTTAGAGTACCAAGCAAGGCTCTTGTCATTGTAAGTATATGCAAATCATTGAGAACCGCCAATGGGGTACCTCCGTGCCCGATGACATGGAACAAGCCCACACCAAAATGACAGGACAAGCAGATAATGAACACCTCGACATCTCTTTTATTTGCTATATTGTTTAGCTTTTTATTGTGAGATGCGTCGTCGAATGTTCACCATGGGTATGCTGCAAATTTCCACCATGAATTATGCATGGCTTAGATTGGCGGCCCGGCGTTTCCCTAACACATATAAAAACTCCATGATCCTCACAAGATTCCCAATTCATTTCACACCGCGGGCATCCATAAACAAAAGATCACGATATCAACTAAAATAGGAGTGCAATGTTGAAAGCTTGCCCCATGACAGCATGGCTGGGCTAGAATCCAACTTACAACTTGCAAGCATAACAACTCAACATAAAAGACCACAATGTCAAATTTGTAAGAACAGGAAAAAGTAAAGTGTGCCTTCCGATTCGTGAGAGCTTTACTGACCGAATTTCGCATAACACTGGTAAGAGTTTAATTTGAAGAGAAAATAAAAGCAAGTCAAATTTACTTGGAATAGCAAATTGCTAGTAGGTATGTATGGTGGACACTTTGGAAAACTTTGGCTTTTAGGAGTTGGATGCACGAGTAGAGCTCATACTCAGTACAAGGCGAGGGCTAGCAAAAGACTGGGAGAGACCAACTAAGAGAGCAATAATGGCCATAATCATGCAAAGCGACAAAGCGACATTAAAAGAAGCATAAGATGGCATCAAAAGTCAAAAACTAAATGATCATGAAGGCTATTGGCGACTTTGTAAGAGTCTAACATGTGTGAGCATGCGCCAAGTCAACCCAAATAAAGCATCAAGGAGAAAACCAAAATAATGCTTCCATACAATAAAAACAACGCATGATTTTTTTCAAAGGCTCATTAAGCAATCTCAGTTATTTGAGACAAGTCATGCTACAGCAAAACCACTAAGCATACTATCAAAAAGACATCAAGCATGACATGAAAAAGCCTAAGCCACAGTCTACACAAGCTCCTTCTTGTACCACTTTTTTGCATAAAGCTTTTTCTCTTTTCCAACACCATTTGAAATTTTTATAAACACCTCTTTTGATGAAAACCAATAAAGATCAGAGGCAAAAATACACCTTGATGAAAAGATATGGCAAGGTCTGAACGCAAATCAAGGCAAAAACGAAAACCAAAAGCAGTAGCAGAAAAAGTAGAATGCTCGATTTTTAATAAGAGTGAAAACTAGAGCGTTCTTTGCAAATGAAAACGAGTACATCTCCTCCAAAGGAAATTTGTTGGGGTCTAACCATTTATTGCAGAAAACAAACAAACTAAACCAAATAAGAAAACTAAAACAACTGACGCTCCAAGAAAAACACATAGTGCATGAAGCAATAAAAATATAGTGTTTTAAAAGGTGACCTGATTTTTGCCGATGAAGAAGGGGTGCCTCGGGGGCATCCCCAAGCTTTGACGCTTGTACTTCTTGGATATTTCTTGGGGTGATGCATGGGCATCCCCAAGCTTGAGCTTTTGTCCATTCTTCAACTCATCTCATCATTCTCCAATCCCTACACTTGAAAACTTCCTTCATACAAAACTAAACACAAATCTATTAGCAACATTAGTGTAAGCATAAAATATATTCAACCTCTTTTTGCTTCAGGTTTCAACTCAAAACCACCACATATATAGCAAATACTACTGTATCAACTCCCCAAAAAGTTCCATGATCAAAAGAACTCAAAAGAAAGCGATAAAGTGGCAAACACAAATATTGGCAGAAATCTGTCAAAACTGAACAGCTGACAAAGGACGAATTTTTGAGGGATTTTCTGTTGCTCAAATCAAAAAGTGTTCAACTAAGAAAAGTTTGGATATAACCTGGGGCATATGCACAAGAAATCGCAGGTCCAAAAGACAAAAATAGAATTTTCACGGATTTTTACGGTGCAGCACCGAAAACAGTTTCAGGACAGCAACATCCCCAAATCTTTACCTCACTCAAATTAGAGGCTTCTCTTGGCACAAAAACGAAATAAACAAGATAAGGAGCGGTCATTACAGTAGTAATGACTTCCAAGACTCAAATAAAAGAAAAAGTACTGAAAAGAAAACATTGGGTTATCTCCCAAGAGTGCTTTTCTTTAACGCCTTTGAGCTAGGCGCAGAAAATTGCGAATCAAGTAATATCAAGTGATGAAGCATCAAGCTCATAATTTGCTCTAAGAATAGAGTCAAAAAGTAATTTCTTTCTTTTCCTAGGGAAGTGTTCCATACCTTTCTTTAGTGGGAATTGATATTTGATAGTGCCTTCCCTCATATCAATAATAGCACCTACAGTTCGAAGAAAGGGTCTTCCCAAAATAATAGGACATGAATCATGGCATTCAACGTCCATAACAAGAAAATCAACGGGAACAAGGTTATTGTTAACCACAATAAGAACATCATTAATCCTTCCCAAAGGTTTCTTCTTAGCAACATCAGCAATAGGAACATCAAAATAACATTTTTCAAGCGGTGGTAAATCAAGCATGTCATAAATCTTTCTAGGCATGATGGAAATACTAGCACCTAGATCACATAAAGCATGGCAATCATAACCATTAACATGCATATCAATGATGGGTTCCCAACCATCTTCTAACTTCTTGGGAACAGAAGCTTTTTGCTTCAACTTTTCATCCCTAATCTTTATGAGAGCATTGGTAATGTGCTTAGTAAAAGCAATATTTAAAGAACTAGCATTGGGAGTCAAAGCAAGCTTTTGCAAGAACAAAATAACTTCAGATATATTGCAGCCATCAACATCAAAATCATTAAAAGAAATAGAGCTATCATCTCCCATACTCCGAAAAATTTTGGCACTCTTTTGAGAAAAAGTTTTGGCAGTTTTACGCTTTTTAACACAAGGAGTGGGAGTTTTCTCTACACCAATCAAAGTAAGAGGGTTGCTATCAGTAGGAGCAACATCATTAGAGGTAGTAATAGTACATACCTTCATCTCTCTAGCCATCTCATCTTCTCTTTCCCACCTGGCATGCAATTCCGCTAACAATCTAATATTTTCATCAATTCCAACTTGGATAGCATTAGCGGTAGCAACAATATTGCTCTCTTTCACATTATTAGGAAACACTTTTAATTTCAGAAGTTCAACATCATGAGCAAGGCTATCAACTTTAGAAGCAAGAATATCAATTTTGCCTAACTTTTCCTCAACAGACTTATTAAAAGCAGTTTGCTTACCGATGAAGTCCTTGAGCATTACCTCAAGCTCGGAGGGCGCGGCCCTAGTGTTGTTGTAGGAATTACCATAAGAATTACCATAACCATTACCATTGGTAGAAAGATACGGCCTATAATTGTTACTAGCAAAACTGTTCCTATAAGCATTGTTGTTAAAATTATTGTTTCTAATGAAATTCACATCAACATGCTCTTCTTGAGCAACCAGAGAGGCTAAAGGAACATTATTAGGATCAACATGAGTCCTATCATTAGCAAGCATAGCCATAATGGTATCAATCTTATCATTCAAGGAAGAGGTTTCCTCAATAGAATTTACCTTCTTACCTTGTGGAGCTCTCTCGGTGTGCCATTCAGAATAATTTACCATCATGTTGTCGAGTAGCTTTGATGCGGCGCCCAAGGTAAGGGACATAAAAGTGCCTCCAGCAGCTGAATCAAGTAGGTTCCTTGAAGAAAAATTCAGTCCTGCATAAAAAGTTTGGATAATCATCCAAGTAGTCAGTCCATGAGTGGGGCAATTCTTTATCATAGATTTCATTCTTTCCCAAGCTTGAGCAACATGTTCATTATCAAACTGAGTAAACTTCATAATATTGCTACGCAAAGATATAATCTTAGCAGGAGGATAGTATCTACCAATAAAAGCATCCTTACACTTAGCCCATGAATCAATACTATTCTTAGTCAAAGACAGCAACCAATCTTTAGCTTTTCCTCTCAAAGAAAAAGGAAACAGCTTGAGCTTAATAATATCACTATCAACATCCTTATATTTGTGCATCTCACATAGCTCAACAAAATTGTTGAGATGAGCTGCAGCATCTTCAGTACTAGCACCAGAAAATTGCTCTTTCATAACAAGGTTCAATAAAGCAGGCTTAATCTCATAAAAGTTTGCAGCAGGAATAGATGGTGCAATAGGAGTGCAGATAAAATCACTATTGTTTGTGCTAGTGAAGTCACACAACTTGGTGTTTTCAGGATTGGCCATTTCAGCAAAACGAAAGTAAACAAGTAAAAACATCTACCAAGGATTCTATTTTTTTGGATTTTTGATAAAAAGCAATGCAAGTAAAATAAATAAAGTAAAGCAAAACAAATAACAAAGTAAAGAATGTGTGTGCGAAGAACTCCCCTCGCAGAAGTCTTCTCTTCCTCCCCGGCAACGGCGCCAGAAAAGAAGCTGCTACTCGGTGATGGCGCCAGAAAAGAGCTGTGGCGTGTAGTTAACGTGGGAGCAGTAAGTCCTTGTGCGTGGTGATGACCAGCCCGTTGGGAACCCCAAGAGGAAGGTATGATGAGTGTAGCGGCTAGTTTTCCCTCAGTTAAGAAACCAAGGTTTAATGTCGATCTTGAAGAGGAGAGACGGTGATGACTGAAGGTGATGCGGACTGGCGTAATAACACTCCAACAAGGGCGCCGTTAACGATACTTGTTGACTCGTCTTCGGCCAGCAGCAACGCGGAACCTGCACACACAGAAACAAATACTTTGTTCCCAACTTGCGATGAGGTTGTCAATCTCACCGGTTTGCTTGAAACAAAGGGTATGAGTGTATCGAGTGGAAAACAGTAATAATATGCGAGTAAAGTAAACAGTGCGGGAAAAGTAAATAGGTGATTGCAATATGATGTAAATAGGACCGGGGTCCACAGTTCACTAGTGGTGTCTCTCCATAGATAAAATAACACATGCTGCGTAAACAAATTACAGTTGGGCAATTGATAGAATAGAGATAACGTGATATGTCAAGAAGATCACTATGAGATTTACTCTGGGCATTACAACAAAATACATAGACCGCCATCCAACTACATCTATGACTAATAATCCACTCCCGGGGATATCAATCTGAACACCCTAGAAGTATTAAGTTGCGAACAACAGATAATTGCATTAAGCAAAGTGTGTAATGTAAACAAAGCATATGCCCTTGAGCATATGAATGTTGTTTTCTCCCTAGTAGCAACAACACATCTACCACCTTAGAGGTTTCTGTCACTCCCCCAGGTGAAATAGAGACATGAACCCACTATCGAGCATAAATACCCCCTCTTGGAGTCACTAGCAACTAGTTGGCCAAGATAGCTACTAACAACGGAGAGCATGCAAGATCATAAACAACATAGAGATAACAAAAGATATAATTCAGTACAGCAACTTAATCATAAACACCAATATTCATCGGATCCCAACAAACCAACATCATAGAATTACATAACGGTGATCTCAATCATGTATGGCAGCTCATGAGATCTAAACATGAAGCACATGGTGGAGAAGACAACCATCTAGCTACTGCTATGGACCCATAGTCCAAGGTAGACTACTCACTCATCGCTCCGGAGGCAAGCATGGCGATGAAGAAGACCCCCGGTGGCGATTCTCCTCTCCGGCAGGGTGCCGGGAAGAGCTTCTGGACCCTCCCGATCTTTGGGTCGACGGCGGCGGCGTATCACGATGTGTTCTGGAAATCTGATCGGGCCCTTAGGTTTTTCTCGTCGGGGGGTCTTTATAGGCGAAGGGGCATTGTCAGAGGTGGAGCCAGGCTCCCTCACGTGGGCCCGGCGCGGCCAGGGGCCTGGCCGCGCCACCCCCTTGTGTGGGGCCCTGGTGGCCCCCCTCCGACACTTCTTCGGATCTCTGGAAGCTTCCGGGTAAAATAAGACTTCAGGAACTTGTTTCGTCCAATTCCGAGAATATTTCCTGTGTATCACTTCTGAAACACAAAAACAGCAGAAAACAGGAAACTGGCACTGTGGCGCTTGTTAATAGGTTAGTTCCGGAAAATGCATAAAAGTGCCACTAAGTGTAACGAAACAATAGGCAAATGGTGTAAAAACAAGCATGGAGCATCAAAAATTATAGATACGTTTGAGACGTATCAAGCGCTGGGAAATCTTTGCCTGGTGTCCGTCAGACATGCCAGGGGTTCCCAGGGAACTCGTCGAGTATGCATTAAATGTAGATCCCAAAGCAAAGCTAGTCAAGCATCTATTGAGACGATTTGATGAACCTAAAAGGAAGGCGATAGCATCAGAATTGCACAGGCTAGAAAACGCCAGATTTATTAGAGAAATAAAAACTTCGAGTTGGGTATCCAATCTAGTCATCGTACCCAAGAAAAACACAGACGTACAAAGAGTATGTGTCAACTACACATCTCTCAATAAGCATTGTCCAAAGGATCCCTTCCCGCTACCCCGCATCGATTAGATAATTGATTCAACAGTGGGATGCGCAAGGCTTTCCTTTTTGGACGTATATTCTGGCTACAACCAGATCAAGTTGAAAAAAGAAGACGAAGAAAAGACAGCCTTCATCACACCGTATGGGGTGTTTTGCTATCAAGTAATGCCATTCGGCCTAAAAAATGCAGGAGCAACTTATCAACGGATGATGCAAAATTGCCTCGGGAGCCAAATAGGATGCAACATCCAAGTCTACATTGACGATGTAGTCATCACCACAAGAGAGGAGAAATCTCTAATCAGCGACTTGGCAGAAACCTTCGACAACCTAAGCAGGTACAAGCTTAAGCTTAACCCGACAAAGTGTTCCTTCGGCGTATCGGCAGGACAACTTTTAGGGTTCTTGGTGTCAGCACAAGGAATAAAGGCCAACCCAGAGAAGATTCAAGCAATTTTAACAATGGGGAAACCCACGAAACTACACGACGTACAGAAACTCGCAGGACGCGTCGCGGCTCTAAGTCGCTTCGTTGCTCGATTGGGAGAAAAGGGGCTTCCTTTCTATGCACTTATGAAGAAGTTAGATGATAAATTTGAATAGACAGAAGAAGCAGACGCAGCTTTTGCGCAGCTAAAAAAAGTGCTTTCCACGCCACCAGTGCTGGTCGCACCAAAAGAAAAAGAGCCACTACTACTCTACATCGCTGTAACCCATCAGGTGGTGAGTACAGTACTAGTAGTCGAAAGAAGTGAAGAAGGAAAAGCCCACGGTGTCCAAAGGCCGGTATATTTCATCAGTGAAGTACTATCTCCGACAAAACAGAGGTACCCGCTGATACGTCTCCAACGTATCTATAATTTTTGATGCTCCATGCTTGTTTTTACACCATTTGCCTATTGTTTCGTTACACTTCGTGGCACTTTTATGCATTTTCCGGAACTAACCTATTAACGAGTTGCCACAGTGCCAGTTCCCTATTTTCTGCTGTTTTTGTGTTTCAGAACTGATACACAGGAAATATTCTCGGAATTGGACGAAACAAGTTCCTGAAGTCTTATTTTACTCGGAAGCTTCCAGAGATCCGAAGGAGAGTAGGAGGGGGGCCACCAGGGCCCCACACGCCAGGCTCGCGTGGCCAGGGGCCTGGCCGCGCCGCCATGGTGTGAGGGGGCCTGGCCCCTCCTCTGACATCGCCCCTTCACCTATAAAGACCCCCCGACGGAAAAAACCTAAGTACCCGATCACTTTTCCAGAACACATCGTGATCCGCCGCCGCCGTCAACCCGAAGATCGGGAGGGTCCAGAAGCTCTTCCCGGCACCCTGCCGGAGAGGGGAATCGCCATCGGAGGTCTTCTTCATCGCCATGCTTGCCTCCGGAGCGATGAGTGAGTAGTCTACCTTGGACTATGGGTCCATAGCAGTAGCTAGATGGTTGTCTCCTCCACCATGTGCTTCATGTTTAGATCTCATGAGCTGCCCTACATGATTGAGATCACCGTTATGTAATTCTACATGTTTGGTTTGTTGGGATCCGATGAATATTGGTGTTTATGATTAAGTTGCTGTACTGAATATTATCTTATGTTATCTCTATGTTGTTTATGATCTTGCATGCTCTCCGTTGTTAGTAGCTATCTTGGCCGAGTAGTTGCTAGTGACTCCAAGAGGGGGGTATTTATGCTCGATAGTGGGTTCATGCCTCTATTTAACCTGGGGGAGTGACAGAAACCTCTAAGGTTGTAGATGTGCTGTTGCTACTAGGGAGAAAACAACATTCATATGCTCAAGGGCATATGCTTTGTTTACATTACACACTTTGCTTAATGCAATTATCTGTTGTTCGCAACTTAATACTTGTGGAGTTCTCGGATTGATTCGCCACAAGTGGATTATTAGTCATAGATGCAGTTGGAGGGCGGTCTATGTATTTTGTTGTAATGCCCAGAGTAAATCTCATAGTGATCTTCTTGACATATCACGTTTATCTTTATTCTATCAATTGCCCAACTGTAATTTGTTTACCCAGCATGTGTTATTTATCTTATGGAGAGACACCACTAGTGAACTGTGGATCCCGGTCCTATTTCCATCATATTGCTATCACCTGTTTACTTTACTCGCACTGTTTACTTTACTCGCATACTCTATTGTTTTCCACTCGATACGCTCATAACCTTTGTTTCAAGAAAACCGGTGAGATTGACAACCTCATCGCAAGTTGGGAACGAAGTACTTGGTTGTGTTGTGTGCAGGTTCCGCGTTGCAGTTAGCAAGCAAAGCTTGGACGAGGCGCCATATATAAATTGTCCGGAGCTGTCACAAACTAGCAAGCATCACCTTCAGTCGTTTGTCTCTCCTCTCCAAGAACGATAAACCTTGGTTTCTTAACTGAGGGAAAACTAGCTGCTATACTCATCACACCTTCCTCTTGGGGTTCCCAACGGGCTGGTTATTCACCACGCACAAGGACCGTCTGCTACACGCCAGCAGCTTCTTTTCTGGCGCCGTTGCCGGGGAGGAAGTAGAAGACTTCTGCGAGGGGAGTTTTCGCACGCACATCCTTTACTTTGTTATTGTTTTGCTTTACTTATTTATTTTACCTGCATCATTTTATATCAAAAACCGAAAAATTAGAATCCTTGGTAGTTGTTTTTACTTGTTTACTTTCGTTTTGCTGAAATGGCCAATCCTGAAAATACCAAGTTGTGTGACTTTACTAGCACAAACAATAGTGATTTTATCTGCACTCCTATTGCATCACCTGCTACTGCTGCAAACTTTTATGAAATTAAGCCTGCTTTGTTGAACCTTGTTATGAAAGAGCAATTTTCTGGTGCTAGTATTGAAGATGCTGCAGCTCATCTCAACAATTTTGTTGAGCTATGTGAGATGCAGAAATATAAGGATGTTGATAGTGATATTATTAAGCTCAAGTTGTTTCCTTTTTCTTTGAGAGGAAAAGCTAAAGATTGGTTGCTGTCTTTGACTAAGAATAGTATTGATTCATGGGCTAAGTGTAAGGATGCTTTTATTGGTAGATACTATCCTCCTGCTAAGATTATATCTCTGCGTAGCAATATTATGAAGTTTACTCAGTTTGATAATGAACATGTTGCTCAAGCTTGGGAAAGAATGAAATCTATGATAAAGAATTGCCCCACTCATGGACTGACTACTTGGATGATTATCCAAACTTTTTATGCAAGACTGGATTTTTCTTCAAGGAACCTACTTGATTCAGCTGCTGGAGGCACTTTTATGTCCCTTACCTTGGGCGCCGCATCAAAGCTACTCGACAACATGATGGTAAATTATTTTGAATGGCACACCGAGAGAACTCCACAAGGTAAGAAGGTAAATTCTGTTGAGGAAACCTCTTCCTTGAATGATAAGATTGATACCATTATGGCTATGCTTGCTAATGATAGGACTCATGTTGATCCTAATAATGTTCCTTTGGCCTCTTTGGTTGCTCAAGAAGAGCATGTTGATGTGAATTTCATTAGAAACAATAATTTTAACAACAATGCTTATAGGAACAATTTTGCTAGTAACAATTATAGGCCGTATCCTTCTAGTAATGGTTATGGTAACTCTTATGGTAATTCCTACAACAACACTAGGGCCGCGCCCTCCGAGCTTGAGGTAATGCTCAAGGACTTCATCGGTAAGCAAACTGCTTTTAACAAGTCTGTTGAGGAAAAGTTAGGCAAAATTGATATTCTTGCTTCTAAAGTTGATAGCCTTGCTCATGATGTTGAACTTCTGAAATTAAAAGTGTTGCCTAATGATGTGAAAGAGAACAATGTTTTTGCTACCGCTAATGCTATTCAAGTTGGAATTGATGAAAATATTAGATTGTTAGCGGAATTGCATGCCAGCTGGGAAAGAGAAGATGAGATGGCTAGAGAAATGAAGGTATGTACCATTACTACCTCTAATGATGTTTCTCCTAATGCTAGCAATCCTCTTACTTTGATTGGTGTAGAGAAAACTCCCACTCCTTGTGTTAAGAAGCCTAAAACTGCCAAAAAAATCTCAAAAGAGTGCTGAAATTTTTCGGAGTGTGGGAGATGATAGCTCTACTTCTTTTAATGATATTGATATTGATGGCTGCAATATATCTGAAGTAATTTTGTTCTTGCAAAAGCTTGCTTTGACTCCCAATGCTAATTCTCTAAATATTGCTTTTACTAAGCATATTACCAATGCTCTCATAAAAATTAGGGATGAAAAGTTGAAGCAAAAAGCCTCTGTTCCCAAGAAGTTAGAAGATGGTTGGGAACCCATCATTGATATGCATGTTAATGGTTTTGATTGCCATGCTTTATGTGATCTAGGTGCTAGTATTTCTATCATGCCTAGAAAGATTTATGACATGCTTGATTTACCACTGCTTGAAAAATGTTATTTTGATATTCCTATTGCTGATGTTGCTAAGAAGAAACCTTTGGGAAGGATTAATGATGTTATTATTGTGGTTAACAATAACCTTGTTCCCGTTGATTTTCTTGTTATGGATGTTGAATGCCATGCTTCATGTCCTATTATTTTGGGAAGACCCTTTCTTCGAACTGTAGTTGCTATCATTGATATGAGAGAAGGCACTATCAAATATCAATTCCCACTCAAGAAAGGTATGGAACACTTCCCTAGGAAAAGAAAGAAATTACTTTTTGACTCTATTCTTAGAGCAAATTATGAGCTTGATGCTTCATCACTTGATATTACTTGATTCGCAATTTTCTGCGCCTAGCTCAAATGCGTTAAAGAAAAGCACTCTTGGGAGATAACCCAATGTTTTCTTTTCAGTACTTTTTCTTTTATTTGAGTCTTGGAAGTCATTACTACTGTAATGACCGCTCCTTATCTTGTTTATTTCGTTTTTGTGCCAAGAGAAGCCTCTAATTCGAGTGAGGTAAAGATTTGGGGATGTTGCTGTCCTGAAACTGTTTTCGGTGCTGCACCGTAAAAATTCGTATAAATTCTCTGTATATCTTTTGGACCTGCGATTTCTTGTGCATATGCCCCAGGTTTTATCCAAACTTTTGTTAGTTGAACACTTTTTGATTTGAGCAACAGAAAACCCCTAAAAAATTCGTCATTTGTCAGCTGTTCTGTTTTGACAGATTTCTGCCAATATTTGTGTTTGCCACTTTATCGCTTCCTTTTGAGTTCTTTTGATCATGGAACTTTTGGAGAAGTTGCTACAGTAGTATTTGCTATATATGTGTTAGTTTTGAGTTGAAACCTGAAGCAAAAAGAGGTTGATTATATGTTATGCTTGCACTAATGTTGCTAATAGAATTGTGTTTAGTTTTGTATGAAGGAAGTTTTCAAGTGTAGGGATTGGAGAATGATGAGATGAGTTGAAGAATGGACAAAAGCTCAAGCTTGGGGATGCCCATGCATCACCCCAAGAAATATCCAAGAAGTACAAGCATCAAAGCTTGGGGATGCCCCCGAGGCACCCCTTCTTCATCGGCAAAAATCAGGTCACCTTTCAAGACGCTATATTTTTATTGCTTCATGCACTATGTGTTTTTCTTGGAGCGTCAGTTGTTTTAGTTTTCCTAGTTAGTTTAGTTTGTTTGTTTGCTGCAATAAATGGTTGGACCCCAACAAATTTCCTTTGGAGAAGTTGTACTCGTTTTCATTTGCAAAGAACACTCCATTTTTCATTCTTATAATTTCACCGGGTGTTCTTCTTTTTCTGCTACTGCTTTTGGTTTTCATTTTTGCCTTGATTTGCGTTCATACCTTGTCATATCTTTTCATCAAGGTGTATTTTTGCCTCTGATCTTTATTGGTTTTCATCAAAAGAGGTGTCTTTAAAAATTTCAAATGGTGTTGGAAAAGAGAAAAAGCTTTGTGCAAAATAGTGGTACAAGAAGGAGCTTGTGTAGACTGCGGCTTAGGCTTTTTCATGTCATGCTTGATGTCTTTTTGATAGTATGCTTAGTGGTTTTGCTGTAGCATGACTTGTCTCAAATAACTGAGATTGCTTAATGAGCCTTTGAAAAAATCATGCGTTGTTTTTATTGTATGGAAGCATTATTTTGGTTTTCTCCTTGATGCTTTATTTGGGTTGACTTGGCGCATGCTCACACATGTTAGACTCTTACAAAGTCGCCAATAGCCTTCATGATCATTTAGTTTTTGACTTTTGATGCCATCTTATGCTTCTTTTAATGTCGCTTTGTCGCTTTGCATGATTATGGCCATTATTGCTCACTTAGTTGGTCGCTCCCAGTCTTTTGCTAGCCCTCGCCTTGTACTGAGTATGAACTCTACTCGTGCATCCAACTCCTAAAAGCCAAAGTTTGCCAAAGTGTCCACCATACATACCTACTAGCAATTTGCTATTCCAAGTAAATTTGACTTGCTTTTATTTTCTCTTCAAATTAAACTCTTACCAGTGTTATGCGAAATTCGGTCAGTAAAGCTCTCACGAACCGGAAGGCACACTTTACTTTTTCCTGTTCTTAAAAATTTGACATTGTGGTCTCTTATGTTGAGTTGTTATGCTTGCAAGTTGTAAGTTGGATTCTAGCCCAGCCAAGCTGTCATGGGGCAAGCTTTCAACATTGCACTTCTTATTTGAGTTGATATCGTGATCTTTTGTTTATGGATGCCCGCGGTGTGAAATGAATTGGGAATCTTGTGGGGATCATGGAGTTTGTATATGTGTTAGGGAAACGCCGGGCCGCTAATCTAAGCCATGCATAATTCATGGTGGAAATTTGCAGCATACCCATGGTGAACATTCGACGACGCATCTCACAATAAAAAGCTAAACAAAAGGCAAATAAAAGAGATGTCGAGGTGTTCATTGTCTGCTTGTCCTGTCATTTTGGTGTGGGCTTGTTCCATGTCATCGGGCACGGAGGTACCCCATTGGCGGTTCTCAATGATATGCATATACTTACAATGACAAGAGCCTTGCTTGGGACTCTAAGTAAAGTAGCATGAGGTTTGGGTACTCGTATTCACGGGGCACGAGGTTTTCAACTTATGATTTGTCAAGCATATGCATCATAATTGTTCTCGCATTAACTTTAACCATTCAAGATGCTTATGATGGGGGCAATGAGAGCTCAAAGCCGTTAAGTACCATAATTTTTGAAGGTTATAAAACTTGCAATCACTGCTTCCCTCTGCGAAGGGCCTTTCTTTTACTTTTATGTTGAGTCACCACCTTCTTTCTTTATGCACCATTAAGAGAGCATAGTTGTCATTCTTAGTGTAATATGCATTGTCCCAAAGTTTATTGATTGATTCATATTGTTGGTTTCACTTGTTCTCAAATTATTTGTATCTAGTCGCCCTCTTAAACTTGAAGGTGTCCTATGAATTTATGTTTTGCTCTCTTTGAAGGACAAGTTGAAAACCATTTGCATGTTTTTCCTTATGATTTGAACACACGTTTGACTTTTATTGTTTTATTTTCATGATCTTTTGTTTGTGTTCATTTGCATGTTTACAACATGGTTGCTAAGTTCTTATTGTCAAGATTATATCTTCATGCCCATGTTTTAAGTTCTATTGATCCCAGCTCACAAATGCTTACATACATGATCAAGATTGTGTAGGTGCATGTCACCTCAAAAATTATTCTTTTGTTATCACTTACCTACTCGAGGACGAGCAGGAGTTAAGCTTAGGGATGCTTGATACGTCTCCAACGTATCTATAATTTTTGATGCTCCATGCTTGTTTTTACACCATTTGCCTATTGTTTCATTACACTTCGTGGCACTTTTATGCATTTTCCGGAACTAACCTATTAACGAGTTGCCACAGTGTCAGTTCCCTGTTTTCTGCTGTTTTTGTGTTTCAGAAGTGATACATAGGAAATATTCTCGGAATTGGACGAAACAAGTTCTTGAAGTCTTATTTTACCCGGAAGCTTCCAGAGATCCAAAGGAGAGTAGGAGGGGGGCCACCAAGGCCCCACACGCCAGGCTGGCGCGGCCAGGGGCCTGGCCGTGCCGCCATGGTGTGAGGGGGCCTGGCCCCTCCTCTGACATCGCCCCTTCACCTATAAAGACCCCCCGACGGAAAAAACCTAAGTACCCGATCACTTTTCCAGAACACATCGTGATCCGCCGCCGCCGTCAACCCGAAGATCGGGAGGGTCCAGAAGCTCTTCCCGGCACCCTGCCGGAGAGGGGAATCGCCATCGGAGGTCTTCTTCATCGCCATGCTTGCCTCCGGAGTGATGAGTGAGTAGTCTACCTTGGACTATGGGTCCATAGCAGTAGCTAGATGGTTGTCTCCTCCACCATGTGCTTCATGTTTAGATCTCATGAGCTGCCCTACATGATTGAGATCACCGTTATGTAATTCTACATGTTTGGTTTGTTGGGATCCGATGAATATTGGTGTTCATGATTAAGTTGTTGTACTGAATATTATCTTATGTTATCTCTATGTTGTTTATGATCTTGCATGCTCTCCGTTGTTAGTAGCTATCTTGGCCGAGTAGTTGCTAGTGATTCCAAGAGGGGGTATTTATGCTCGATAGTGGGTTCATGCCTCTATTTAATCTGGGGGAGTGACAGAAACCTCTAAGGTTGTAGATGTGCTGTTGCTACTAGGGAGAAAACAACATTCATATGCTCAAGGGCATATGCTTTGTTTACATTACACACTTTGCTTAATGCAATTATCTGTTGTTCGCAACTTAATACTTGTGGAGTTCTCGGATTGATTCGCCACAAGTGGATTATTAGTCATAGGTGCAGTTGGATGGCGGTCTATGTATTTTGTTGTAATGCCCAGAGTAAATCTCATAGTGATCTTCTTGACATATCACGTTTATCTTTATTCTATCAATTGCCCAACTGTAATTTGTTTACCCAGCATGTGTTATTTATCTTATGGAGAGACACCACTAGTGAACTGTGGATCCCGGTCCTATTTCCATCATATTGCTATCACCTGTTTACTTTACTCGCACTGTTTACTTTACTCGCATACTCTATTGTTTTCCACTCGATACGCTCATAACCTTTGTTTCAAGAAAACCGGTGAGATTGACAACCTCATCGCAAGTTGGGAACGAAGTACTTGGTTGTGTTGTGTGCAGGTTCCGCGTTGCAGTTAGCAAGCAAAGCTTGGACGAGGCGCCATATATAAATTGTCCGGAGCTGTCGCAAACTAGCAAGCATCACCTTCAGTCGTTTGTCTCTTCTCTCCAAGAACGATAAACCTTGGTTTCTTAACTGAGGGAAAACTAGCTGCTATACTCATCACACCTTCCTCTTGGGGTTCCCAACGGGCTGAATATTCGCCACGCACAAGGACCGTCTGCTACACGCCAGCACCCGCATTATCAAAAGCTTGCATATAGTGTTTTTACAACAGCACGGAAATTGCGACAATACTTTGCGGTGCACCCAATTATAGTGGTCAATGAAGCGCCACTATCGAACATATTGAACAATCCTTCGGCAACAGGACGTGTCTCTTTGTGGGGAATCAAATTATCTCCCATGGACATCACATACGAAAAAAGGAAGGTGATCAAGTCGCAAGTCTTGCCAGATTTTACAGCAGAGTGGCTGGAGCTGCAGGGCACGGGACCGCCAGATCTATCGAGTGTCTGGACAATGTACTTCGACGGTTCTAAGAGAGTCCAAGGCGCAGGCGCATGAGTAGTCTTGATATCGCCGCATGGTGACAAATTGAAGTATGTTTTAATGATGAGTTTTCCGCAGACCTCTAATAATGAAGCAGAATACGAAGCTTTGTTGCATGGAATGAAGATGGCCAAAGCATGTGGAGCAACTCACCTAAAAATATTTGGAGATTAAAACCTTGTCGTCCAACAAGTTATGAACAGGTGCGACACAATTAATGACAACATGATGGCCTACAAGAACCTATATCACTATCTAGAAGGAACATTCGATGGATGCGAAGTCTCGCACATCAGCAGAAACAGCAATGAAGAAGCCGCCAATTTAGCAAATATCGGGTCACAGTGTTTGCCTGTGCCACCTGGAGTCTTTTGGGAAGAAATAGTGGAAAGATCGATAAAAAGCGTCAAAACTTCGACTACTGCAGCAGACTCGGGGGCTGGGCCAGAACCCGAAGAAGTCATGATGATAGAAGAAACCTGGATGCAGCCATATCTTGCATACATGATAAACAAGCAGTTACAAGAAGATGCAGTGGAAGCCAAGAGAATAACTCGACGATCAAAAGCATTTGTCGTGTTACAGGGGAAATTATACAAAAAGAGCATAACTGGCGTTTTGCAGCGTTGTGTAACACCTCAAGAAGGGCAAGTAATATTAAAAGATATACACGCCGGAGTATGTGGCCATCATGCTAGCAGCAGGGCCATAGCGGCAAAAGTGTTCCGAGCAGGATTCTATTGGCTAACAGCCATTGAAGACGCGAAAGATATAGTTCGAAAGTATGAAGCATGTCAAAGATTCGCATCTCGACCGCATGCACCAGCAGCAGAGTTACAACCAATACCATTATCCTGGCCCTTTGCACAATGGGGCCTAGATATGGTAGGAAAGCTGCACAAATCCTGGCCAGGAGGGCACGTTTACATGCTAGTAGCAGTCGACAAATTTACCAATTGGGTGGAAGCAGCCCCGGTAACAACTCAAGATTCGACAGCAGCAATCAATTTCATTAAGTCCATAGTGTTCCGCTTCGGTGTACCATATAGCATCATCACGGACAACGGGACAAACTTCACTTCAAAGGAATTCAAGAGTTATTGCGAAGGATTGGGAATCAAGCTCAAATTCGCATCCGTAGCACACCCGAAGACAAATGGGCAAGTCAAAAAAGGCAATGGCCTAATATGCAATGGGATAAAAAAGAGGCTCTTAGCACCTCTCGAGAAAGCCAAGAGCGCTTGGGTAGATGAATTACCCTCCGTTCTTTGGAGTTTAAGAACCACGCCTAACGCAGCAACTCAAGAAACTCCTTTCTTCCCGGTCCATGGCGCAGAAGCCGTGCTTCTAGTTGAAGTTACACACGAAGCTCCAAGAGTGATGGCATACGACGAAGTAATATCAACAGAAGCGTTACAAGACGACGTCGATGCACTAGACAAAGCAAGAGATAAAGCATTAGAAAGAGCCACGCAGTATCAACAGAGCCTGCGAAACTACCATAGTTGTCGAGTTCGTCCACGATACTTTGTGGTGGGAGATCTAGTCTTACGACTCAGGCAGGACAGCCACGGCAAACTAGAGTCCCCTTGGGTGGGACCTTATATCGTCACAGAAGTGATACCAGGAGGAGCTTATCGACTACAAGACAAGAAGACAGGAAAAGATGAGAGCAACCAGTGGAATGCGGAGCAACTATGACGTTTTTACGCATAGAAGAAATCTAATGGTATCAGTAAACTCGAGTCAACCCTCTGAACCCAGAACATGAGGCCATAGGTCGGGCTCCTTGGGTTGAACTCGACAAATTGTACAAATATTTTACTTCTCCGCTCGGGAGCTTCAACCCTCGGGTCGTACGAAAGAAAGTTTTATCACAATATGGAGATCTTTTTTACTACTAGGTTGTGCAGACAACCCGATATTCTTCAAGTAATATAATTGGTTCACAAGAACCCGATAAAATATAAAGCATGCCTCGGAACAACGATTTGTTCCCATGGTCTATTACACAACATCAAAGCCAAGTACGAGTATTTATTATAGATAGCATGGCGGCAAGGCAACTAGAAAAAGAGATTACACAATGAAGATTCTAATGGAAGTGTACTTCAGCCTCGTACTCCTTTTGGCATTGAGTAACATCGTATATCCTCACGTCAAACTTGGACGTGCCAATATGGAAGTCGAAGGTCATGAAGAAACCTCGCTGGATGTCGTGGTCATCCACAAACTCTGACCAGCCGCCCTTGAAGTATTGCTCGCCAGCGCTGTCGTACCAGACTTCAACCTGGTAGGGAGTACCTCCCCCAGAATGTTCACGCATAATTCCTTCACGCAACTCACGCCCATCCATGAATTGAGTGAACTTTAGAGGCAGCCTTTGAATCTCCTGGTACTGCGGGCTGGCGATGCAAAAGAAATAATATATTTTGGGAGAAGCAGGAGGAGCACTAGCAGGAGGAGTGCTTGGATCTGGGGCGGCGCCAGTCACCTTTGGTTTATTCTTACTACCAGGCGGGCGGCCGGGACGACGCTTCGCCGAAGCGGACGATGATGCTCCTACAGCAGCTGGAGCTGTCTTGTTTTCGCTGCCACGGGGGCGGCCGCGACCCCGCGGCACCGTCGGAGAGCCAAGGTCTAGACGGGACCCATCTATACCAGCCATGCGAAAAAGTGGGAAGAAAAGAAACCCTAGATGGAAAAGAAGACGATGCGGCGGAGGAGGAATCCGTTTAGGGTTTTTACCCTCACCAAAGGTGCTTTATTTATAAGCACATATTAACGGGCCTCCGTGATAGCAAGGCCCATAAACATATTTACAAAAGAGTTAAATTTTGCACATAGCAGACGATAATAACAAAGAGAAAAAGAATGTATCATACAAGGTATGAAAAAACTCTGCCTTGGGCTCGGGGGCTTACAAAACAGGAAGAAGAAGAAGTCAATTTGAGCCTATGATTGACTACAAGTATCCAACCATAGCCTCGGGGCTACTCCCATCGGGAGCGCTGAGCGCGCACCCGATAGAAAATAAGACAATCAACAATAAAGATGAAGAAGTCTATGAGCCGCTCAACATTTTGACAACCATGCAAACTTCGACTGCATAGTCGACAAAATATAGAGCGATTACTCCCATCGGGAGATACTTGGGAGAAGTTAATATAATTCGAAATTCTTCGATATATTTTTAGTCAAATTTTGACTGCGATATGAGATTCTCGAGTTGCGTTATCGCAATGAAACTCGAATGCCGTGATTTATCACGAAGGTAAGACCCCGAGATCTATCCTGTGTGGCCTGGTATACGCACATGGATGCGCTCTGCTAGTATGTATCCGTGTCTACGACACGAAGAAAATCCTGGTGGACGCACTGGGTACCCTGAGAATCACTGGGATTCATTCTTTGTAAGTCCTAAATGCGGCAAAAGAGTGGGTTTGACCGGTATCCCAAATTCAAGTCCAAGGGGATTGAATTTGAAGTAGGTGACAAGTATCTGTTTTGGCAGTTAACTGACCTCTTGATCCGTCAGAGTTGTCAGGCTTGTTCATCAAAACCCCTTGTGAATATTATCATGAAAATAAGTCGAAAAGACCAAGTCGAAGATTTGAAGATATGAAGAAGTCGAAGAGTTGATCAAGTCAAAGATTCAAAGATTAGAGATTCAACCCGAATCTGCAATTCTGGTAGAATTTTAGGGGCTACTGACAAGGATATAGCTAATAGAGCCCGTTAGTTGAGTACCCCTGAGGCCCGTTAAGCTAGGCCCAATTGTAATGATAGTCGAGATACGGGTCCTTACCGTATGTCGATATTGTAATCTCTATCGGACCCTACCCAATCCTTGAGACCTGGCCACCTATATATAGGGGCTGGGAGGGGACGGTGCAGGCCAGATTAAAAGCAAGCCAGGTTCAACACCCAAGTTTACTTTCGATATACACCTATTTCGACTAACCTTACCTTCGAGTTCATCCAACGCCCTATCTTCCCGATCCTAAGTCCTTCATCTAGGACATTTGTCGAGTTAACCCTCGTCACCGGTCCTATTTCCTTTATATTGCTATCACCTGTTTACTTTACTTGCACTGTTTACTTTACTTGCATACTATTATCACTTTCCACTCGATACGCTCATACCCTTTGTTTCAAGCAAACCGGTGAGATTGACAACCTCATCGTAAGTTAGGAACAAAGTTTTTGGTTGTATTGTGTGCAGGTTCCACGTTGCTACTGGTTGAAGACGCGCTAACAAGAAATCGTTAACGGCGCCCTTGTTGGAGTGTCACGCAGCTAGTGGGCATCACCTTCTGGAGTATTGTCTTTTTCCTACTGGATTGATAACCTTGGTTTCATAACTGAGGGAAAACTTGCTGCTATATTCATCAAACCTTCTCTTGGGGTTTCCAACTGGCCGATCATTTACTTCATCAACTACACGCCAACAAGTTTTCTGGCACCATCATCACCGCGCCATCACCCACACACATTGAATGGTGGGGCTAATGCCCAGTCAGCTGCCACGCAGGCACTGACCAAGTCAACAAATGTTGACCGGCTCTAGAGGTCACCGCCGGTGAGCAATCGACGACGACGGCGGCGCTCGATGGTTCCCGTTGATGCGCTACGGGATGATTCCAAACCATGGTTTAATACCCGACCATTTGGTGGTGACACCCCGCTGGAAAGATCATCGGAGCGAGCTCCGGCGAGCTTTTCTGCGGCGGTGCACCACGGTCGAACGACGACTACGCGCTACAGGCATGGCTGAGATGTGATGCGAGCAGGATAACCACCTAGTTGGGAACCCCAAGAGGAAGGTATGATGAGTATAATAGCAAATTTTCCCTCAGTAAGAAACAAAGGTTTGTTAGTCCAGGAAAAAGCCAAACTCCAGAAGGTGATGCTGACTAGCCTACTAACACTCCAACAAGGGCGCCGTTTACGACACTTGTCGACACATCTTCAACCAGTAGCAACGCGGAACCTGCACACAACACAACCAAATACTTTGTTCCCAACTTACGATGAGGTTGTCAATATCACCGGTTTGCTGTAAACAAAGGAATGAGCGTATCGAGTGGAAAGCAATAGTAGTATGCAAGTAAAGTAAACAATGCAAGTAAAGTAAACAGGTGATAGCAATATAAAGGAAATAGGACCGGGGTCCACAGTTCACTAGTGGTGTCTCTCCATAAGATAAAATAACACATGCTAGGTAAACAAATTACAGTTGGGCAATTGATAAAATAAAGACAACGTGATATGTCAAGAGGATCACTATGAGATTTACTCTGGGCATTACAACAAGATACATAGACTACCATCCAACTGCATCTATGACTAATAATCCACTTATGGTGAATCAATCTGAGAACTCCACAAGTATTAAGTTGCGAACAACAGATAACTGCATTAAGCAAAGTGTGTAATGTAAACAAAGCATATGCCCTTGGACATATGAATGTTGTTTTCCCCCTAGTAGCAATAGCACATCTACAACCTTAGAGGTTTCTGTCACTCCCCCAGATTAAATAGAGGCATGAACCCACTATCGAGCATAAATACCCCCTCTTGGAGTCACTAGCAACTACTCGGCCAAGATAGCTACTAACAACGGAGAGCATGCAAGATCATAAACAACATAGAGATAACATAAGATAATATTCAGCACATCAACTCAATCATAACACCAATATTCATTGGATCCCAACAAACACAACATGTAGAATTACATAAAGGTAGTCTCGATCATGTAAAGCAGCTCACGAGATCTAAACATGAAGCACATGGTGGAGAAGACAACCATCTAGCTACTGCTATGGACCCATAGTCCAAGGTAGACTACTCACTCATCACGCCAGAGGCAAGCATGGTGATGAAGAAGACCTCCTGTGGCGATTCCCCTCTCCGGTAGGGTGCCGGGAAGAGCTTCTGGACCCTCCCGATCTCGGGTCGACGACAGCGGCGGATCGCGATGTGTTTCTAGAAAAGTGATCGTGTGTTTAGGTTTTTCCCATCGGGGGGTCTTTATAGGTGAAGGGGCGGCGTCAGAGGTGGACCATGGGGCCCACACCATAGGCCGGCGCGGGCCTGGGGCAGGCCGCGCCCCCTGGTGGTGTGGCCGCCCTGTGGCTCCTTTCCGTCTCCTCTTCAGTTCTCTGGAAGCTTCGGTAAATATCTGGACGTCTGGCTTTTGTTTCGTCCAATTCTGAGAATATTTCCTATGTAACTTTTCTAAAACACAAAAACAACAAAAAACAGGGAACTAGCACTGTGGCATCTCGTTAATAGGTTAGTTCCGGAAAATGCATAAAAATGCCACGAAGTGTAACGAAACACTAAGCAAATGGTGTAAAAACAAGCATGGAGCATAAAAAAGTATGGATACGTTGGAGACGTATCAAGATGAAATAAAGTGCTCCAGGGATTCACAGGCTCACCAGAGAGATATCTGAATGCTCGGCGAGGCCAATGATCGACGGAGTCAAGCGCCCGACCACGAATTCCGGCGATGTGCTGTGAGGAAAAACTCCGGATTCCCTGCTCCACGAGCTTACCCTCCACGATTCCTTCCTAGAGACTGCGATTGGTACTGAGGAGTACCTCCTCGGCCACACCACGGACGAAGGGATGGTCTCCGTCGTCGGAGCCATGCTGAACTGCAAAAGGGAAAGACTAAATTCACCCAGCTCTGACCTTTCCCGGATGATTAACTCCAGCCAGTTGAAGAAGAATATGAGGGGCTTCTCCTCAGCTACTCCTTGGCCTCGGGGATAACTTCTAGCGATGGCGGAAGAGCTCGACCGGAGCTAGGGTTTGCAGTGACTGTGAGAATAACTAGAGAGAAAGAGAAGGAATGGAGGGCCTAGGTTTCAACTCGGCGGCGGAGGGTTCTTATACCCGCGGAGGGTCGACGGCCTCCATCCTGTGCGTCGGAATTCCAGCGGTGGATCAAGTGTCTGCAGGAGCTTCATCGAGCTACTTTCCATCTCGAGGAAGAAGACGATGACCTCCACTCAAAATGGTAAGTTGGGCCGGGATGACTCTTGGGCCGAGCTGCTGGGCTGCGACCAAGTGGCGGCGGCCAGGTAAGTCGTTCTCTCATTTTTTTTCTGCTTCATTTCTTTTCTTTTATTTCTATTTTCTGTTTTGGACATTTTAACTAATATTTGATTTCTGTTTTTGCAGGAATTTAACTGGGGTTTCTCCTAAATATTATTATGTCTTTAGTAGTACCAAATGATGTATAAAGACATATTTATATGTAATAGCACCTAAAACACTTTGGGCAACATTAGGGTTTGCATAGGAAGTTTAAATAAAGATGAATTTGAGTGCCATAATCTTCTTGTTTAAAATACCTACTGGGAATTGTTTATCCCATAATTGTTTATAAAACTATTATTGGATTCTTGGATGGGAGCAAAATAGGCATATTGGTATTTTTATTTGATTAAACTTCATATTTGAGTAGGTGTCCAAATGTACATACAAGGTTCCATGTTCATCTTAATTTTGGCTTCTGATGACTTGGACATGCCCCATGGAGCATTCCAAGATCACTAGTGGTTTGATAATTTTATGTAATACATAAATGCTTCATAATCCCCACAAAAAGTATTGGTTTGGTATTAAGACCAAAACACCTAATGATATGTGATTTGGTATCTTGGTTGAAGACTTGGTTATTTTATCTAATAAGAATTGTGGTTGGAACATAACTTCTAAATTCAAGGTTAGGGCATGGGAATAGATATATCTTATGATCACATAGTGATGCATAAGTTAGAAGGTTGCTTGGGTATGAATCCTCAAGTAAATGAATAAGAGGTTATGGAATTGGATAGAATGCTATCACACTCATCAAGGAATAATGTTCCCTCTAAAATGTGGTTAATGCAACAAAGGTTCTATAGACTAACTAAATTTCTAGGTCAAGGTTTAGGCTCTGCTCAACCTATATCCAGATGATTCACTCAATGGAAACTTGTACACAGATCAAGGTTTCACATCTAACTTTAGCAAGATGGTTATCTCCTAATTGAGATGTGCTTAAGTTGGACTCCTACTCCACACTTGGTTTTAGGATGATATCTGCTTATCAGACAAGGTTTCATACTAACTTAATTAGCTTCATCAGCAAGCATAATCATGTACTTGACATTATCATACTATTTCCTTCATCTACTCCCATAATAAATCCATTTTATTTCCTTCATCAACTCCCTCTACCAAGGGTTTACTCTTGGTTATACATACCTTCAGGGATTAAGGATATAATCACCCCTTTGTGTGATTCATATAGGATCTACTCCACTTCATAACTCCATAAGTCTAGGTATTGTTTATACTTCCTAAGGATGGTTCTAGTCTAGACCAGGATTAGGGCTTAGAATGTGATCACCCCCTATATCAAATGACTTGTCCTAATTAGAATTTGAGTAATGTCTAAAGTCTCCTAGTTGGCCTTTATGGGAATGGCTCTAATGTTCTTAAATTATCTCACCTAGAGTTAAGGCAAATCTTATGGTCAAACTGGCATTGAGTTAACTTCTCCACTTCTCATATTTGGACTCACTAGATTAGGATATAAGAATATAGAATAGATCATGATTTAAGAATAAGACTTGTGTTGGCTTCTTTAGCATGAAAGAAGTAGGTTTAAAGAGTACCATGATAATCTTGGTGTGAGTAAATATTTGGTTCTAAAATGGTGTGTCAAGCATTTTAGTTTTACCTCACTTATCTCTTTTAGTTGTTGTGACTATCACTACCCTAAACAAGGTTTTAGCAAAGGTCATATTGAAGTTTATCGCGCTCTAGTTGATGAGCTACTTCAATTCCATCAACTCAAGTGAAACTCCAATCGCTTTGATATGTTTTATTTAAATGCGCGAAAATTACCCGGATTTTCTATGCATGAAATGCAATGCACACATCTGTTGCCTCTAATTTATAACCTCTAATCCTGGGATATTACACTTTAGTCCCGGATATGTTGCACCGGTTGCAAAACCGGTGCAAATGGGAGTTAGAAACCGGTGCTAATGCCCCGATTTCTACTAGTGTTAGGGCCCGGTACACTGATCATCGCATGCGACGCGATCAAGTTAGGTATAGGGTTTTACAATTTGTCATACCTAAAATGCTTCTCGCACTTTTCTCCAAACAAAATGTTCTCCCTAGCAGATGTTAAAAAAAGGTTCTCCCTCTCAAGAAAGAAATACTTGTACCAATTAGGCTTCTTAACCAGTGGGCTCATCACCCATGTGGTTGGGAAAATATAAAAAGACCGATTATCCTAAACAGTCATCGTTATGTGAGGAAACTATTTGTGGGTTTTGATACACCTACTTATATTAGAGTGGTTGTTTGAAAGGTACATTTTGAATTTTTAAGAAAAACACTGAGTTTTTCTCCACATCTGTGTAAATCCTACTACTGAAGTGCAAGAATTTCATGACGATATACTTCGGTTTGTGTGGGCTAAAAAATGCGGACCTATAAAGACTAGCGTATATAGGATTATATATCCATATATTTTCCGTGCAATAGCAGAAATGGAAAAGTATTTGTTAGAAGTACGTAGGTGACAACTACATGTACATGTGAAAAAAATCAAAATTTCTAACTAGTTTAAATATGAGTTTCTAAGTCCAACACAAAAGTCAAGATATAGTGAGCCAGGAGACAAAAGTCACACTCACAACTTACCCACTTTATATACAAGAAGGTGATCTGTTGTCATGGGAACAGTAGGAGATTATGGGATTTATTTACTAACATAGCCGCAAGAATAATTAGTATAGGGTGTGTACCACGACCTTATGCCGATTGTTGCCTTACATCAAGAAAATTGAAACACACAAAACTTAATTGATTCAGTTGTCGCAATAGATCAGTAGTAATATATCAGGAAGGTGTCAACGGAACCTTGTGATTTTTTTGATATGTCAACTAATGGGTGGTGAATATGAGTATAAAAAATTATCGCTAAATAAAATAGAACATATGTTCCAAGCAGATTACATGATGAGAAAAGCAGAAAGTGGTTGAATACCTCAACAGACTGGTGCAATATTATAAAGTCACCTATGCATAGAGAGAATATAGGCCCTCAATGAAATATACAGTTGTAGAAGATGTGCAATAGAAAATATGAACCGAAAGTAAGGAGAGGGAACAAAGAAACCAATTTATTTTCCCAAGTTCCGTTTGTTGACAATTTTTTTTTTTTTGCGAAAAGGGCCTGATTAGAATTCATCCAACGGTTCTTACAGAACAGTCCAAGAAAAACGAAGAATTACAAAGAAGTCCTTCTTCTTCTCCCGGACGCCGACAGCAACGCCGATGGGCCGGACAATGAGGCGTAGCACCGCCGCCTTTCCTCCCCTCTGGCCTTGACTCGGGAGGGATCCCCCAGCGGACGGGAAGACGCCTCGTCTCAGCTCCGACGAGCCTCCACCCAGGACCACCAGCGCCGTCGACGAGGACGAACCACCTCAGGGCCTTGACATTAGCTCTATGTTTTCATTTGGAGAGACATGCACCCAAATCCTAATGCTTTTTTTTTTCTGTCAGCACAAGCTCCACAAAGCTTAGCTAGCTCACCAACGGCGGATCTTAATATGATCTTCAAATCTTCACAAATTTTTTGTGGCAAGTTCACACACAAGATGCTCGAGCATTGACACGTAACCATTTTGGAGATGCCAAATCTCAAAGAGTAACAAGTAGACCTTGCCGGTCAAACACACTCTCGTGTGGTGCTCAACCAAACTCAAACTCTCGCCAAGAACGTTACTCAAGAAGACATAAGTGGGTACATAAATTGCACAAAATATATCTCGAATATATAGATTTCAACACAAGTCGCTAGCCCTATCCACTTGGGCTCGGGTGTTATGTATGGCTGCACCACATAGCTAGTCGTTGTAGAGAATATCATGTATGGATAGGTAGCCAGTCGGTTTTGCCATTGACCGGTGTTTACTCAACTGGTGTTGCCAGGGCAGCAGCCAGCGCAGAAAGCCAAGAATGAACCAACCTGCTAGTTGATATGTACCTGCTTTGGGGAAGTGGTGCTTGAAGATTTAGCCCGATCTTCACGATGTAGGATTAAGGATATAAGGGGACAACTAGCTGCAAGCAGGCAAAGATGAAAATAAGAGATTATGATCGGGCGAAGAGGATGCCAACCATAGCCTGTAATCCGAGACAATCGCCTATCCACAATCCGCGAAGTAGCCCACAGAACCACACTCAAGTCGTGGATCACGAACTAGGTGCAATCCGCAAGAAAATCACGAACCCTTTGGATTTCTTTGGATTTATTGAACTTTGCGTCTCCTAGCTGACTACGTATGCTGCACAATTGCTAATTGGATTGGTATGAAACCTCTACTCATCTCCTCTTGCATTTTTATTAACGTCCGATAAATGCATACATCATCTATTTTCCTAATTATGCATTTCCAGAATTTACTTTACATTGGATGAGGCATACATCCTGTTGTCACATTTAAATTTGCTCACATCCAATCTCCCCGTGAAAATGCATGTATTCAACGTATTGGCTGCAAACCAAAAACAACAGTCCCAGTTTACAGTTTTCTCTTGGCGGACTCAATGGATGCCGCTGAAAATTCTGGAAATCCTACGGGTCATACTGGTACGCCTTCTGTCGCACATACTTGTGGATGACCACGCCGTCAATACCTTTACTAGCTTATATTGTAATCGAGAAGAACTCGGGATGATCCAAAATAATGTCTCCATGAATAAAAACTCGCATCAACTATTTTTGACAGTTTTAGTTTGCTTACATACACTGCCAAAGCCTTCATGTTCATTTGACAATGATTATCACTTCTTTTTTGATATTCGCAACAACATGTTGGTCCCTACAGAACTAAAATGTCAACGAGATGTCACTGCAAAGTTTGTGATATGGCAAGTATTCTTCCTAAGTAGATAATGTCTCATCGGTCTTTAATCTCATATGGTCCTATTCGTAAGCTTTGGTGAGTCAAATATATTGCTGTTTTTTAAGGAAGCAGTAATTCTGCCACTTAAAACATAATACAAAATGTATAATCAATACTAAATCAATTCTCAATAAATGCCGTCCGTTTTAAAACCACTGTAATAGCCCCGTACTCAATTTAGGACACAAGAATTTTCCTATATATAACCGAACATACCAGTTCATTTCTCGATATCATAGTCCCAGTTCATTTCTCGAAATCAAAACCCAGCACTGATACATGGAGCAACAACAAGGCCAAAAAAGGTAATACTCAGTCCATCATCCATTCTTCCTTATATTTCAGATTGACACCTTCCATTTACAATTCTTTCTAGAGGTAATTGCACTGGTGGTACAAAACCTTGTCCACCATGTGCAATTTTATACAACAACTTGTAAGTTGTGTTCCGGTGGTACAAAACCTTGTCCATTATGTGCAAAATTAGTACAATCAAACCTGGGGCTAACACGTGGAATCACTTTTTTTCAAAAAAATCACTTCAATTTTCCGTATTACACATATGACCCTAACACTACCTAATACATGTGGGTTCCAGGGATTTGAACCCAAAACCACATGCTTACAACACAATAGACAGAACCACTGGAGCTCGCTAGAATATTTGTTCATTCCTCGACCGTTATTATTTTTATATCTGAGAAGTGCACACACAAGTACTAAATAGATATCAACATGGCCAGAACAAAAAAAAGATATCAATATGGCCGACGCCGAAGAAAAGCCGAAGAGGAGAGGAAGAAGGCGGTAATGGGAACAGCCTGCGGCACCCTGGATGTCTTCCTTCTGGTGCACCTCAGCAACAACGCGGATGAGTTCACCTACCCGTTAATTGTCTTTGACGCGCACCCCATCCACACGCTCACCGGCGCGGGCTCCGCAAGCGCCGCCAGGAGGATCATCATCGTGTCTCCCGAGTCCCAATTTTGAGCTCAGAGGTGGCCGCATCGGCTTACTCATCCTCACCACCACAACGCCGGAATAATATGGCGATTCACCTAAAATCCTCCATGTTATTATTTCCTGAAAGGAGCTGCATTGCATGTAGGTACGAAGGTAGATGGAGCAGCAATCGTCGCCTCAGTCACACTGAGCTTCGAGATGCACATCCTCATCATGAAAGAGAGAGAAATTAGATGTAGTTTTGACATTCCAAAATGATACGGAAGAACTTGGAGCTTCAAGAGGACCAGCCATGGAGGAGAGAGAACTTAAAATTGTGTTTCTAATTTAGCTTTTAAAAGTCTACGATATACATTTTCTACCGCCTAGGAGCTAACATGTTAAGCGATGGGCAGTAATAGTTGCGCCACCCTGTTTCTGCCAACTTGTTTTGGGTTCGAATCCCAGCGCCACAATCGCCTTTAGTTTTTGAGTAATTTGATTTTCTCTCTCTTGTGACATGTGGGACCCACGTGTGCGCTTCCAGGTATAAAATAATAACGGTCATTGTATGAACAAACATCCTGGCGGGTCCCAGTGGTTCTGTCTATTTTGTTGCAGGCACGTGGTTTTGGGTTTGAATCCTAGCGACGCAGTCGCCTATAGTTTTTGACAAAATTTAGTCGTTCTCCTCAGATAGTTTGCTAGGGTTATATGTGTAATACGGAAAATGGTAGGGACTTTAAAAAAAAGTGATGATATGTGTCAGCCCTGGGTTTGATTGTACCAATTTTGCACATGGTAGACAAGGTTTTATACCCCTGGAACACAAGTTGCAAGTTGTTGTATGAAATTGCACATGATGGATAAGGTTTTGTACCACCGGTGCAATTACCTCTTCTTTCTATCCAGCATGCCAATGAGGACTGCGTTGTCCGTGCTTCCATCTTCCCCTGATCGACAAAAAGAAGCTACCAAGATGCATACTGAGGAAATACAAAAAGTCAAGAAGATAAAAAGACCAATGCATCTAACTTTGCAAGAGGGGAATCAAGGAAGACCTTCACGTACTACATTAAAGCATACTTGGATCAGATCAAACGTTCTACACAATGGTATACATCAAATCTGGAAAGACAAGTGTCACAAATATCTTTTCCGAGGACAATTAAATTTACAAAGGCACTGAATAGTTACAGTTGCACGTATCAGCTATTCAGATCATCTAATAAAATCTTATGAACTTTTAAATTATAATATACACTCTCTTGAATCAATTCTTCAATAAAGCTATAAGATTTGTATTCTATACATTGCTAAAAAAAAATCCCGCGCAACGCGCGGGGTATCATCTAGTTTACACTAAGAGACAACCCCCTGATTGGATGTGAAAGGAGCAAGATAAGTAGCCTAGATGTGGGAATGTTCTAGAAAACAATTCAACTTGAGGAGTTATTCAGAGGCTTCTCGAAAAATCGTGAACCTTTGACAGCCTGGACACCTTCCAACAAAATGGTCATATCTTGAGCTAGACAACTTCAAATGATGCAAGTTTTTTTTTTTGAAAAGATAATTTGAAGGAGTTTCTGTTGATATACCCCACTTGCCCCGTCTCCCATCCATATGGTGCTGGCACTACGAAAGATCATAGGCAATACTGAGAGCAACAGATTTATTGAAGACTTATTGTTGATAGCTTGAAAGCTTGTTACTGAAACTTTGTTCTTCATTGTTCTAGGATTCCTTCAAGCTTGTTCCTGAATTCAACCAACAAAAAAGTTGATGAAAGCATAGCCGTCTCAACAAGTTCAAGGTTATAAGATAAACTTAAGTTAGCGTTCACCTGATCACATATTTGTTTTGCACAGCTTCTTGTGATAGGTTCATTGGTGGTCGGTGTAGTGTTGATGGTTGAGATATCCTCATCATCCTCCCCCTCTTGAAAAGGATCCATCCTTGAATCTAGTTGGTCGTCATACAAAACAACATAGGGCAGTGCCAAATAGGAATGTAAAGATTTTATTGAGCACATAAGTTTATTTTTCACCGGTGGTAACTCCTTCAATTGCTTTGCGACTCAATAATTCATTCCAGCTAATATTATCATGGAGTGCACACTTGTAACCATCCATGACCACCTTTATATCGTTCGCAAACTTGTAATCAACCATAACTATGGTCACATCATTGTTTTCCCTTTCTTGATGAGAAGTTGTCCTCGACTATTTCCTGTCTACAACATCATGACACAACGACAAGACCAAATGATACCTAGAAAAGGAGAAAACCTGATACTTGTATGCAATATTCAAGTTTGTTAGTTTCCTCATAATGTTTTCAATACTGGAAAACATGCTCAGTTGGGTGGATGATGTTCGAAGCAATTTTCTCTAATTTCATCTCGCCATTGCTTCAAGAGTTCGTAAGTACATACCTCCGGTTGCTTTAAAAATAATGATCCTTTTTGTTTTGCCTCATTGGGTACTTCCATGCCCATGAAGAAATCAATATGCACACATGCGTTTGTTTTCTAGAAGTATCCCATGGGCCCCATAATTGTTCTCTAATCTCATCTTCCCATTGTTGTAAGAGAGTTGTGACATATGTTCTTATGACCTGCATATGTTGCAAAGAAGGATAGCTATGGGGTCCTGTTAGTAACTAAAAATTCCTCTCCCTTCTCATTTGGTGGATTACTCAACTCTCTTATATTGTGGGAAATCATCTCGGCCTCACATTTGGTGGAGTCACTCAATTCTCTTGTATTTTGTAGAATAATCTCAGCCTCACTTTTGGTGGTATCACTCAACTCTTTATTGTTGTGTGGAAACATATCGATCTCACATTTGGTGGAGTCACTCAACTCACTAATACTCTCATTTTGATTGGGTAGACTTTGAGGTTGTGGTTCACTCATATTTTGTTGGATAGTTACTACCTCACGTTTGGTCGGAATACACAACGCATTAATCAAGTCTCTCAAGATTTGTGGAAGTTTGTGTTGTGGGACACTCTTCTCTCTAGTATTGTTTTCAAGCGCCTCATCCTCATGTTTGGTGGACTCACAAAACTCACTTCTCTTGTCACTGTGATTCTGTGGCATGGTATATGGTGGTTCATTCCTCTCTCTAATTCTGTGTGTTCTCTCTACCTCACGTTTGGTGGAATCTCTCAACTCCTTTTTTGTCACTGTTGATATGTAGAGCTTTGGGCTGTGGACACTCTTTCTCACATAGGTTTGGAGTCACTTTTTGTTTCATTGAACAAGGAGAAGCAATGGTAAATGAGGTGGCATGATAATATTGTTCACCATGGTGAGGGAGCTTGTTGTGGAAAGCAGCAACATCACCATGTGCAGTGCACCGTCGGGGGTCATCGTCAAACCCACGGGGGTCTAAGCCTCGCCCGTGAGCTCCTCCTCTATGCTGCCCAGCCACATGGTGGTGTGCAGCAACTTCATCTTACCTTTGATAAACACCAACAGTAGGGGAGCCACTGATACGGGCACCCACAGTTCGTGCACGACCACCGGGGAAGTTGTAGCTATTGATGTGCTTGCTGTTCTTGTAGACCAGCGGGGCGGAGGGGCAAGCTTGGTGTTGAGCCCCACCACCTTCAAGAGGTAGATGGATACTGGACCATCTTTGCAAGGCAGCCTCCACATGTGCATCAATCTCGATGATGGCCTCTGCACGAATCACTGGAATATTGTCTTCCATGATGTTTTCTCAATGCACACTCGGCCTGAAACCTGCCATGTTAAAACTCGCAAGAAGTGTACCAATTATATATATGTGGAAACACTCAACTCACCTCTTGCTTACCCAAATTCTAATGATCCTCGGCGGGTGTGTGCCACTAGAAATTGGAAATGGATAAGCGATTGAAAAGGAAGAGACTAGCAATTTTATGGTGGAGTTTGGTGGGGTAAGGGATTAGTGCTGAGATCCAAAAGATGCAAACCAAGGTATAACAAGAGTTTTTTTGGATAAACTTTGCACCACGTTTGGCGGCAACACTTTCCTCTATGATCTCTGAAATTTTTCACCAAACTGAAGCTGATTGCAAACTTCTGCACTTCTCTTCTCTCTTTTTTTGTCTCTTTTTTGTCTCTTTTTTTGTCTTTCTCTCTCTCTCTCTCTCTCTCTCTCTCTCTCTCTCTCTCTCTCTCTGAAGAACAACATATCTCAAGAACTCATCGGCAACTTGGATTTATTTGGTGGAAACACAAGATACGAAAAAAACACAAACACACAACAACCGACTAGATCTCAGCACAAGATTTTTTTGGGTGGTTTTTCTTTAGATTTGGATCTAGGACATGTAAGAAAGAAACAACAAGTGGTAGATAAGATTTGATGGAGAAAAACAAGGGGGAAAACATATCCTACTGTGTCAATGAAAGCTCTCATACCACATGATATGCACCGGCTTCGGGGAAGTGGTGCTTGAAGATTTGGCCCGATCTTCATGAAGTAAGATCAAGGATACAAGGGGATAACTTGCTGCAAGCAGCCATAAATGAAAATAAGAGATTATGACCGGGCCGAGAGGATGCCAACCGTAGCCTGCAATCAGAGACAATTGCCTATCCACAATCCGCGATCTAGCCCACAACCACGCTCAAGTCGTGGAGCACGAACTAGGTGCAATCCGCAAGGGAATCACGAAACTTTAATCCACACAACCGCGCTCAAGTCATGGAGCACAAATTAGATGCAAATCCGCGAGGAATCACGGAAATAAGGATAGCACGGTCTCTCCAAACTCAGGATGAGCCTATGTCTTTGTCTGAAAATGAAATGCCAAAAGTCCCTTCCAAAAAGAAGCACTCACTTATTTATACTAAGGGACAACCCCCTGATTGGGTGTGAAAGGAGACAAGTTAAGTAGCCAGCTTAGGTGTGGAAACATTTTAGAAAACAAGTCAACTTGAGGAGTTATTGAGAGGCTTCTCGGAAAATCGCGAACCTTTAACATCGTGGTTATCTTCCACCAAAACGGTCATATCTTGAGCTAGACAACTTCAAATGATGCAAGGTTTTTTTGTTGGAAAGATAATTTGAAGGAACTTCTGTTGATATACCCCACTTGCCCCGTCTCTCATCCATATGGTGCTGGCACTACGAAAGATCAGAGGCAATATTGAGAGCAACAGATTTATTGAAGACTTATTGTTGATAGCTTGAAAACTTATTATTAATTAAAACTTTTCTTTTCATTGTTTTTGGATTCTTTTAAGCTTGTTTCTGAATTCAACCAATAACAAGGTCAAGGTTATAAGATAAACTTTAGTTAGCGTTCACATGATCACGTATTTGTTTTGCATGGCTTCTTGTGATAGGTCTATTGGTGATCGGTGTAGTCTTGATTGTTGGGATATCCTCAACACTTGTGCTTACTATCGGGTAAGGACACTATTTTTTTTACTAAAAGTAAAAGAGTTACACAAAGTTTGCAGGAGTAATGGGCACCATAGCCATTGCACGACCCCACGTACATGGTACACGGAGGATAAGCTGAGGCTCTCAGCCACTCTATGCGTGTTAGCAAACGTGGTGTTGGTGACCTCCAAGGTAAGTGGGTATATCAATCTTGTCACCTTCCTCTCTAGGACTATCAGTGGCATTAGCCGAGGCGGCCATGATAACATGCTCGACTGGAGCGCCTTCAACCGACTCTAGATTTAGTGTTTAGATTTCAAATTTCATTTAATTATGTTCAAAACTTGTAATATATACTATGATTGAATGAAATTTGTCAGTTTCATATTAATTTTGACATTTGTTTAACAAAGCTCAATTGGAAGCGATTCAAACGGGCCCAAAACGCAGAGTATGTCAAGACGCTCCCCATAGCAACCATGGGGCATTATGATCTGCTTGGCTTTGGAGCTCTGCTGTCTTGTCAATTTCATGCTAGAATTGGGGAGTGTGTTGCTCTGTCCTGGAAAAGAGACACAATTCTGCTTTTATTTGATTTGCAGAGGTTCTAGGCTACTTTTGATCGTACAGATTCACTTATTTTGATTCATACCTAATTTAATTTAAAACATTTAAAATGGCTTATATAAGTATATTAGTGAATCGGAGGGGGTACTTGTCTACTTGCACCGAGAGCTTCACCTGACAAGCCCCTACATACATTTCTGCTCTCTGCTTCTAGAAAGTGTGTCTTACGTTCTCCTCAGCAACAAGTTAATTATTTTTTGGATTAGCCTGATCCATACGACTAAGCTGGAAGCAAAGAAACATAGTACTCCTAGCAGTACAACTCAACAAACAGGAAGTCAAACTGTCTGCCACTAGCAACGAGACAGACGTAGACGTTACGTGCATGCGCCGGCCGGACGTAGCTTCATGCCATCCGGAGGCTGAGCCAGTGGAACAGCAGCGGCGAAGGCTGCTGCACCCCGCCGTCCTCCGCCTGCACCACGTCGAACCCTGCCGGCCTCCGTTTGTGGTACGGCGAGCCGGCGCCGGTGCAGACCAGCAGCTGCTGGTGCTCGTGCGCCTGCTGCCACTCCCGGCTGCCGATGAGCGTGTCCGACTCTGTCGACGACGACGAGTAGCTCTGCCCGGGGGAGCAGTGCCCGTTGCTGTACCGCTTCTTGGCGCCGTTGCCCACGGCGAGCGTGAGCTCCAGCTCCGCCTCCTCGTCGTCGGTAGCCTCCGGGCTAAGCTGCGCGGCCGCGGCGTACTCCAAGGCGCGCTGCGCGACGCCGAGGCCCTGCGTGGCGCGAGGCGTCGCAGCTGCGTGGCTTCCGCGGCGGGTGGCGGAGCCGCCGCCGTGCCACTGCTGCTCGTAGGAGCACACGTCCAGCGCGCTCGCTCTATGGCTGTAGTTGCACTCGGCGCCGCCGGAGCCGTTAGGGGAGGTCGACAGGCTCCTCTGCTGGCTCTTGATCTCCTTCTTGAGGTCTCGCATCAGAAGCTTCTGGATCCTGTAAAGGCGATGGAGGTCGTGAACCTGCAATCAACAACGTCAGAAATCAGGGGATGCTTGACTGCGGCTGATCGCTGCACCTGCACTGTTCGTTTAGGCCAAATTCGAAGCATTTTGAGCTTTGATGTCTTACCTGCTGCCTGAACGTTTCTTCATGCTTCAGCATGGCCATCTTCAGGGTGTCTTTGTCGCAGTGCCCGAAGACTTGTTCCATTGGCATCTCCTAGTTTCTTGCTACGTTCGGACCTGCATGGAGAAGCATATAAGACTTTGATTCAGGGTTTGAAACTGTATTGTACTGTATCTTGTCAAACAGAAATGAACTTAAATAAAAATGGTGAGCTGAATCTTGGTACAGCGAATACACACAATTGGAGTCTGGGAGCTAGCATCAAGAATGAGAAGATGAGAAGAACTACAGTGCATGGCAGCCTCTATTTTGGCTTTCTGAAAGGAGTAACTGTATTCTGAAACAAGTCTTACATCCGAAATGAACGCCAAAAGAAAGCCTGATAAAGCCTAAAATGATTGAAAAGAGTACTGAAAACTGATGATCAACCGAATCGAAGGAAAGAAGAAAGGATTGAAGCTCATTTCTCACCTATCAATTAGATGTCAGAGAAGTGACTCAAAGACTGAATCCTGCTGAGCTCTAACCGCCACCACTACTGAACTGAACCTCTCTTTCTATTCTCACTCTCAGTTCCTGATCATTGTATGGTTCCAAAGGACGCAGGCTTTCCCTTTTATACACACAAACCGGCAGACCATCGTCTCTTTCCTTCCTCTCCATCCATCCATCTATCCCTCTCCTCTCTATCCTCTCTGGAGAGAAAAGCAGGAGGAGACAAGACATGAATGATGTAAGATTCCTTTCACGGTAGTATTTTACTCAGGCCTGCGTTGCATTGCAGGCAGGCATGCCGAGCAACAGAGTATCTTTCTTTCTCCTACCCCTGCATGCAACCGGCCGAGCTGAGCTGAATAGCAGAGGGGACAGGACTGGAGGTGGAGTAAGGAACGGACCACCTAAAATCACATGCCAAAGTGTGCGATCATGGATCTGTCGATAGAGAATTACTATTACTGAAATGGAGAGTAAAAGTTTGTTGCTCAATGCTCACTGACTGTGAGAAACGGGCGTGGTGAGATGGATGCGAAGCTTTTTTGGGGCCAAAATGATGGCGAGGAGAAGCTTTAGGATGACAGCAATACGTCACTGGGAATTCTTTTCTACCGATGTGTGTACAGCAGTACAGTACAGGATGTCAACACCAACTTCGTGGTACGTCGTATTTCGTAACGGACAGTCCTGTTCCTACCATAACGCCTGTTTTTTGAAACAAATTTTTTTTTTTTGAAACAAACCATAACGCCTGTTTTCATTTCGAAGTAGCGTGGTAGGTGCATCAGGGAGATCCAGATCCACTGGATCCACTGATCCAGTAAATACATTACATACTGTTAGCAACAATCATGAAAACAAATGCTCTCTTTTTTGCTGCAATCTCAACTTTTTTTTGCTTAAGTTCATTTCAGTCACAGGCTTAATGGAAGATCACCGGGGTGATCAGACATTTGGAGGTAGGAGAGATAGTTAAATAGTTGTCACTGCACTCCAGTAAGTACATTCTGTCACTGTATTCCAGTAACTAAATTCTAAGGCTCTGGTCTATTGCTGTCGGTCGAGTACATGCAATTGACTGGCTTGACCTGATCATGCAGGTGCAAGAAAACATCATATGCTCCAATACTTGTAATTGAATAGGTGCGGTTGTACATTGTCAATATTTTCTATATGGTCTATCCAGTGGGTCATTACCGTGCTACATTCCACTGATTTAGGTCAAGGACTCCTTCTGGTCAGAGTGGTTCAGGAGGGGAAGGGGCCCCGGGCAAGTGGTTCAGTTCCAGCCATTGTTCTCCACCTCTGAACCTCACATCGTACATGAGGTACACTCCTACATACATCTCCTAATGGCACTCTATTGGTAGATGCTAGAATTAGTAGGAAAGAAAGTGCTGAGACGGACAAATTGTGTGTTAGCAGAGACTAAACAAAAAGTGACTTTTTATCTCACCTCTATTTCAACCATCATGTCATCACACCATAGGGCCTTGCTGTAGGGCATGCAAGTTAAGCCGAGTGCGGTTCCAAGAAAAGAAGTGTTGAAAGGGAACCAGGAGCCCTGATGATGGCCGTAAGCAAGAGTCAATAAAGCAATCAAACAATGCCTGATGTGACCTTTTTTGAAATATGTCTGATGAGCAGTGACTGAGTTAGCAAGTAAAGCTTTGTCCAATTTGGCTAATGCAGTGGCCTTAGTTCTTCGATTAGCTGATCAAGTTCAGCGGTCCCGACAATTTGTTTCCAAATCCCCATGATCGTGAAGGTTAAATAAGGAGCAGCAGGTGTGCTAAATTGCGGTAATTTTGGGTTAGCTAAACCAGTAGAGTAGAACAGAATGGCAGGAGACTAGCTAGCTAGTAGCGGTAGTCTTTTGAACGGCGCTGTGGAGCGTGGGAGGGTGAGCCCTGAGCCGGCCGACAAGGGCGCACGCGCTGCCGCGAGGGGGAGGCGCACACGGGCCAGACCGCGGGACCCGCGATCTCGATGGGCCTAGAGAACATCGCTACCGCGTGGGACCCGCTTCCTCGACCGGCCAAGATTCTCAGTGTCACAGATGTGGGCTAGCCGTGACAATGCGGTTTTTTACTTTGAATGAACATGAACAAACCTTATTTACTACCCCTTCGATTGATTGTCAAAAAAAAAAATACTATCTCTTCGATTGAAAATAAGTGTCAATGATTTTATATTAATTTAGTATAAAGTTTGTATTAAATCATATATATTTATCTTTGATCGGAGAGAGTAAGTCGTAATTCCTATAATTCGACTAGGTTGGCATGGTACACCACCAGCGCAGGTGTGCGCCAGCCCAGGAGCGCATTTTAGCTTTTTTTCTTTTTTTCTTTTTCTCTATTTCCTTTTTTCTTGTTATTTTCATGTTTATTATTTTTAAAATGTTCAAAATCCTTTAAATTGAAAATATTCACATTTCAAAGTATTAAGGAAAAATATTCCAAATTTATTAATATTGAGATTAAAAAAATTGTTCATCTTATAAGAAAATGTTAGAGTTATAATTGTTTAAATTAAAAATTGTTCAAATTCTAAAAATGCTCAGATTAATAAAATTTTAGATTTTAAAAATATCATATTTTAAATTATTCATATCTATACCTCTATACCACTATATAGTGTACCAATAGCACAACATGTCAACCGTTGGATCTTAGTAATCCAATGGCTCATATTAACTAATTAGAATTTGAGATAACGTGTGCCGTTGGATGTAGCAAATCCTACGGCCCATATTCAAGGGATTCGCGTGCAGTACCACTGTCCATGCCCTCTGTCACCGAACCTGGCCATACTACAGAAGTTTCACGGACGAGCTAGCTAGATCTGGTGAACTGGCATTAAAAACGATGTGGTAAGCTGGGTGAGGGTAGACAAGTAGTAGATAGTTACTAGAAGTATTGTAAGAAACGATGTGATGAGCAACGTCATGTGATGCATGCACCAAAGTCTCTCTCTTATTTCTCTTAAAAGTAGAGGTATATGCGAAAACTCTCGAGTGAACTTCATTGTTTCTTTTTTAAGTTCCAAAAATTCGAATTTTAACATTTCAAAAAAGTTTGAAAAAAAAATCTAGACGTGCTCAATGTTATACTTCATCATTGTGTTAATTTTTAGATTGTACTATGTTGTATTTTGAGCTCAGTAAAAAAATCGCAAAAAAGACAAAATTACGTTTTATGTTTACTGCAAAATCTCAATTTATCATTTTTGCTGAGCTAAAAATATAGCATATTTTGTTCTAAAAAATACACACAAATAGAATAAAGCATTGTCTACGTCATGGTATTTTTTTTCAAAAAAATTAAAGTGTCTTCAAACTTTTTGAGCTTTAAATTTCGAGCTTTAAACGTCCGGTCTCGAGGTGTATGACAATATTGAGCACTTGGGGTTATTTTCTCTATATTTCAAATTTAATTTGCAAAACTAAGTGTAAGAACAAACATTTCTCCTAATACATACTCCATAACTAGAATTGTTGCTCTATTATTGTTTTATGCGAAAAGAAAAGATGCATCGACAAGTTTCTTGATAATAGCAATCTCCTTTTGAAAATTCGATGACAAATTTATCATAATAATTTGACATGCAAAGCATGTGCACATTACTAGTTTAAATTAGTTTGTGAAAGATATTGTTAAAAAAATTATTTTTTGAAAAAAATCAGAAAAAGAGAAACTACATGATACTATTGGACCGTGACCCAACTAACTGCTGTGGTGCGGGGGTTGTGCCGCCTCCTGTCCGCGCCGCCCAGGTTGGAGTACATGAGGCCCCCTTCAAAGTCACTCCGTGACACATAACCATAGTCTCTAAAACATTTTCACATGACCATAACCATAAACTTTACACCCTAACAATCTTAAACCCGATAAAAATTGAAATGAGGCGGCATTTTTTGACAGACAACCAACAGAAACATGATTACAATAACCTTATAAGTGTAAATTTCTTTATCTTTTGCTTGTGTAGCACAATCAAGCCCAAAGCTTCTATATTTGTTCGAACTGAAACCTTCCTGAAAAAACATAATCTTTTCCTTGCTCACATAATCACCTCGTCGTCGTGTTCTAGTTGAGCATTATACCTGATTATGGTGGAAATTTATGTAGAATAGTGATATATCATGACATTTATATTCATTATTTAGAAATCAAATAAGTTTGTTTGGTTGTGTTTCTCTATAAGGTTCAAGGGGGTATTGAGGTTCTACAAACTTTGTTCTTAGTCTGTCATCACAATTTTTTTTTTTTGGCAATGTCTACTATTGTATTCATTTGTGATATTTTCACTTAAAGATACAAAAAAACATACTCCCTCCGTTTCAAAATATAAGATGTTTTAGCTTTGTGAAGCAAATGTATTTGTCTAAATACATTTGCTTCACAAACCTAAAACATCTTATATTTTGAAACAGAGGGAGTACATGATATGACTGTCCTTTTTCGCTCTATTTCGTCCTTCGAGGATAACATGTTTTGAATAATCTGTCACACCTCCACTTGTTTGGTCGGGGTGGGGATAGTTTTGAGTTATGAGTACATAAAACAGGTTATAGGATGGAAGACCTAAGGAGCCATACACAAAAATAAGCGTAAGTGTTATAGGTTACCACAAAATATGAGGTTTGAAAATATATCTAAAAATGAGTTATGTGTTACGATTGTCTCCTACTGTGCTCTACATTCCGGTAGGAGGAGATGAAGATGTGATGTGACCGCGTTGAGCAGAGGTGAGATAAAGGTTATGTTGGAGCGCTCGTAGTGATTTCCAAGGGCTAATCTAGGCTATGAGTTAGAGAAATTATCTCGAGATTGTGCTAATCCAAAGACTAGAGCGTTCGAGTCTACTTGAGCAAGTGCTTAAATATTTTTTTAACGGAGTGCTTAAATATTAGAATGGTGTTTTTTCTATCTCTAGTTCACGTGATTTCCTAAATGGAGGAACAATAGAAAAAATCATGACATATTGAATCTTTCGAGAATTGAGAACACATGCATTATGTAATACATTTCGTTTGGTTACTACATTCTAAAGGATTGTGTGCATGCCATAGTTATCGTAGAAATGAATGAAATTTTCTGTGGAATAGGACCTAAGGGAAATTTACCCATGAACTTTCATGCAAAGTATACCATAGGAAAAGTTTCCATGTATCTGAATCCTACAAACCAGTAACCATTGTAGGAAACATTCCTAAGGGATGGCGCCTTCTAAATTCCTATAAATTTTCTTCTTCAAGACAAACAAGTCCCTACCTTTGTTTGTCGTGTTGCTAATAGAAACTTTGTTCTTGGGCGCAAGAGAACGACACCATTTAGGAGAAATTATTTACAAAATGACACTCCTTTTCTATGTGCTTTCACATAAATGACACATTTTGTGTCACTAACAGGTGGCCCCTGACTCCACATGTCAATGACACGAGGATGTGACTGCACTAGTGTTCAACATGAACATTTGTGTTGTTGGGCCCACTACTGCAACTCTAAGATTGGATTCAGAGGAACCCAAAAATGGAAATTATGAAAATAAAATACCTATAAACATATGGTTTAATTTTTGAAAAATCCATACATATATAAGACATACAGAAATTCATAGATGTATAGTGTGTAGAAAATATAATTGTTAACAATATGTCTTTATTGTAACATATATATTTCTACATCATGGTGGGTAGTTTTGTATGTATTAAACTGTGCAGAAACTTAATTTATGATTAATCACCAGCTTGTAAATGACAATCTTTTGTAACCAAATTTCACATATATGTGTGTCCGGTAGCTACATCTTTTGTCAAGTTTTCACTATAGGATCATATCAAGGGTAGAGCTAGAATGTGTTGATTTATGTCCAATGAGGCAATGACACGAACACATTTTTACTCCCCGGTAAATGAAGCAATGCTCTTAGAAATATAAGCTGATACCGGTACTTTTAGTTAACTAAACTACATGAAATTAATAGTTTCCTTGTATCCACCGCTTTGTCGAGTGTTATATATAAGAAGTTGACACTCGGTAAATAGAAACTTTGCCAAGTGTAACATTTGACACATCTGAAACTTTGCCGACATGTTACACTCGGCAAATTGCGAACCTTGCTGAGTGTTTCTACAAGACATTCGGTAAAGGTTTGACTAAATTTAAATTGAACCAAAGGAACTTTAAAAATAGAAAACTTGCGGATTTAGTCATTTTACTCCCTCCTTCCAAATTTAGGATGCATATTAGATTTGATCAAAGTCAAACTTTATTTGACCAACTATATACAAAAATATATTAATTTTCATGATTCCAAACACACATAATACAAAAATATATTTTCTAATGGTTCTCAGAAGAAGGCAAGTTGGCTGTGAGAATGATTTCTCGTACGTAGTCTTTCCTAGGACCATTCCAACAGGATGCTCAGAGGTGGGTGGAGAAAAAGCTCAAAAGGCATACTTCCTGCTAAGATGGATGGCTTTCTTTGTTGCACCTCCACTTGAAAGACGGCTGTCAACTTCAACTCTTTGAGGGATTTGCTAATAACATTGAAATCATGTTGTAGATGTTTTTTTAAACAAATTTGGTCAAAGTATATAAAGTTGGACTTTCACCAAAACTAATATGTATCCCAATTTGGGAAGGAGGGAGTATGTTACCTAGTTCCTAGAAAAATATCAAACTTGCAATATGCTAATGTGAAAGGAAACATTAAAAACTACTATCACGTTAGACTTAACTGGTTTTCTACCACATGACCATGTTGATGGTCAAATCCATATCATACCTCGTTATAACCACCTTATTTTTTTTGCATTGATGTGCAACTTGTCATGACAAACAACGAGAGTTTTCAACCTTTTTATAAAATAATAATTTCCCATTTTGTTACTACAAAGAGGGAGCAATTTTTTTGTGAAACAGCTATCAAAAATAAGATGCATACTGCCACCAATGCATTTTTCAGGCACAATAGACATTATAGATGACCAACTAAGGGAAATGAAATGATGAAGATTATCTCGAATTGTAGCTATAATTAAATCTATTTTTGAGTTTTGGATAGTTTTACTCAATTTTTTGAACAGTAGGTACCGTAAATATTGGTCTCAAATTTTGGTAAAAAATACGTCGAGGTACCCTGAAGGATGATATGCACAATGCATGATTGAACTTCAAAATACATATTTTGTTATATTTGCCCTTTTTTGTGCACAGAGGTGCATCTTTTCATGACAAACAATATTGACAAATAGAGTTGCCGAGTATTTTCTGCCTTTTGAAACGTTTTCGGTAGTATTGATGCGACTTTTTTTTGGCTTCGCGCCTTTTCATATCAACACAAGATCATAAAGATCACTCTGAAAGAACGTTATGTGAGACTATTATCTACCGTAAATAGGCTAAAACACGAGAATGCTACATGTTGGCTTGATTCTGCATTGCCACATTAGCCATACAAGATCCATGGCTATAGCGATAAGTACGCAAAGAAAACTGTGGAAAGGAAATGGAAGGTTGACAAGCCTAAAGAAGGGATCAAAATGAGCAAAAATAGCAGAAAGTTTGTGGAAAGAAGAGAAAGCCGCTGTCCTGCTTGTCATCCATCCCCGTAGCAGTTATCTGCGAAACAAGTAATCACTTTTCCACGTAACAGCCGGGCAAGCTTCTCGCTTTTTTCTTACTTACTGCTGAACTCCGTGTGCATGATCCACAAGACAACACACATTGCAACTGTGCTCTTATCCTGCTCTTACTTGTATTCTTGGTCATCTGGTCAGCTGCAGTGACTAGGTAATATAACGCAATAATTGCAGTTTTGATACTGGATTATGGATTAAGCATATGCGAAACATCAAGTACGTAAGGATGATTAGGATAATTCCGAAATTTGCTTTCTTTTTTATATCGATACTGTGTGGAAATTGGCAGCAATGATGACAGAGATGCATGCTTGGCAGCAATCCAGAGGCTAACCCTAAGTGCTTAAATTCAGTGATAAACTTTCCCCAAAAGCGCATCGATCCCAGCAACTTAATTCCCTGGTTCTGTTAAACAATCACCGAGACTGACCTGAGTTCCATCCTGCAGCTCCTGACCTCATCATGCCTTGTGAAACCCTAACATTCCACTCGTGCCTTGCGCCAAGATAGCATGCTCATGCCGTTAGGGATCATCATGGAGATGGCCAGGAGTCAGGGCAAGATCAATAGTTTCTTAATTACTGACAGATTATTCTTTAGTGATGACAAGCCTGATGACATGACGCCTGAATGGCAGGCTTCATCCGTTTTCATCTCTTCCCTTGAGTTTGTTAGATAGATGTTAGAGCATCTCCAGCCGTTGGCACCCCCCACGGTCAAATCCAGCCGGCACCCTAGGAAGACGCCCAAAAATGGGTGTTTTTGGCTTATTTTTACAAACAGACGTTCCAGTTCGGCGAATTTCATACAGTTTGCCAACATTTGGCTCAAATAAACGTTACAGTTCAGCGAATTTCATACAGTTTAACAAAACAAGCAAATAATTTGACAAGTTTTTAAACAAATCAAATGGAAACTAGTTGGTGTTGCCTCGAAACCTCCATATGTGCTCCACCAGATCATCCTGTAGTAGTGATGCATAGTGGAGTCTTGAATCTCCTGACGCATAGCGATGAACGCAGCCCACGATGTCGGCACCTGGTGATTAGGCTGTGCAAGAGGACTCTCTCTCTCTCATATGGTATAGCTTGTTCGCTCAAAGGAACCGGATACTTCCGCTCATCCTCAACAATCATGTTGTGTAAGCACACACAACAGTTCATCACCTCCCATATCTGATCTTTGGACCAACTCATAGCGGGAAACCGGACTACAGCAAATCTCTGCTGGACGACACCAAATGCACGCTCGATGTCCATTCGACAACCTTCTTGTGCCTTCACAAACTCCATCTCCTTCGGGAGGATGGGACTCGAGATAGTCTTCACAAATGTTGCCCACTTTGGATAGATACCATTTGCAAGATAGTATCCCTTGTTGTAGTGTCGGCCATTGATCACAAAGTCAACCGGGGGAGCATGACCCTCAACAAGCTTGGAGAAGATCGGCGAGCACTGCAAGACGTTGATGTCGTTGTTGGATCCCGTCATACAAAAGAAGGAGTGCCAAATCCAGAGATCATGGGTAGCCACTGCCTTAAGTATCACAGTACAGCCTTTTTTGTGACCCTTGTACATTCCCTGTCAGGAAAACAGACAGTTCTTCCATTTCCAATGCATACAGTCAATGCTTCCAAGCATCCCCAGAAATCCTCGAGCTTCATTGAAAGCGAGGATCCGAGCAGTGTCTTGGACAGTGGGTGATCTCAAGTAGGTGTCCCCAAACACTGCTATCACCGCCCTGCAGAACCGGTAGAAACAATCAAAGGCGGTGGACTCCCCATCCAAAGATAGTCATCGGTAGTATCACCAGGAGCTCCATATGCCAGCATCCGCATAGCCACCGTGTATTTTTGGAGGGCGGAAAACCCTGCCATGCCGGTGCAATCTAACTTGCATCTGAAATAGGAGTCGTAGTCTCAAAGGGCATAGACAATTTTCAGGAAAAGCTTCTGGCTCATCCTGAAACGACGCCTAAAAACAGCCTCACCGTGCAATGGATTGTCAGCGAAGTAGTCGGCGTAGAGTATGCAGTAGCCCTCCATTCGCTGCCTCGGCTTGCACTTCCGGCGACCTGGTGCCGACCCACCACGGCGACCAATGGCCGCCTCCGCGTACAAGCCCGACAGGCAAGCTAGGATCAACATATGCTCCTCGTCTTGGGCGGCGGCTGCCATCTCTTCTTCAAACATCTCGGTGAACATCTGCTCCTCCTCGTCGTCCGAGTCCATTTCCGGCCAGGCAAATGGACGAACACCTGCCGGGCGTGTCGACGAGGCGCGATGGGAGGAGTTGCCCGATGGCGGAATATAGCCAGACGGCACGCCGGACGGCGGAATATAGGCTAGTGGGGGCTGGTGGGAGGAGGGACGGCGAAGTTCAGGCAACCGGCCGGCGGATTGGCGAGGGGTGGTGCCGGTGGCGACAGAGCAACGAGGGGAGGGAGAGGGGGATTTGCGACCAGATTGTAGGGTTTGCGTGTTCTCTCGCCGACAAAGCAGGCCCATTCTCGCTTTTCTCTCGTCCGGAGTCCCCGAGCGCGCTCCGGGGGACCGGGGATGGCCTGGGCTCGCCGGATGGATGAAGGCCCAAATCCGGGGGAAAACGAGGAACCGGGGGCGCGACTGGGCTGTTTTTCGCCGTCCGGATGAAAAAAACGGCCGCCGGGGGCCTCGCCGGGACCATGGCTGGAGATGCTCTTAGGCTCTATCTATTTACATTGGCATGGATTAGTAATGGGGCATTTTACTTTCAACTTTACATGCTATAGTTAGTTACAAATGGTGCTACCTTGTAAGGTCACTTAGTATGACTACTGAGGTTGAGGAGAGAGAAAACGAAATTTTTTCCTTTTCTTACTCAAAGATAAGCTAGAAAGAAATTCAGTTGGTGTCACTCTTCTAAGCATAGTGGTTTCATGGCGTATGTAAGAGTATTTGACTAATATTACTGAGGATTTCTAAAAATTCATCGGTGTCATTTGACACCAGTAAGAAGATAATCTCTTAACATGGAGTGTAAGACATTTTTTTCAATGTATAAGATGACTTCTCTTAGTGACATGTTTTTAGTTCAAACTTTATTATGTTATAATCATACGAGCATGCAAACATTAGTTATTAAAACTAAGCTAGTAGGAGATACCCCCTTTAAACACAATTTTTTATTATAAACAACATGCAACATTTGAACTAATATTATCTTTACTACATGCCCTTAAAACTGGAGAAGGACACTAGTTATCAGAGATTTTCTTTGAAGGGGTCAGAGAGGCCATGATAATCACTTGGTTAGGAGACTGTGGTTAAGTTTTTTTTTTTGAGAACACATTCTAATTCACCATTAGGCCTTGTTTAGTTCCTAGGGATTAAACACGATTGACATGAATTGAGGGGGACTAAATCCCATCTAAGTCAAAATCCTCCATAATCCATCTAAACAACTAGAATCCACTTGGGAAGTGGATTAATCGAACAAGGGCTTACTGAATTAGAGTACCACCATCTCACATCTATCATTCACCTTTACTGAAAATCTTTCGATTCAACACATCTTGGTGCAGATACCCGCATGAAATTACGACTTGTCCTTGTTCCTCTGCCGCTATTATCTTTGCAATTTTTTAAAAGAAAGCCCTTTCACTCCAGCGGTAGTACAAGAATGGCATATTTTACCCCTTCTACTATTGCCACATGCTAAAAGGATGACATATCTCGGTTAAGACTCCAGATACCAGATTTGCTTCTTACAATGAGAAAATTGTGCTACCCTAATAACTAAAATTTTGTTTAACTATTATTATCTCCAGGACCTAAGCTTTGTTTCCGAGACTCATTGTTTTCACATTGGGCCTCCAATTTCTCAGATTCGCCCGTGTCTCGTGTATGTACTTTGCTACTTCGTGCTTGGACCATGTATAATCCTATAACAATCTTGGACAATAAATAGTTCGCTATCATAGGAGATGACCTCTTGTTGCGAAAGACGCCAAATGCATCGAACCTTCACTGAAAAAATAAATACACACTTCCCGGCCAAATGCCACTGTATCAAGCTGAAATTACATTTCAGGTCAGTGCATGAGCCCTACCAACATACATGGTCTTACATGCACAATGATACAAATGCAGTCTTCAAAAGAGCATGTGTATACTAAATGACCATAAAAAGGATAAAGCTACACTTTTCCTATTAAACAGATGTCTGTTTTGCAATTGGCGAACAGTCACTTTTTCGACCGTGCGATCATCGCGAATCTTGGAGTAGAGTCTATCTCGGTTTCCTCCTTCTCTCATTACCGGGCTCGTGGGGCAAAGTGGACTTTTCCTTTTTAAGTCCTTTTTTATTTTCATTATCTGTCTGAAGACACCGACTGCTCTGCCCCTGTGTTGCTCTGTTTGAGGAGGTGGAAGTATGGCGGAGAAGGAGGTGGCGCCGCCGCATCTCCCCCGTCCGGCGTTGGAGCGGGCGGTTCTTCTCGAGACGGGGAGAGCATCGAAGGAGAGTTCTGTATCCCCGCAGCCGTCGCTAGCGGCGATGGTGAAAGTCGCGGCTCGAGTCCTTCTCCGTCCAACCTACAAGAGATCGGGCATTCGCGAGCGCGGAAGGCATGTGCGCCACATGCGAGATGGGTAATCTGTTCTTCTTCTTCTGCTGCTTCTGTCCTCCTCTGATTTCTGTTGTATTTTTTTGCTGAGTGTTGATGCTGGCGTGGATGGTATGCCGTATGCAGCCCATGAGCATGAGGCAAATTCGTATTCTCCTACTGTATCCCCTCACGTTTTGATACTGGTTGTAGTTGAGTCAGATGTTGTTGATACTTGCTAGTTGGAGGTAGCATGCGCGGATGTTTTGCTGGAGTGCTCGATGTTGGGCGTTCGGTAGTTCAGCTTTTGATATGAGATTCATGCTATTTTTGTATTTGGAAGTAGCGAGCCAAATGTAGGGTGTAGCCATTGATGACTCGTGGTAGAGTTTTTTTTGAGTTAATCAGGTGGTTTATAAGTTTTACATTATGCTTGTGCTATCATGCTGAAGAAGCCTCTGCGACAATGCTTAATTTCAAGTTAAGGTGATGATGCTAATTTAATAGAGTATTTTAGTTTGTTGTCTGATTTGTGTGCAGGTTGGTGAGATAGGTTCTATGTACATGTGTACAGTTATTTCTCATTTTTTATGATTATTTTTTGGTTTTCTGCGTTTTTCAGGTGATGTTTTCAGTTAAGGATGTGTAGTTTCAGGGTAAGCCACCTGAGAATTAGTGTAATACATCTTCATTCGTTGGGTTCAGTGGTGCAGAGATCCGTGCAGACCGGCTTGTCTGTGTTGTCGCGTCGCTTTGAAGCGGCAACGCGGCCATGAGCGCAGCGTGTATTCGTCCCTTTTTTAGTCCAAGATACGGCGGATCGAATTAGATTATGAGTTCTAAAAGAGTCAGTAGTGAGCACACTGACGCCATGACACTGTTTTCAGATCTCAAATAATGTTTTTGGTGTAGCCTCTTTAGGCTCACTGGTTGCTAGAAGCATATGTGCTCTGTATTAACAGAACATGGGGGACTATGTTGTAGGTGTTTTCTAGTATTCTCCTGCTGATGGATTCTTCTATTCTGCTTTCTCAATGTGGGAATGGCATGCTTTGTGTTTGCTAAGCACCTTGCAATATCGGTAAAAGTACTATACATCTTTCTGTGATTCCCTATTCGTTGTGATACTTATTACCTTCTGATTACTGGAGTGCTAAAGTTCTAAAACTGCAACCAGGTAGTGGTGTTTGCAGTTAAGGTGATGATGCTAATTTTATAGAGTAGTTTGGTTTGTTGTCTGATTTGTGTGGACGTTGAGTGAGATAGGTTCTGTGTATTCCAGGTGATTTGTATGCAGGATCTGTAGTTTCAGTAGTCTCTCTTTTTATCGGTCCTTAAGTCTTTCAGATTGCAGTTCAGTCCCACACTTCGTCAAGTTAAGTTCTATCATTCCATCTCAGTCCTCTCCTTATTATTTATTCTTCATTCTCAATCTTTAATCATTCAATCTGCAGCTGTTCAATTCAATTCTTTCATTCTTTCTCAGACCTCTCAGTATTGTTATTCAGATTATAGTGTTGATTTTTCTCTTTTGTTCTTCAGTTTGTTTATTTTTATTTTTATTTCTTTTCTTAAGTCAATCATTTTTATCAGTTCCTCTTTCTTCTTTATGATCTTCATTTTTTACTTCTTTCTTCATTTTATCACTACTGAGGCTGTTACAGGAGGAGGGAGCATTCATTGTTGTAGTGTCATTCATTATTTGTCAGCCTCTCAATCTGTTTGCTCTTCATTCTCTCTTACTTCAATCATTTAGTCTTCTTTATGAATTTATATTCCATTTCTTTCAGTATCTACTTATGTCTTCTTGTTTTTATTTCTTTTCTTAATTAAAACATTTTATCAGTTCCTCTTTCTTCATTTATGATCTTCATTTTTTACTTCTTTCTTCATTTTGTCAGTACTGAGGTTGTTACAGGAGGAGGGAGCATTCATTGTTTTCTTAATTGATTCATTTGTATCATTTTTCATTCTTTTTTTCTTCATTCTTCATTCCTTTTTTTATTCTTCCCAATAAGATGGATGCAATGTAGTGTCATTCATTATTTATCAGCCTCTCAATCTTTTTGCTCTTCATTCTCTCTTACTTCAGTCATTTAGTATTCTTTATGAATTTATATTTCATTTCTTTCATTATCTACCTATGTCTTCTTATTTTTATTTCTTTTCTTTAGTCAATCATTTTATCAGTTCCTCTTTCTTCATTTATGATCTTCTTGTTTTACTTCTTTCTTCATTTTATCAGTACTGAGGTTGTTACAGGAGGAGGGAGCATTCGTTGTTGTTTTTTATTTATTCATTTGCATCATTGTTTATTCCTTTTTTCTTCATTCTTCATTCCTTTTTTTCATTCTTTCCAACAAGATGGATGCAATGTAGTGTCATTCATTATTTATCAGCCTCTCAATCTTTTTGCTCTTCATTCTCTCTTACTTCAGTCATTTAGTCTTCTTTATGATTTCATATTTCATTTCCTTCAATATCTACTTATGTCACTCTTTCTTTCAGTATTTTCATTTGTTTTCCTTTTTTCTTCATTCTTCACCCTATGTTACTTTATGGATTTCTTCTTTCACTCACTCATTTCGTCATTCAGGTAGAAACTAAAGAAACTTTTATTGGTTGGCTGTGTGTATAAGTAATGAAGAAAAAATGATGGGCTTTTTTTCTGTGAAATTGTTGCATTTTTGGGGCTTTTGCTTTCTTCTTTCTTTGGCTGAAGTGTTCAGTGCAAATGTTGCTATCTTTTCTCTAGTATTCTCCAGTCATTTCGTATTCTATCTTATTCTCTTATTTATCTTTATTTTTGCACAGATGAGGTCAACATAGGGAATTCTGCCTATGCCATTATTAAGCTTTTTCTTTAGTTGGTTAGCCGGTTCCAAGGCCGGGAAAATATGGAGGGACAGGGTTTTTAGGTCAATCTGTCTTCTATCTCCCGAGTATATGTCGAACATGTAGGTTGTTCTTCAACATACCTGAATGGATCAACCTGTCAAATCATTTCTTGCAGGTTAGTAACACACTTTCTTATAAAGATATCACTTCACTTTTTTACTTTCATATTCCTTAAAATAGAAAGGATTTCAAAAGTTTGATTCTGAGATGTTTTTGTTAGAGCTTGGCTGCTACTGCCTAGCACATTTTTGCTTAAGTAATACTCCCTCCATTTCAAAATATAAGATGTTTTAGCCTTTTTCTGACACTATGTATCTAGACATTTTTTAGTGTGTAGGTTGGAAGAAAAATGAGTGAACCTACACATTAAAAGGCATCTAGATACATGTGTGTGAGAAAAAGGCTAAAACATCTTATATTTTGGAACAGAGGGAGTATTAAGTTGCCAATGTTTATGATGACGAACTTTGGTTCTCTGTCTGCATTGTCTTTTTGCATTATTTTATAAGTTCTGAGGTGAAAACATAAATACACAAATGATAATAAAACTGTTTTACAATTCAGTATTTTTGAATATTTTCCTTTTGATATACCTGTTTGAGCTAATCATACTTATGCAGCTCAAATATCAATGTAGGGACCCGTCTATTTTTCATTCCAAGATTCCAATCCTGCAAGTTCTTTTTTGTTTGTGCTTGGGGTGTGAGTAGTTTCCATTGCTTGGGAAGGATCGTGCGTGAATTGCATGAACTCACATTGTTTTCATCAGCTTATCTCCCTACTCTTTCACTTGACAGTATTTTCTCACTATTTCAAATTACAGAAAGATGAGGAGGATACATGTGACTGCAGACTGCAGGGTTGCTCCAGTCTCAAGTAGGTTTCCCTTCTGTTTGTCTAGTGCTTCAATTTATAATCTGATTCCTCTCTCTCTCTCTCTCTCTCTCTCTTTTTCCTACTTTCTCTAGGGATCCTTCGATTCTTCTATTTCCGTCGGAGCCGGCCGCTAGGGATCTGTTTGGGATCCTTCGATTCTTCTGTCGTAGGGATGTTTTGCTTGGGAAAAGATGACTCGAGGATCTGTTGGGTGGGAAAAGATGACTTGAGGGTCTGTTGGGCTTTTCTTAATTAGCTACAGGCTGTGAAAATCAATTGGGACAATGAAAACTCAACAGCCTAGAACTGAAACAAAATGAGGGACCGAAGGAAGAAGGCCGAACTGTGTCTGTTTGGGCTACTAAAAACAGACGGATTTTCTCATTCTTTTCTTAGTTTTCAGTAGTACAACTGTCCGCTTCTTATTGGTTACAAAAGTGTGTCTGTTACCGAATTGTAAAACAGCTAGCTGTCGAATAGTCACTCCCTAAAGCTAACCAGCAAAAGCACCACGGATCGGAACATGCGTTTTGTAGCCCTCCTCCTCGCGAAGCGCAGCACCGGCCGGACGCAGACGATGGGGTTTGCTTTTGATCAGGGAAACGAGCCCACAGGCAGCTTGCAGCGGTTGGTGGCCTTTGAGGAAAGCACACAAGATATGGTGGAGCCCAAAAAGGCCGAGGTGATCTTGACAACACAAAGCCATATACGCATGGCTGGTACCTGGGCTTGGAGATCTGGTCCATGACAAACGGCAAAGGGTATGTTTCATATTTGGCGATTTTTTTTAATATTGCACTTTTTATGAGCATTTTCAAAACTAGTATTCATTTGCAGCTAATTTTAGAAGTAGGACACCGTCGCATCGGCCAGACGCGATAGCCACTTCTCGCATCGGCCGGACGCGATAAGTCTGGTGTCGAGGCGGGCAGACGCGACAGCAGGCCCCTGCATGTCGACAGCGCCCTCGAAAGGAGCGTGGAGACATGTCGCATCCGGCCGGTGCCTCCCAATTGTAGTTGGAAAACACTTATGTCCGTAGAGGTTTTCAAGGCAGCCTGTAGATTTAGAAGGAACGGTGAGCAGGTTCCATTTGACGAGCTTGTCAATAGCCCCAGGCTTCTCCTTGAGGTCACAACTGATTACAATCGGAGGAAGTCGACAGACCCATCTTGCACCTGAAAGGAGGTCCAGGCAGAACTTATCAAGATCAACGGGCATTGGACAGATATTATAAAGGAGAGAGGAGAAGACATGAGCTGGTGGATTCAACATACCGCGCTCTGGATCAACAACAGCCACAAAGAAGAAGATATCTTTATGCCTAGCGATTGGGCCAAGAAAGGGGCATCATCGAAGAGCAAAGAAGTTGCCTCGTCCAAGCCCAAGGCCGCTGCTTGCAAGGGCAAAGGACCTGCAGCGTCAAAGTTTGACGACGACGACGACTTCATGCCTAGCAACTGGGCCAACAAAGCTTCTTCAACAAAGGGCAAGAGAGTCGCCAAGCCTTAGTTATCCGTACTATATTTGTATCTTAATTCTAGTTAGCGGTATGTAATACTGATGTATCACGTCATTTATTTCTCTAGTTAGCGGTATGTAATACCGATGTATCACACAATTTATTTTTATTAACGGTATGGAATACCGATGTATCACGTAATTTTTATATTAATATAAATGTGACTTCTAAAAATAATTGAGAAATATTACTCAAACAAAAACACCCGAAATGTTTGCCACGACTAAAAACTCTCGAAAATTACGAAATAGCAAGTCGTCGGGTGCACGTTGCCTAAAATGGTTCCCTGGGTCGCCAGCGGGGTGCGCGTAGCCACGGCTGACGCGGCAGCGACTAATCGCGCCCACCGGATGCGATAGGTTTCTCTCGCGTGGGCCAGCCGGCAGCGACTAATCATCCCAGTATTCCTCCCTTGATACACTGTTATTGTTTTGAGGAACCGTGTCTCTTTCCTCCCTTAGTTTCTTCCTATGTTGGTATAATGCATACTGGTATCCCATTAGGACTTCTCTTCTCGATCCTTCGGGTACTTATGTACCATGATTGATAGCTGACTTGATCATTCTCCATTCGCCAGCCGAAACGTGGACTTTCTCCTTATCCTTTTTGTTGTGTTCTTTTATTTTGTCGACTTGCCTGTCGACCTTTTTACTTCCTTCGTTGTTGTTCTCTTCTTCTGCCTCGGTGATAATGATGCATAGCTGATGTACTTTGGAGACGCCACTGCTTCCAACGGCGAAGTCCCTTGCACTGTTGTATGTTTGACTTACCCTTTCTTCTGAGTCGAAATTTTCCCGAATTTTGCCGCCTTCTGCGATTGGTGCTTTTTCCCAGCTGACTGGCGAGTTTACCTCGCTGGAAGAGCCTTCTGACGATTCCAGTATTACTTCTGTTCCGGGCTTGCTTGCCGACGGATCTGGTTTCGTTGAATCCGAGAGGCGGGATGAACCCGATGGTCCGACGAAGATGCTCAAACTTCCAATTGTTAACTCCATCTCCTGACTTCCGTCGAGTTCTGAACTGCTGTTGGCTAGAAGCGAAAAAGCCGTCGAATTCATGACTCCAACGCCCAGAGTCCCCACGGTCGGCGCCAATTGACGAGGGTTAACTCGGAAAATGTCCTAGATGAAGGACTTAGGATCGGGGGAATAGGGCGTCGGATGAACTCGAAGGTTAAGGTTAGTCGAAATAAGTGTATATCGAAAGTAAACTTGGGTATTCAACCTGGCTTGCTTTCAATCTGCCCTCTACCGTCCTCTCCTGGCCCCTATATATAGATAGCCAGGTCCCGAGGATCGGGTAGGGTCCGATACAGATTACAATATCGACATACGGTAAGAACTCGTATTCGACTATCATTACAATTGGGCCTAGCTTAACGGGCCTCAGGGGTACTCAACTAACGGGATCTATTAACTATACCCTTGTCAATCGGTGTAGTCTTGATTGTTGAGATATCCTCAACACTTGTGCTTACTATCGGGTAAGGACACTATTTTTTTTTACTAAAAGTAAAAGAGTTACACAAAGTTTGCAGGAGTAATGGGCACCATAGCCATTGCACGACCCCACGTACATGGTACACGGACATGGGCGGACGCAGCGTCCCTGCCGCCCGGCGCTCGCCCGGGCTTCGCTCGCGCTCGACGCCTGGGAGTGAATGATTTTGGCGTTATTTTCCGATCTGGCCAGGGGCAAAACTATCATGGGCCTGTCTTGGGCCGTGGCGCGCCCAGGCTTTGATAAATTCCTGGGTCCGCCTCTGTACACGGAGGATAAGCTGAGGCTCTCAGACACCCTATGCGTGTTAGCAAACGTGGTGTTGGTGACCTCCAAGGTAAGTGGGTATATCAATCTTGTCACCTTCCTCTCCAGGACTATCAGTGGCATTAGCCGAGGCGGCCATGATAACACGCTCGACTGGAGCGCCTTCGACCGACTCTAGATTTAGTGTTTAGATTTCAAATTTCATTTAATTATGTTCAAAACTTGTAATATATACTATGATTGAATGAAATTTGTCAGTTTCATATTAATTTTGACATTTGTTTAACAAAGCTCAATTGGAAGCGATTCAAACGGGCCCAAAACGCAGAGTATGTCAAGACGCTCCCGATAACCATGGGTCATTATGATCTGCTTGGCTTTGGAGCTCCGCTGTCTTGTCAATTTCATGCTAAAATTGGGGAGTGTGTTGCTCTGTCCAGGAAAAGAGCCACAATTCTGCTTTTATTTGATTTGCATAGGTTCTAGGCTAATTTTGATCGTACAGATTCACTTATTTTGATTTGTATCTAATTTAATTTAAAACCTCTAAAATGACTTATATAAGTATATTTCTGAACGGAGGGAGTGTTGGAATTCGCCTACAGATCAATCATATGGAACTAGACGAACACACGTAGAGACTATTTTTATCGCCAAGCGTGCGTATCGCACGCTCTAAACTTTTTCTTTATTTCTTGCTATTTTCTCCGATACAACTTGCGGTGTTACAAATCTCGCCGGTCTACCCTTGCTTATATACACGCAAGGCAGACGCCAAGACCAGACTACCACCATGGCCTGTATATTGCAAACCGACTATAACTTGACACGGCTACTAGCCCAAACCGGACCAACTTCATCTAGCTTTTACCATACTAGATCTAACCGAATTGTACTACTAGTCTACTACTAGGACACGAATTAGAAATCCTACTAGCACTCAAACTAATACTAACCGGACAGGGGGCGGGCCCATCATCTGCAAAGTTATCGCATCCGGCCGATGCGATTACACCTTCTCGCATCTGGCGGATACGACGATGTCCTACTTCTGAAATTATCTGCAAATGAATGCTAGTTTTGGAAATGCTCAAAAAAAGTACAATATTAAAAAAAATTCATCTCATATTTGCTCGTCTAACTACATTACCTGTTTACAGTACACAGAATAATTGCAAACACTGACTGAACTTTCTTACGTGTAAGCTATAGGAATGTTGTATTCACCTCGCCATGTCTTGAATTAATTCTTCTGAAAAAGATTCTGAATGTACAAGTGTTGAGATTCGACCCGTTCGTGTATGTATAGGTAAACCTTGTCCACATCTTGTGGGCCAAAAAAAAATACATATTACTGAAATGTGGAAATGGTGTGTTGGCTTGCTTATTTTGTTTTCTCTCACAATTACAAATGTAGTACCTTTTCTTAAAAAAGAGTGCGATAATAGAGTAACACTCATGCGCTTCCCTTTGTAAGTAATGTAAGCGTGCACGTGTATTGTGATGCATTTTTCTTAGGGTTAATTGGATAGATGCCATTGCAATTTTCAACTATTTGAGAAATGTCACTGTAACTTTTATTTTTTGAGAAACGCCACTATAATTCTCTATACATTCCTTTTTTTGCGTATGAATTGGAGAGCTTTATTCAACTAAAACTGCTCCTGATCTATCAGACTGAATGCTGACGACCAGAAAGTCAGGGATACAATCAATCCAGCTGCTCGTACCCGTTAGTGTGCAAGCAAGTTTAGCACACAGATGAGCAGAGTGGTTTGCTGTTCGTGAAACATGTTGAATAGAAAATGAAATGAAACATAAAGCTAGCTCTCCTATATCCTGTAGGATTGGTGTCACAGCCGATCTCGAACCATGACGAGAATTCCAGAGGTCAACAACCTCTACCTCTGCAAAAAGGAAAGATCGTAGAGGACAACGGAGAAAAGGGAAATTTTGACGTAGGAGTCCAACTCGAAGATATCACGATCTGCCTCGACGATATTGCGAACAAGTCAACAGATACATGGAAGACAGGATTAGAGCTTTCTGAGGATAGTAACTCGATCTTCTCAAGCTTTAAGGGTAACATCAGCAAACAATGCCAGGTGCTCGCCATTATAGGAGATAACTCAGAAGAATTCGACGAAAACGACAATCCAGTACTAAACCCAGCAAATATCGACAGAGGAGCAAATCACCTAGCAGAAGGGCAAACACCAGAATCCCTCGCAAGCAGGGAAAAAATTCGACTATCAGTCGACGAATGGAGGATAATAAGAGAAGCCGTAGAACACGGCACGCCAATACCACCAGATTCTAGCAAAGACATGCTTTTGGGGTATCACTACGCCCTAAGGCAGCAGGCCAAGCAATTAGCAAAGGAGAAAATAGAGATACAAAGAAGAAAAGATCCAGCCATTGCAGCTAGCGAAGCTGCTCGAAAAGCACGAAGTGACGCATCATACAGCAACGCAAAGAAAAATCGTCGACACGGTTCAAGGTACGATAACCTCGAGTACTCCGACAGGCAAAGTATTTCTAAAAACCTCGACTCGTCCTTCCTATCGGTCGACGAGCAAGGAAACATCCTACCGAAAACTCCTGAAGCAGCACTAGTGGCAGCACAAGCATATCTACTTACAACTCGACCAAGTCCAGGAGATCCTAGAGAACATATGCATAGAGCAGCACTGAACGGACTCAACATGGTGGGCCACAAGCTATTAGCAAAAGGAGAAGAAGTATATCACCACAAGGAAGTGCACAAAGCAAGGTCACCTCGCCGTCACAATAGTCCTCGGCGCAGAAGCAGCAAGCACCAATCTCGATCGCCATCACCAAAACAGAACGGTGGAACTCGAAGATCGCGATCCCCAAATGAAAAACGCGACTATGAAGACGACGAGAAAGAGATGGGGGCGTCATGCTTTACCCGCAGGGTTCGCATCACTCCAGTTCCCAAGGGATTCAAGCTACCTCATGATCAGCAAAAATACGACGGATCACAGGAACCACAATCATGGCTCGCAGATTACTTACAAGCAGTCCAAATATTAGGAGGAACTAAAGAAACAGCAATGCAAAGTTTGCAACTACACCTCACCGGCGCAGCAAGGTCATGGTTGAGCAAACTAGAGAAAGAATCTATTGGAAACTGGGAAGACCTCACAAAGCAATTTACAAGCAACTTCAGGTCGACATACAAACGACCAGCATCAATAGAAGAAGTCAAAGCATGTGTACAACAACGCGACGAAACACTACGGGCATACATCCAAAGATGGAGCCTTATCAAAAATTCAGCAGTCGAAGTTTCAGACGAAAGAGCAATAGATGCGTTCATCATTGGATTAAGACGAAGAGACCTAGTCGAGGAGATGGGTAGAATCAAGCCGAAAACAGTGTCAGACCTCATGGACACAGCAAACAGATTCGCAGATGGAGAAGATGCGTGCAACAACAAAAGGACGCGATCTCCTGAAGACGATAGAAGAAATAGATATGGAAGTCAAAGGAGACGGTCCAGAAATTTCGACAACTATGGCCATCATAGCCAAGTCGCCGCAGGATACAAAGACAACAGCTATCAAGGGAGTGATCGAAGAAGCTCAGGATATCGAAGTTACGGAAAAGAGGACTATAAAAAATTCCCCGTAAGAGAATCCAGAGAATACAACCCCTCGCCGGAAGACATGCTCAACGGACCTTGTCATATACACTCAGCGTTCATCGATGGGAAGCGAGTGTCAAGGCATGCAATGAAAGATTGCACAACATTCTTAAAACTTCAAGAGGCGGCAGTAAATAAGCAAATCGAAGCAAGGCGACAAGGATTCGAAGGAAGCAACAACCCTCCGGCAAAGCAGCAAGGAAACAATGGAGCGCCTCAAGGACAAGACCAGCAAAACCAGGGACACGACGACGACGAAGGGTATGTTCCATCAAAAGGACACATCACAGCAATGATACAACCTGTACCCAAGTCGAACAAATAAGAGAAGAGCATAACTCGACAAGTCAACCTAGCAGTCATATCACCTCCAGCTACAACGGAGTATCTGCACTGGTCAGAACAACCAATAGAGTTCAACAGAGAAGATCACCCTATAACAGTACCTCGGCCGGGGAACGCGCCTTTGGTACTCAAAGCTCAAATCGGCGCGTATGATGTCAACAGAATATTCATGGATGCAGGGAGTGGAATTAACCTAATATACGCGAAACACTCCGAGCAATGCATATATCACTAGAGTTCCTGAAGCCAACAGATTGTTCCTTTCATGGAATCGTGCCAGGAAGTGCCAATTACCCATTGGGTCGAATAGCACTCAACGTTTGCTTCGGCAACCGACAAAACTATAGAAGAGAAAAGCTAGATTTCGAAGTCATGGACTGGCCATCTCAATATCACGCGATCCTCGGACGACCCGCGTTTTCGCGATTCATGGCAGTACCTCATTATACATATCTGGTACTTAAGATGCCAGGACCAAGAGGAACAATTACAGTGAAAGTAAGTTTCGAAGTTTCAGATCTCTGCGACAGGGAGTTCCACAAAATGGCGCAAAACTTCGGCATGATAGCCAACTACGCAGAGAAGGCGAAAAGCACGACCGCAGAAGGCGTCAAACCACTCGAAGGACATGCTGCGGAGCCAGAGATGAAGAAACCGCGAGTAGGAGCGTCAGGAGAGGACAAAAGTACAGGAGAAGAGGAGAAAGCTACGACAGCATAAGCATCAAAAGCACAATAGAATAGAAGGACAAGGCTGTAAAAGCCACGAGTTATACCAGGGGCAATGCCCTCTAGATCCAGAACACGGGCCATAGGCCGGATCTTTTGGGTCACCTCATGTATCTTACATCGCAAATATAATGAAGACAAAACGTTCCTCATATTCGAGTTTACGAGTCTTTCAAAGAGAAAATGCAGCAAACGCACAAATCATACAATAACGCTCTGAGAACAAATTTTCGTCATAAAGTTGCGAAATAAAATACTCTCGCGTTACACACATACAAAAATATATTACAACATCGGGTTGTCAGAATCATCTACACCTAAAGGGTCTAAGTAATGAAACTCGCGGAAAAACGCGGAGTCTTCTTGCAACAACCTGGCTATAATTCGTCGGGCAGGCTGCAAGGTACTCTCTAAGTGTACTCGAAGGCTTGCCCTACCAGGAGGATAGCTCAGCGACATAGAACTATAATTGAGTCTTGGCTGCCACTTGCGTATCCATCCAAGAGCAAAGTTGGCACCCGCTACTAGGTTCAGTTCTATCAACCGATGAACTCGCTGGCTGGATTTAAAAACATCAAGGAGCAATGGAAAAGTAGAAGGCAGAGGATTGCGAGGAAGCATCACCGAGTGCATAGTTACGAGAGCTCTCCTATAGCCATCCACTGCCTCGCCAATATGCTGGGCACGGTCCTGAAGCAGTACAATAGCGCTTCGGCGTCGAGGATCAGACCATAAATTTTCAACACCTGCGGACATATTTTCCAGAGCCGCACTTCGTTCGGTAACCCGACGATCTTCAGCAGCGAAGTCCAAGCAAGTGCCTATAAGGGCAAAGGATATCACAAAAGTAACAGTACAAAGAGAAGAAAATAAGTCGAGAGGAAGCTCACATCGCAACATTTTACAGGCGGATTCGACGATACCAAGAATGAAAGAGTTGCATTCTTCGTGATGCAAAATCTTTGCCGTCAAGCTGGACACTTCATCACTAAAAATCGACACCTGCTTCGTCAGAGCAGAAGTTTTGCTAGCCTTATCAAACGCCATCTGAGCTTGGCGTTTGGCTGAAGTCAAGCGAACCTCAAGGTCAGAAATCCTTGCCGAATATTCTGTGCACTGATTGCATCGACTAGGAGTCGACGAAATCTGAGAACCGAACACACGGGTAGAAGAAGGAGCAGGACCGTGAGTCAAAGGATCATTGGCGCGCATCGACTGCAAGCCAAAGGAGAAAGAAAGGAGAAACATTTCAGAGAGACAGCATAATACTTCATACGCCAGAAATATATTTACATAAGTGCAACACCCTATGACTAAGGTTCTCGGGTTGCACCCAACTAAAGTTTTTTGCATCCAAAAGGAAAAAACTAAAAGCTACAAAGAAAGCCGAGTCTACGCCACCTCAGCATTGTGTTCTGTGGCAGAAGAGGGCACGGCAACTTCCTCGCCGGAAGTCGACGGTGGCACTGGACCTTCCGTTGCTGGAGATGGTGCGGCAGGCACCGCAGAAGCTGCCGAAGGGGAAATAGTTATCAACAACGCAGGTGCCAACTTCTTCGCCTTCTCGAAGAAAGCCTTCATCTCATCACGGGTGTGTCCATGAGGGGAGCTAACCCTCTCCCAGTCGAAATTCGTACCGTGCGCAAGAGAAAGTGCAATAGCACCCTCGGCGCCACGCTTAATTGAAAGTCCTTTCAGCTGAAGAGTGGGGTCTTCAGTTGTGTCGAAGGACTTGGCAAGATCACTCAAGTTGTCCTTCGGAACTGTTGCCCTTTTCTTTGGCCACAACCCGACAAAGAGTCGTGAAAGGACGCGGCTAACTAACTCGAAAGTTTCCTGGATAGATATCCAGTTTTCATCGAGTAAGTTAACCGCAGTCATCAGAGGGTCACCGTCCGGTTGCAGGGCCGATGGAGATACCCCAGTAAAACCTGCACGACACAAAGAAGGTAGAAAAGCAAAGAAGGGGGAGGATGTCAGCACAAGCAATAGTGCAACAGAAGTCGGAAATAGGAGACAAGGCGAAACACTTACTTTCAGCAGCAGTGGCCATTGTGTGGAGACGCTCCGCCACGGCTTGCTCTCGCTGGGCATGATCCTTGTTGGCATCAGCTAAAGCTTTTTCAGCTTTCTTAGCCTTACCAAGCGCAGATTTTTGCGACTTCTCAGCATTTGCTTTGGCAATGGCCGCAGCATCGTAAGCTTTCTGAGAAGCACGGAGCTCCGCTTCCAGCGACGCAATCCGGGCATTGGCTGTTGCTAGAGCAGCTACAATGGAAGAAGAAAGGAAGTCAGAAAAACAGCACAAGATATGCAAGGAGGAAAAACCATGAATGGATGTCGAACATACCTTCGGAAGCTTTCGCAACCTTTAGGTACTCAGCACATTCAGTGCCCAGGGCGATGAATCTCTTCAATAAAGCCTGAGAAAAGGAGTGTGTAAGAGCAGAAGTGTATGAAAGGAAAGCAAGTAAGAAAGAATTGCTCACATCGTCAGAAGAAACCGTAGATGCATGGGCTTCTAGAGAAACTTCGGGTTCTTTGGCCTTCTTTGAGCGTTTGGGGTATCGGGCTTGAGGAACCTTCTTCACAGAAGACCTGGTAGCCCTCGGCGCAACATCTGGCTCAATGGGCTCATCAGTGGCCGCATGAGAAGTTGGGGGAGCAGCTGTCGCATATGCTGGTGGCTCTTCATCATCACTGCATGAAGAATATAAATTATGGAATCAAGGCAAGAACAATGCAATTGAAGAACTCGAATAAAATACTTACGATGCTAGCATGTCGAAGTACTCCATATCTTCTGCAAGAACGGGGGCTTTACCAGCCGCTGCAGAACTTGATGAAGCGATTTCGTCGACACGCTTCCATTTCTTGTCGACATCAACATCTTCAGCAAGTGCAGGAGGAGGCAATGTCGACAAGCTAGTTTCCTCTTCAGATTCTTCGACATCATCTCCGTCCTGACTTTCGTCAGCCTCGGGGGCTTCAGACGTAGGAGAGGCTAGATCAGCCGGTAGGGGCCCTGCCTCTGGAAGAGGAGGACGAGAAACAAGGAATTGGTGACCCTGCATATAAATAAGTCAGCAGAGTGCATAGGCACAGAATAACGCAAATCAAAACAAGCAAAGTTTGACAACAAGTGAACGCGAAGATACATACCTCAGGCAGAGGGTGCACGGAGTCGAAAAAATCAGCGGTTAAATCCGCAACTGCATGATCTTTGGTGAGCTTGGTGAGATTCCTGACTCGCTTGTCGACATCTTCTTTCGATATCAAATCTTTAGATACACGGGTAGGATCTTCCAAGCCGGAGTAATTCCAAAGTTTGGTAAGGCGGTGTTGTAGGGGTTGGACTCGACGTTGAATAAAAAACGCCATGAGTTGCATACCCGACAGAGCACCTCCTTGACCTCCTTTTAAAGCCTTGATGCGGGAAAGAAGAGGAAGAATTTCTTCGACTTCTGCATCTGAGGGGAGCGTATCCCACGATGCCAATTTCTTTACCTCCTGGGAAGCGTCAAAAGGAGGAAGGCCGTATTCATCTTCAGGAGAGGATTTGCGGTCCTTGATATAGAACCACTTTGTCCTCCACCCTTGGACAGATGCGGCCATGGAAAATTCAAGGTATTGCGCCTCAGGGCGCACAGAAACGACGGCTCCACCCAGTTCGGGTTTCCTAGCCAAAGCAACGTTGGGGCGGAGCCGAAAGATTGACCTCCAAAGAAGGAAGTGGGGCTCAATGCCCAAGAATGACTCGCAGAGGGTCACGAAACAGGCAATGTGCAGAAGGGAATTCGGTGTGAACTGATGGAGCTGCACACCGTAGACAAATAGAAGCCCACGGAGAAACTCGTGGGCAGGAAGAGAGAAACCGCGGAGGAGGAAAGCAAGAAACATTACCCGATAACCGCTCGGGGGCTTCGGGATCCGCTCAGTGCTAGGAAATTTGATGGAATCTTCGGCGGCGATGAGGCCGTCCGCCCTGGCCTTCTCCACCTCTTTCTTTGTGATGGCGGAGCGCACCCAGTTGGTGGCAGAAGTCTTGGCCATGGTGTTCTTGGTGGCCAGGTGTTTCACGCGCATCCAGTACGAAGTGCGCTCGGGGGCTATGCACGAGAGGAGGAGACAGAGGAGATCAGCAATGGAGGCGGCGGAGAGAAAGAGCTGGTAAACAGTAAGACTCCCCATGATCCCCTTTATATATCTTCTGGGAGAAGGAACGTGGGCTGAGACGTGGCGCAAAGATAGGAAACGGTAAGCCCACTAACGGTCAAAAAATGAGAAATTTACAGTATTGCCCATGCAACGGTTCGCAATGGTACAGAATGACGTATTCATTGATATCATAAAGAAGATAATATAAGAAAAAGGAAAAGATGGCACCGACAAATGCAAAATAGGTGCACAAGACTGTATACGAAGGAGTTTCGATTATAGCCATGGGGGCTACTATTTTCAAGAATGGTAAATACAAAACTTCTCTCTGAAGTGCTGGATTAGTATTCGACGATAAGATGTCCTTAAGGTATCTCGAAATTGAAGTATCTTGAAGATGACGTATCTGGAAGTTAAAGTATCTCGAGTTGAAGTATGATGGATTACACTACATTTTTGAGCCTATACTCGAAAAAAGCCTTTTTCGACTATAGCCTCGGGGGCTACTCCCATCGGGAGCGCTGAGCGCGCACCCGACGATATTTTTTGGTAAAGCATTATAATTGGAGAAGTGCAGGAGTGTTACTCCCACCGGGAGCAAGTTTTATGGTTGAAGAAACCCGAATATTTTCAGTCAAAATTTGACTACGACATGAGATTCTTGAGTTGCGTTATCGCAACGCAACTCGAATGCCGTGACTTGTCACGAAGGTAAGACCCCGGGATCCGTCCTGTGTGGCCTGGTATACGCACATGGATGCGCTCTGCTGGTATGTATCCGTGTCTACGACGCGAAGAAAATCCTGGTGGACGCACTGGGTACCCTGAGAACCACTGGGATTCATTCTTTGTAAGTCCTAAATGCGGCAAAAGAGTGGGTTTGACTGGTATCCCGAATTCAAGTCCAAGGGGATTGAATTTGAAGTAGGTGACAAGTATCTGTTCCGGCAGTTAACTGACCTCTTGATCCGTCAGAGTTGTCAGGCTTGTTCATCAAGACCCCTTGCGAACAAATTATCATAAGTCGAAAGACCAAGTCGAAGATTTGAAGATAAAGTCGAAGAATTGATTAAGTCGAAGATTTGAAGATTAGAGATTCAACCCGAATCTACAATTCTGGCAGAATCTCAGGGGCTACTGACAAGGGTATAGTTAATAGAGCCCGTTAGTTGAGTACCCCTGCGGCCCGTTAAGCTAGGCCCAATTGTAATGATAGTCGAATACGAGTTTCTTACCGTATGTCGATATTGTAATATGTACCGGACCCTACCCAATCCTCGAGACATGGCCATCTATATATAGGGGCCAGGAGGGGACGATGTAGGCTAGATTGAAAGCAAGCCAGGTTGAACACCCAAGTTCACTTTCGACACACACCTATTTCGACTAACTTTACCTTCGAGTTCATCCGACGCCCTATCTCCCCGATCCTAAGTCTTTCATCTAGGACATTTGTCGAGTTAACCCCTCGTCATCCATGCAATCAGTTTCGATCACCACCCTTTGGAAACCTCTCAGTTTAGCGAAGATAACACCCTCACAGAGCGCCATTGCTTCAGCTATTAGGGAATCAGTGATTCCTAAGAGCGGTTTACTCCATGCTCCCAGATAGGTGGAAGATGATCTCGCAACTCCTCCAGCTCCACCTTGACGAGCTTCTAATGCCAGGCCTCCATCAGTATTTATCTTGACATAATCTTCCTCAGGAGGTCGCCATCCATGGCCTGGTAGGGTCAACACGTGCTTCTGTGGAATAGCAAGCACTGCCAACGCCTCTTTTGCCATCATAACCGACTGAACAGGATCAAAGGTCCCTTTGTCATGTGTCCAGCTATTGCGTGAATTCCAAATCGCCCACATAATTGTGATAATTTTGCCGCGGTCTAATTCCGCAAAACATACGTCACAGAGGCTATCTCTTGACCACGTTCTTGGATGAAGATTGAGCAGTGTATAGCCGAGCCAAAACTGCGCCTCATCCCAAAACCTCCTCGCATGATCACATGTGATCAGTGCATGTATAAGGTCTTCATCAGCTGATAGGCAGATTTTACACCTGCCAGTCTGGGCTATATGTCTGTGCTTCAAGGTACTTTCTATCGGAAGGATCCCTCGCAGCACCCGCCACCAGAAAACCCGTACCTTTGGCAAAACATTCAGCTTCCAAAGAGCAGTCCACATCTGTTTTTTAGTAGTTGAGGATTCCGTACACGTCCCTTCGTCTAGAGCTAGATGCTCGTCACGACTCATCAGAGCACGATACGCGGATTTAACAGAGTAGATGGCTTTCTTCTCCAAAGACCAAGCCCAAAAGTCTTCTCCTCCACCACGCCGTAGAGGGATATTCAGTATTCTCTATACATTCCATAGATGCCATTATGCCCACTTAAACATATATACAGGCCAATATACACTTCTATTTCTTTCTTACATACGTATACATGCTAGGTCCCACCTTAATCAGTTTAAATGTAACATAGTAAAATTGGAGAAAATATGCAATAAAATTGTGATAGAATATAATTAGAGAAAATAAAAAGAAATCTTAAAGTTGCAGGTTCAACGTTTCAATATACCTAAGTTCAACAATCAACGCCTCATATAGCTCCACGTGTTCAGCATCTTGTAATATACTAGTTGTACGTTCAAAGAAACGTACTAGCTCCGATTTGACATGAATGCAGAAACACACGAGAAAATTATGACATAACTATGACATGCATCGCTTCAGGTTCAAATGGGAATCACAAGCATTTAACATAGCTCTAGGATTAGATGGCCATCAGAAAGTATTTGACATGCTTACTGAAATATAGTTCCAGGTTTAAGTACAGACAATTCAAAAACACGCATCTAGAATGGGAAACAACAGTTAAGGGAGGGCCAGAAATTCGAATTGATGACCAACATGGTAAAAATCTGGCTTTCGTTTTCCATCTCTTTGTGAAAAAAAATGTTCAAAAATTACGAGTGGTGATAAATTTGACCTTTCAAGTAATGGCTTGTGCAACAAACTTGGGTGGGCCCACTACGTATACGTATCTATAACGGAAATACGAGTATATATTGTCCAGTATTTATGTTTAAGTAGGCATAATGGCGTCTATAGAATATACATAAAATTATAGTGGTGTTTTTCAAAAGATGAAAGTTGCGGTGATGTTTCTCAAATAGCCGAAAATTGTAATGATGTATATATCCAATTAACCCTTTTTCTTATGCCTTCGACTAGGATGCAAAAATTGGTAAGTTCAAAACCCCAGCGAAATCATGTAGGCCTTGTTTACTTCTAGAGTATTTAAGGGGATGTGAGGGTATTAATTCGTATCCCGGAATTTCCCCGGTAGGTTGTTTACTAGTCTGAGTTTTAAGAGGTTAATCCCGAGATATCCCCACAAATCCCCTCCACTCTAGTGTATTTTTGGCTAGATTAAAAACTCTCCATCATAGTAGAGTATTTTTGGGGAAGGGTATTTGAGGGGATTTGAGGGTATTGGGTGAACACCAAATCCCCACATATTCCCACATCTTTTGGGGGTGAAAATACCGGAGAAGTAAACAAGGCCGTACTGGGTTTTCAGTGTAAGCTAGGCAATTGCCTTGTCTTGGACCGGGCCGGGCCAATAGCCAGACGACTTTGGGGTCACTTTGAATGCAGCTTCCTCTTCTTTTGCCAGTGAATACCGTCGTCTCCGCCACAACATCGTCAGCGTTGCCGTCGTCAAGACATACAGAAGCGTCAAGTCGCTCTGGAAGCTTATTTCAAAAAAAAAAAAAAGTCGCTCTGGAAGCTTCAAATGGAGATCGAGCTCCATAAAGACATTTTTTGTCCTGATTTTTAAAAACTTTTAAATATATTTTTAATCCACTCTCCACTCACTCCAGCTATACTGCACGGTAAATTGATTGAATGGAGCTATACTTAGAAACTTCTTTGAAATTTCGCTAGACGATGATGGATGACATGTTCCGTACAAAGTAATGAAATGTTTTTAACAAGTCGTACTGATATTATTTTTTCCAAAATTTACTCGAGGACGCATACTAATTTTCCACGAAGTTCGTTACTTTTTTACCCGAAGTGGTTGGTTCCATTAAGTCACATAGGATCGTTTTCAACTCTGGCTACGCGTGTCGTGTCATCAATGTCGAGCAACTGGCACTACGGGACTACAAATTCTTACATGTTGATGTAAGGAATATACCGTGAGATAACCCCACTTGTTTGCTACTCCTTGCCATATTGAATGTGTTCAGTACGTAGTCATCAAGCTAAATTGCCTTGCCCCTGGACTTTATGGCCGGCGTACAATGGCTGTCCAATCATTCATCCTAAAAGAACATGGTCAAAGAATTTTTCATTTATGAAAGAAAGGTGATACTAAATGATTAGGTCAAATTAATGCAATGGTGACAGCTAGGAGCATTCTTAACATTTCGTGGGAAAATATTCACAAACAAGCATGGAACAAAAAAAAACCAAACAGGTACGAGAGATGAGGAGAAGGAAGATGTGAGGCAACTAGGGTTTTCATCCCCTCCGCCGGCGCGGCCGTCGGTCCGCCCGCCACTGATGGCCTCTCGGGCCTTGAAGATACGATGGACCCTAGCCTCACGTTGGTGGGAGTTCGCATTTCTTGTTTTATTTTCTTTCTTGTCTTCTTTGGGGTGGTGAGATGGTGGCGAAGTCAGAATAAGGTTCTTTCTAACCTATCCTCGCTACGGTTTGTGATCGTTGCTGTGGTCCATGTCAGTCTCTTCCAATTCACAGTTATCATCATTGGCAACGGTTGTTGCTCTGGTGCGCTGGTCCTTTGGGGCCTTAGCACGATGACTCCTCGTCTGTCTACTACAACAAGCTCTACTATGACAAGGTTTGCCCGACTCCGGTGATGGAGTGGTGAGGACGGCGGTGCGCCATCGTCTTGTGCTAGTTTTAGTCATAGCTAGGTGGTCGAGTGACCTATTTGTATTTTTATTAATTTTGGAACTCTTTGTAATGTTGTTAATGATTATCAATAGATCCGTGGAATTTTTGCAATAAGAAAAGCATGGAACAAAAGGACTCATGGTCGTCTAGGTTTGTTGGTTGAAAGATGATGGCTTTCCAAGTAGACAATGTCATCTATATAAAAGCTAGGTATAGTCATGTTCTTTCAGTATGAGGGATGCACGCGCCAGTCCTTAGGGAGCGGTTCGGGTGAAACCCTAGCCTCTTCCACCCCCGATGTCAAATAAAATCAAGGCTATTAGAACAATGGCTTGAAAAAGTATTAAAATAATGGCTTGAAAAGGTGGTGGGAGTACATTCCGGCCTCTGTAGCAATCGATGTACACAACCATTTTTATTTCATATTTTTGAAACAGAGTACTACGCCATCAGTTTCATATTAATTGTCGCTAATACGAGTGACCATACACACTAAATGTGTCTAAATACATACGAATCAATGACAACTAATATGAGATGGAAGGAGTACAATTCATGGGTCACAAAGAGTGGGTACAAACATCAACCATCAGAAAATAAGAAATCTTACAGCGCTGAAGCATCATCTAAGTCGGGTATTGCATCTATACCCACAATGATTATAAGATATGTGTTACCGTTTCCAAATAGTTGCAGATTGAAAACTCCTTGATAGTGATATGGAAATAGAGTAATCTATATTGAACAGGCAATGATAACCATAACACAGTACAATGTTAGGCCAGCTGGCACATATATGTGAAATGAACATACCTGCATTGCTATTTTACTTCTTAAAAATATAATAATGAATCAGTAGTCATATTGTTGACAAAGTTCACAGTAAAACACATAATGACCATTTAGTTTTACTTCTACCTCCGTTTCGAACCGAATAAGTGAGGACGTCACTATGCCCAATATCTCTTTATGCGTATGTGATGATTTATAACTGATAAAATAAAAGATATATATGTAACGAAGAAGCAACCTGACAATAGACAGATACTTGATCCATAAAGCCGAAGACTTGGCGCACAATTTTCCTTGTGTGATGTAAGCTAATCTTGCAAGTAAACATCGTCACATCAATGGAAAAGAAATCCCCTAGAAACATCCCACGCGCGCATCAAGAATCAGTCCTAAGACAGTAAGACTAGACAAAAAACAAATGTAACTCTCGATTGATCAAAGTTTGTCAACTCTGCTCGCTTTCTTCCAGAGTGTGACAACATCTTGTGTACCACACCTTGAGAACATGTCATTTTAACTGTCCATGTAATCGAGGTTCCATCGTAACACTCTTGCCTATCTCTGTCTATATATGGTACTATCTCCTTCCATTAATTGCTTCACCAACGATACTAAGTACTACAAAGACATTTCTGGCTTGAGCAAGATGGCTTGGTCGTCATCGTCTTCGTGCATGGTGTTGCTGCTCGCCATGGCCGTCTCCGCGCAGCTCGGCGCGTCCGACCTGTCGCCGGGCTACTACAGCAGCACCTGCCCCAACCTGGAGAGCATCGTGCGCGGCGTGGTGGCGCAGAAGAGGGACGAAACCGTCAAGACGATCGGCTCCACCATCCGCCTCTTCTTCCACGACTGCTTCGTCGAGGTACACGCACGGCGAGCGCAGCAAACGTCGAGCTACGATGGTTGCTGTATGTAGTGTAACCGATTTGGTCGCGGTGCAGGGTTGCGACGGATCGGTGCTGATCACCTCGACGCCGGGGAACACGGCGGAGAGGGACGCCGACGACAACAAGTCTCTGGCGCCCGAAGGCTTCGACACGGTGAACGCCGCCAAGGCCGCCGTGGAGGACGCCTGCCCCGACGTGGTCTCCTGCGCCGACATCCTCACCATCGCCGCACGAGACGCCATCGCCCTCGTGAGTACACACTTAATTTTACAGAGTACACTTGTGCACGTTTTCTAGTACACGTGTACAAATCCACGCATTCCCCAGCCTAACTAGACTGTTTGTGTTGCACAACAACAGAGCGGCGGGCCCTTCTACCCGGTGGAGCTGGGCAGGCTGGACGGCCTGAGCTCCAGCGCCAGCAGCGTGACCGGCCAGCTGCCGCATCCCACTCACACCATCAACCAGCTGGTCGCGATCTTCAGAGCTCAAGGGCTCACCATGTCGCACATGGTCGCTCTCTCGGCGGCGCACACCGTGGGGCTGGCGCACTGCGACAAGTTCAGCGACCGGCTGTACGGCAGCCCGGCGGACTCGACGCTGAACCCCACGTACGCGGCGTTCCTCAGGAACGAGTGCCCCTCCAGCGGGTCCTCCAACCCGACGGTTCGCATGGACCAGTCCACGCCGGCGGAGTTCGACAACCAGTACTTCAAGAACCTGCAGGACGGCGGCGGCCTGCTCGCCTCCGACCAGCTGCTCTACACCGACAGCCGCACCCGCCCCAACGTCGACGCGTGGGCCAGCAGCTCGGCCGCCTTCAGCCGGGCCTTCGTCGACGCCATCGTCAAGCTCGGCCGCGTCGGGGCCAAGTCCGGCAGCCAGGGCAACATACGCACGCAGTGCGACGTCTTCAACTGATCGAGCCACGAAAGGGATCGATGCGTGCATATATATCGCTGCTCCTTCTTAATTACTAGTGCAAGTGCATGGGGCAAAGGTGCATGAGCACACAAAGTGTGTGCGTAGTGCATAAATTCGTTGTGTTTTTCCCGTTCTGTGTGATTTGTACATGACCTATACATGTTTCATTCTTTGCTTTGGGATGTGCGAGTTATGAACATACGTTGGATTTGATAAAGGAAATGAATAAAGCACATGCACCTCGACATTGCATTGGGTGCTCACCTCAAATAAGTTCGTCCATATAATTTTATTGCGTGCTTACGAGATGTTATTTCTTCTATTTTCTTATGAAACGGAGGCAAAAGCATAAAAATAGAGAGAATTATCCGGTTAAACCGAGCTATAACCTTTTTCTTCTATATTTCACATTTCAATTGCCACTATCCTCAACCACGCCAGTAAATCTGGCTTCATGTGGACGTCACATCAATGAAAACCATATTGAAATCGACAGACACCACAAGTAAACGGTTTGCCAAGTTGATGGGTCTTTTTCCCGTTCGATTAAACTTAGGGTTTGTCGACTATGTCTCAATCAACTAGGGTTTTCATAAGCCTAAGTTAATTTAGAAAAGTGAAGCTTGCATTTGTTTAAGAAATCTACCGAGATTTCAAAAAATCTCATTTGGATGGGACTTGGCAAAACCTTCAAAGTTATATAGCATAATTATTTTATTTTGTGGCAAAGTAGCATCAAAAAGATGAATTGGTGAAAAGTTCGAAACTCTAAAAGCAGATTTTCCCAGATAAGAAATTAAATAATATCCAGCAAAAAATAAGAAATAAGCAACCCCTCTCCAAATATAATGGGGGATAATTTTAACCTTTTGTTGTCTGCTAATGTTGGTGACTAATTACATAGAACGTTTTTATACACTGAACAATTTTTTGTTGAATAATTGTTGTACCAAGTCCCAACATTTGTCCTAGAAAATCTTGTGCATCCACCACGGTATTTTGTGTTATTACTTTTTCCTACAAAGAAATCAGAGTTTGAGTCCGTCAAACTCCGAATTCTTGTTTTTGGACAATGCTCCGACATAAAACACGGCATCTCGTCATGGCACCTACTAGAGCCGGATAGTGTGATGGCACGAAGACGCGTTGAAAACTTCAAATCAATTTCCTCTACTGAGTTCACTGAGCACATGTTTTACTGGTGCAAAGATATTTTTTTCATAAAATATCATAAAAAGGTCAACATGGCGCAAACTCCGCAAATCTCAATTCTACTTGATTTGCCCTTGAATAGTAAGCCCAGGAATTACTAAATTGTATGGTTGTTTTAAGCACTCTCCGGGGAAAAGGAAATAAATTAAGCACTCTCGTATATAGTTTGGCATGATTATGAAGAAATATGCCTTTTCCGACTGCTAATTCCGGTGAAATCTTGCTCGGCACGGTACTCTTCGCTGCCGTTTTTTCCAACAAAGCAATTATTGGCGGGAGCTGAGTCCGTCAAACTCCAAATTAGTATTTTGGACAAGGCTTCGACATAATACACGGCATCTCGTCATTTGCATGACGAGAGCCTAGGTGAAAACCTCAAATCAGTCCATTGTAGTAGTACCAAGTTTACTGAACACATGTTGGTAAGGTTCTCAACACTTTACCAGCGCAAGTTTCGTAAGAATCTGAAACTCCAAGCTTAGTCCATCTGCATACTTCTTTTCCAAGTGCAGAGGGACCCGCCCTACCGCGAACTGAAACTAGCACACACCAGTTGACACGACCTCTGCAAGTCTACAAGCTAGCTGAAGGTTTCTCCCTTAGAAGAAGAGGTTTCTTCATCACATGGAGAAGATAAACAGGAGAAAGTTTCAGTCATCGCATGTGTGCGACGCTGAAGGAGCGCCGTGGCAAACGAGGCGGCCCGACCTGGCAAGTTTCCGATATCTGAAGCCGCCATTGCTAGGGACCCTGCAACCGCCGAGGAAATCGACGTCCCAACCGAACCGTCGAAGTCGCCTCATTTCATTACCTTATCTCTCAGTTGGATAACTTCCCAACCCAGGCCACATCGCCTGCCCAAATATCGATCGGGATCCATGATGTCTCACTCAGCTGAAGCAACTTGCGTTTGATTAACTATCTGAACTTACGAATTGTTCCTTCTTTATTTTTGTCGGGGCCAGGGAGTCATCGTGAAAAGAGGGCCATGTTTTGGAACTATGGGCCGGGCCATTATTGGCCGGGCCATCTATATGTAGATTTGTGGGCCTTCATAGATAGGAAAAGGAAGGGACGGATCGAACTGCGCAATGAGCCGTTGGGGCCGGGGGCCCGCTGAGGAGCGGACTGGTCACACTGGTACTCGAAGCTCGAGTCACGCTCACAAATCAGGACTTAAAAGGCATGTTAAAAGGCGTGTCATTTTCCTTCCCATCGACCGTTGCACTGAAAATCAAACACATGGACTCGATTCCACTATACGCAGTCAACAGAGCCGGCCAAATTGACCGAGTATGAGCATGTTGATGGAAATGATGGGTGCTATTCAAGGAGTTGATTGTAGTTTAGAGCGCCTTAGCCAGAGTGTTTTATTTTTTGCGAGAATCACTAGTCTAATATTCCCTCCGTTTTATAAAATATGTCGTTAATATGGATATATGTAGATATAAAAATATATCTAAATATATCTATTTATTGACATGTTTTATAGAGTGGAGGGAGCAACTATTGGGCAGTTTTCATCACTTGTTTGTCTAATTATGCGCATGCCACTTGTTTTCCGTCAATGCACTTTTTAGTTCAGTTGATAGCAAAACTGGCGATTGGAAACCACATATCTACTCTAGATTTATTCACTAAAATTGTAAAATGCTCAAATTTTACATTTTATTAAAATGTTTTTTGAGTTTATACAATAGGATTTTTTTGATAAAAAAGTATAGATTAATATCAAGAAGATACCAATTAGACCCCGTCTCAGCAAACACGCATGGTCCTAATGGCATTACGAATGAAACCAGGTAAAAAAAAATTATAGAAAAAAGTCCCGCTATAATGATCTATTCCTTGTAGCAGCAGTATAACCACCACCAAGACAGCACCAGAAGTCCAGGTTCTCCAATAGCAATGCCTCTAAGAAGGAAACAGTGTGCAAGCTCTATCGTCGTTGATCATAGAGGTTTTCACTCTAGAGAAAGTCTTTGCTCGCAAAACAATGTCTTCAACAAGACCATTGCCACACATAATGAATTAAGAGGCTATACCTTGGATTTTTACCCTGCTAGGTAGGACTTTGAACTTCTCTTGTGCTATCGGCCCCACGTGCCGATGCCGCTGCTACGAGTCACGAATCACAAAGCAAGCTCCTCATCGCTACGAAGGCACAGACCATCGCTGCTAGTCATCAGAAACTCGGTTTCCATATCATTCTCCATATCTGACTTTACCATGGCCCGTAAGACGTGTCCCATGATTGCAACAGGCAAGAGAGCTTCACGCTTCCTTTGAAACCAAACGGACAGAAAAACATATGGGTGTGCATAGCCGAATACCACCCCGATCCAGCAATCTCTAGGCATGTCGCCTAGTGGAGTTCGCCAGCGTAGCCTTTTGGAACTCGACACTCTGACCAAATCAATGAAGGAAGGAACCAAAATATATTTGTCTTAGCACGAGAGGAGCCCTAGGACCGTCACCTTATTTGTGATCTCGAATTGGGCTGGATGGTGGGATCCAGACAACCGCCGCATGGCCTACCACCGATGGTGCCCATTGACCGACGTTACACCTAAGACGAGACTGCTGAGACCTACAATGCCGCCGGCCGAAAAGCTCCACCGTCAAGCTCCAGTGTCAAGCATCAAAGTCCGGCGCGATAGATGGAGAGCAGCCTCGCCGGTCGAGGTCCACTGCGCCGCTCTGGGCCGCAGCCCTGCAGACAGGAGGAAGACCGAGCCGACAGCCAGGTCTAGGCCGAGCCAAATCAGGCCACCACCGCGAGGCTCTCCACATCGTCGCCCAAAATATTTAAATATAGAATCAGTTTTACTTAGAAATACTTTGTTGGTTTATCTTTGCAAACAATAATCATAGCAAAATAATTGCCTGCCCAAAATAATGTTTTTTATGCATACAAGGTTGTAATGGACTTATTTGTTTATCCAACAATTATAAAACATGCCATATCCGACTAGTTGTCGATAAAATATGTACAGAGATGGGCCAAAAAATAATTTACCACCTTTAAGTATGCACTGATATGTACAAAATGAGCGGATTTACCAAGCTAAGCAATGAAGTAACGAAGAACCAGTAAAATGTGAAACATTAGTCATAGAAGTGGTGAAAACTCTTAAAAAAACAATGTTGTAGAACAAACTCTTTGCAAAAGCTTGTACGTAGTAAATATGGTGGAAATCCAATTTCCACACGAGCTGCCGATTAGCAAAACAATGGTCGCCATTGGTGAGCGGCAGGTAGCAACATTCGAGCACTTTCAGGTGTGGCCTTCGCTGTGAGAACCCAGAAGAGCACATGACCGATGCCTGCTCCGTCGTTGGATCTCGCATTACAGCAGCAATTGCTCGTGCTCGTCCCAGCGACGTCTCCAATCATAAAACCTGCTACGAGAGACAAACAGCTACTCTTGGCCGCGTTTACCTTTCCAGGCAGGCATCCAGGCATGAACCTTATCTGCTGTGTCGATTTCCGGCCCTGCGAGCGAGATGTGCACGGCACAGCAACGCCATGGCCGTTTCCTGGATCCAGCTCTAGCGCGCCTACATTGCGTGGCACACGCCTCTTCCCTCCGAGAGACAAATCTCATTGTGTTCTCTGAATTTTCAGGTCCTTCAGTTTCTGAATTTTACAGTTTCTTCGGTTTCAGGTCCGAATCACAGTGCATTCAGGATTGCCGGCGGAAATTACTACTGGGAGCGTTGTTATCCGCGCCGGTGGCGTGAACGGCGGTGCATAGCCCCAAAAACGGCTTTAACGCAGAGAGCATATGCGGGAGCCCACCAACCGCGCAATGCGCCATGTGGGGGTTGGAGGTCCTACTCGTACGCACACATGTTGGCGCTGCAGGCAGCCATGTCCGTGACGGACGAGCCCGTGTCCGTCCATGGCAGCGAGCCGCCCCCGGGTCAGGGTGGCCACGTGGGGGCTCGCACGCATCTCGATGCCAGCCACCGTCGATCACGGCGCGCCGCCACCTCCGGCACGAACCCACTCACCAGTCACCCCCTCCCCCACGCTCCGAGAGAAATCTTGGCTTCTACATCACTCGATAATCCACAATAACTAGGCCAACCACACCCGCACGCAGCCTCCACGACACTCACCGGCCTCGTCATCATCACTAGCCACCTCCTAGTACCGCCGTGCCGTCCGCACCGCCGCGCGCTACTGTCCATACCGCGGGGACCTCGAGGACGACGCCCAGATCGAGTCGACGCAGGCAGGCCCGCGCGGGAGCTAAAGCGGCGGCGGCATGGGCGCCGGGATCAGGATCCTGGCGGCGCTCTTGGCGCTCTTAGCGCTCGCGGCGACGCGCAGCGCGGCGCAGCAGCTCAGCACGAACTACTACGCCACAATCTGCCCCAACGTCGAGACCCTCGTGCGCGACGCGGTGACGCTCAAGGTCCAGCAGAACCCCGTCGCCGTCGGCGCCACCGTCCGCCTCTTCTTCCACGACTGCTTCGTCCAGGTCCCCTTTCCGTTCCCCCCGCATCTGCATTTTACCCAATCCCCTTGCGTTCCACTGTGTGTGTGTGGCGCCTGACGACGGCTGTGCCGCTCATGCGCAGGGATGCGACGCTTCGGTCATCATAGTGTCGACGGCGAACAACACGGCGGAGAAGGACAACCCGGCCAACCTCTCCCTGGCCGGCGACGGCTTCGACACCGTCATCAAGGCCAAGGCAGCCGTCGACGCAGTGCCGCAGTGCGCCAACCAGGTGTCCTGCGCGGACATCCTCGCCCTCGCCACCCGGGACGTCATCGTCTTGGTACGCGCCCACTTTCCCTCGAGATCTACCAGAAAAGCATTGGAGCTTTCGAGGACTAGCATATTCAATGTCTCTGCGTCTTTATCGTAGGCCGGCTTCCCGACGTACCCGGTGGAGCTCGGGAGGCTGGACGGGCTGAGCTCGACGTCGGCCAGCGTCGACGGGAACCTGCCGCCGCCGTCCTTCAACCTGGACCAGCTGACGGCCATCTTCGCCGCCAACAACCTGTCGCAGGTCGACATGGTGGCCCTCTCCGGTAAGCAATTATTAAAGAGGATTCACTAACCGCCATCCCCACCGGCCACCCCCGAAAATTACTTTTAGCTGCCGGCTTTTGCTGTACTGGTCGTGGCAGGGCAGTACCACTGCTCCATGTGCTTTTGTTTCGTGTCTTGGAACCTACATAAGCCGAGCAAAAAGGGCAAGATTTGTGTGCGGCCCGAGAGATTTGTTGGGGGCAGTCGATAATGTGTTTTATCGTTAGAGCAGCAGGCCGGTTTGTTTGTTCATCATTTTTAACAGTAATCTGAGCCTGATATTAGTGGAGTGTGCGTGCGCTGTAGCTGGTCTTCACACTGGTCAGTAGGTAGATCTAAAAGCAGTCAAATATGGAGACTACTAGACCAGACTAGCTGGAGAACCTTGCTTGCACGTGAAAGAATGGTCGACCGTTGTATTATTAGTATATCCTTTCTTGCCAAGTTGCCATAAGAACAACCTGACAATTCGCAATCGAGGAACTGCCCAGCTACCCACTTTCGGCCCATCCATTACCAAACCAATGGGCCTGCCTCCCAACCGAGAAACCCCCAATATTTTTTCTTTTTTGAGAGCAAAACCTCAAACTTTACTGTGTTTCTTTTTGCAGCGGCGCACACGGTGGGGTTCGCGCACTGCGGCACCTTCGCCGGCCGGATCCAGCCGGCGACGGCGGACCCGACGATGGACCCCGGGTACGGGTCGCAGCTGCTGGCGGCGTGCCCGCCGGGCGTCGACCCGAACGTGGCGGTGGATCTGGACCCGGAGACGCCCAAGGCCTTCGACAACCAGTACTTCATCAACCTGCAGAAGGGGATGGGCCTCCTCACCTCCGACCAGGTGCTCTACGCCGACCTCCGCTCGCGCCCCATCGTCGACAACTGGGCGGCCAACAGCACCGACTTCCAGCAGGCGTTCATCACGGCCATGACCAACCTCGGCCGCGTCGGGGTCAAGACCGACCCGGCGCTCGGGAACATACGCCGGGACTGCGCCGTGCTCAACTGATCGATCACTGAAGATGCTGCATTACATGGTCAATTGTTCATAGTTAGTTTGGCCACTCGATCGGGTGCTGCTGAAAATCATATACAAGTAGCTTTCAGATCACAAGTCTAGTTCTAATCCATGAGAAGCAGAAGGCTAATGGAATGCTATTGAGCATAATTATTTCGGGTCTAAACACTGTTGAGCATTTGATTACCTAGCCAAATGAATTCATTGTTCGTTGTCCAAATATGTTCTTCTACCTTACTGAATGTGGAGTTTGAGAGCTGGACAGAACTGGGTCAGAGGAATAATCAGATGAGAGCAGGACAACTGTGGACAGTTGCGCGCTGCGAGCTCTTCAGCATTGACTCCGATCTTTCGAAAATGACTTCCTCGTGGAGAATAAACCAAAGCCCTACTCGATTCCAACAGGTGAACTCCAAACCTTAGCTGGAACAACGTTCCACGAAATCTTAGCTGGAACAAGAACACGGAATGCATTTTTATATAATCCCAAAAGGGCCTCAACGGCTCTTTTTTTTTTTTTTTTTTTTTTTGCGGAAGGGCCTCAACGGCTCTTAAGTAGCAGTAACATCAGTCCTTCTGTCGCTAGCTTCGACCCACAGATTATTCCATGGCGACTTGGACATGGAACCCGCGTTTTTCTATGCAAGACACTAAGAGTGGATAACTGCTATCACTGTCACGAATGCGACCAAAGACTTGGACTTGGAACCCGCGTTTTTCTATGCAAGACACTAAGAGTGGATAACTGCTATCACTGTCACGAATGCGACCAAAAGAACAAGGAAATTTATGATGAGCTAATGTTAAGAACAGAAGTGGTTTGAAACAGGAACTCAACGGTACGACTTCGGTTCAGGCTGTGTGCATCATAGTTATGCAGAGGCCTCATACGTCTCCAACGTATCCATAATTTTTGATGCTCCATGTTTATTTTTACACCATTTGTTTAGTGTTTCGTTACACTTTGTGACATTTTTATGTATTTTCTGGAACTAACCGATTAACAAGTTGCCACAGTGCCAGTTCCCTGTTTTTTGCTGTTTTTGTGTTTCAGAAAAGTTACACAGGAAATATTCTCGGAATTGGACGAAACCAAAGCCAGTCGTCCAGATATTTCACGGAGCTTCCAGAACACCGAAGAGGAGACGGAGCCGGACCAGAGGGTGGCCACACCACCAGGGGGTGCGGCCCACCCTGGCTCGCGCCGGCCTGTGGTGTGGGCCCCCTTGTCCACTTCTGACGCCGCCTCTTCGCCTATAAAGACCCCCCGACGGGAAAAACCTAAAGACCCAATCACTTTTCCAGAACACATCGCGATCCGCCGCCGCCGTCGACCCGAAGATCAGGAGGGTCCAGAAGCTCTTCCCGGCACCCTGTCGGAGAGGGGAATCGCCATCGGAGGTCTTGTTCATCGTCATGCTTGCCTCCGGCGCGATGAGTGAGTAGTCTACCTTGGACTATGGGTCTATAGCAGTAGCTAGATGGTTGTGTAATGTAAACAAAGCATATGCCCTCGAGCATATGAATGTTGTTTTCCCTCTAGTAGCAACATCACATCTACAACCTTAGAGGTTTCTGTCACTCTCCCAGATTAAATAGAGGCATGAACCCACTATCGAGCATAAATACCCCCTTTTGGAGTCACTAGCAACTACTTGGCCAAGATAGCTACTAACAATGGAGAGCATGCAAGATCGTAAACAACATAGAGATAACATAAGATACTATTCAGTACATCAACTCAATCATAACACCAATATTCATCGGATCCCAACAAACACAATATGTAGAATTACATAATGGTGATCTCAATCATGTAAGGCAGCTCATGAGATCTAAACATGAAGCACATGGTGGAGAAGACAACCATCTAGCTACTGCTATGGACCCATAGTCCAAGGTAGACTACTCACTCATCGCGCCGGAGGCAGGCATGGCGATGAAGACCTCCGGTGGCGATTCCCTCTCCGGCAGGGTGCCGGGAAGAGCTTCTGGACCCTCCCGATCTTCGGGTCGACGGCGGAGGCGGATCGCGATGTGTTCTGGAAAAGTGATCGGTTATTTAGGTTTTTCCCGTCGAGGGGTCTTTATAGGCGAAGGGGCAATGTCAGGAGTGGGCCGAGGCGCCCTCACACATAGGGGGCGCAGCCAGGGGCCAGGCCGCGCCGCCCTGTTGTGTGGGGCCCTCGTGGCCCCACTCCGTTTCCTCTTCGGTTCTCTAGAAGCTTCGGTGAATTTCTGGACGTTCGGCTTTTGTTTCGTCCAATTCCGAGAATATTTCCTGTGTAACTTTTCTGAAACACAAAAACAGCAGAAAATAGGGAACTGACACTGTGGCGACTTGTTAATAGATTAGTTCCAGAAAATGCATAAAAGTGCCACGAAGTATAACGAAACACTAAGCAAATGGTGTAAAAATAAGCATGGAGCATCAAAAATTATGGATACGTTTGAGACGTATCAGCATCCCCAAGCTTAACTCCTGCTCGTCCTCGAGTAGGTAAGTGATAACAAAAGAAATAATTTTTGAGGTGACATGCACCTACACAATCTTGACCATATATGTAAGCGTTGTGCGCTGGGATCAAAAGAACTTAAAACATGGGCATGAAAGACATAATCTTGATAGAAGAAACTTAGCAACCATGTTATAACATGAAGAAGAACACAAATAAAAGATCATAAAAATGAAACAATGAAAGTCAAACGTGTGTTCAAATCATATGGAAAAACATACAAATGGTTTTCAGCTTGTCCTTCATGGAGAGCAAAACATAAATGCATAGGACACCTTCAAGTTTAAGAGGGCGACTAGATACAAATAATTTAAGAACAAGTGAAACCAACAATATGAATCAATCAATGAAAACTTTGGGACAATGCACATTATACTCAGAATGACAACTATGATTTCTTAATGCTGCATAAAGATAGAAGGTGGTGACTCAACATAAAAGTAAAAGAAAGGCCCTTCGCGGAGGGAAGCAGTGATTAAACATGTGCTAGAGCTTTTCATTTGTAAAACAGAGGGATAAAACTTGAGTTTTGAGAGGTGGTTGCTTTTGTCAACGACTAGCAATGGGGTTCTTACTATCTTCCATACAAAAATGAAGCAAGTTTTTGAGAGAGAGATTGGCACTTTTTGTGCTCTTTTTATAAAACTTGGCACTCCTCCCCACCTTTTTTTTCTTTCTCAAACCATGGCTAACCGATTCCATCGGGTGCCCACCAACATTCACATACCATGGAGGAGTGCCTTTTTTCTTTTCTTTTTTCTTTTTTTTTTGAATAAGCAATATGGAAGACAGCAAATCCGACCACTACGTCCCCATGAGCTGAAAACAGTGTCACAAAACGAGAAGTGTTTTGAAGGTTTTTGAAAGGTAGCACATGAAAATTTATTTGGAATGGCTTACAAATACCATGCATAGGAATTTATAGTGGACACAATGGCAAACTTGGTTTTTAGGGGTTAGATGCACGAGTATAGCTCATACTCGGTACAAAACGAGGGCTAGCAAAAGACTGGGAGCGATCAACTAAGAGAGCAATAACGGCCATAATCATGCAAAGCGACAAAGCAACATTAAAAGAACACTAGTAGGGAAAACCTCATTAGTGGCGCACCAGTATTCATATTCTGTGGCGCATGGGTGGTGCGCCACAGAATCTTCACCACAAAAATAAGAATTCTGTGGCGCACCAGTACATGCGCCACAGAAATAAGGCATTCTGTGGCGCACCATTTCATATGCGCCACAGAAATATGGCATTCTGTGGCGCATGAGTCCTAGGTACGCCACAGAAATAGGTGCGCCACTGAATTAAGTTTTAGTGCGCCATAGAAATAGTACAGGTTTTATACAGAACTTGTTCTGTCTGGTGTAGGTATACATGTTTTTTACAGATGTTATATATAGTACACAAAAATATTAACAGATATAATATAGCACAATTATATATCTCCATATACAACTCATTTCATATAGAATATTAATAGATTTCATATAGCTCCATATACAACTCATCATACATATATATCTCCATACAACTCATAATCCATGCAAATTAAGTGCATTATCTCAAGATACAAATGAAGTGACACCGGCCGCCGCCTACACTAGGATGAAATAGAGTACCGCTGCGACGATGGTGAGCAAGAGCGAGAGCACAACGAAGGTCTTCATCTTGCTCTTGTTCGACTGGTGCTTCCTCCACTTGGCAATCGCCTCTTGTTGAGTCGGGTATTCTTTGTAGCAGTTGCCGCTGAACTTGTGCACCTGTTTCTTGCAGTCCGCCCACTCCTCGTAGACTCCTGGAACCCGCCCCTCGAACACGACGTACCACGTCATCTCTATGGACACAAGGCATATTAGTATATAATGCAATGGAAAGAATTGGAGGGTTCACATGCATACATATTCACAAGAATTAAAGCAAGGAAATAATAATAAACCTAAAAGTCATTTAGCATTGGTATCACATAAGTAATCAAGTTCAACAACATCGACTACAATAGTAATTGAAGTCCAACAACGACATTAAGCAAGTTTAGTTTACAACACAGTACACACATTGTCCATCGATTCAAAGTAATGGTAGGCACACCGGCCTCTCGATCAACAAGACGTCTTGTTCATGGGCTCCGAGAACGGTTTGTATATGTCCTTCGTCGTCCACGTCCTTCCATCACCCTGCCTATGTAGGCGTTCTTCTATATCCCTCTTACACAGCCCTCTGAGTTGGTGTAAGAGCCCCGATCTATTGCATACATCTTCTACGATAATTTCTGATAGCTTTACTTGGATGCGATGGAAGTCTTCTCTAAGATCAGCATCGCTGATCTCCCCCGCCATTTTTTTGGGGTCTCGCTTACTAGGTGGCAGACGCATCATCTCTGCATCCGCGACAAACCCTTTAAGGTGATGGAGGACATAGAAGGCCTCCTTCATGCTGTCATCTGGCTGCTTGATGCAAGGGAAGTTGATCACGTGCTTGAACCCGTGCTCTTTAGTGTCCGGCCTGATAAATTTCCCCTTCTCGTGGAAGATGCCTCCATTTTTGGAGTAGAAAAGGATAGCCTCATCGAGAACACCCCTTATTCTGTTGTAGTCTTTCTTTGTCATCGTACTCAACACATGCAATTTAAATGGAATGTTGGAAAGGATCGGCAATGGAAGAAATATATAAGAAAGCATAAGTTACGACGGCCGCGAGCGAATGTGTACTTACTCGGGAAAGACAGGCAGTAGAATGGTGTTCTTCTCTTTGTTCATGAGCATGAAGCTCTTGGGGTACCGCACCGCCGCGGTCCGTGTGCTTGAGCCATCCACCAGCTAGCTATCGCGCATGTAGTAGGGATCCGCTACCGCGACGTTGGGGGGTCTCTCTCTCTTGATCTTCATCTGAAGATTGATCGCGTATAGGCGAACCAAGTTATAGTCGAGCCGTTTCCAGTGAAATAGATTGAAGACGTCCTCGAACGCTATGAAGAAGATATCCGCAGGGTATGCTTGGACGAAGTTCAGGTCTGCTGCTGGCACCTTGACCGTGAACACCGGGTAATTTGGATCCTTGTCTTTAAGAAGGAGGGTCTCTAGAAATTGAATATTTTGCTGCAAACTGATCATTGGTCCACTTGCGAGGTATTCGAGGTCCTCAGGTAGTATCAGTTTACCAGCTTCATGAAGCTGGGGCAAGCCACCCGGTGTCCGTGGTACCATGTCGTCGGCCCGCATCCTCTTAGGAAGAGTCTGGCTCGAAGATGCGCCCTTCTTATTTCCTCTCTTCCTTGGCTTCTTCACCTGACCTGCTGGGGGTGCTTCGGGTGCTGGTGGTGCTGATGGTGGGGTTGTTTGGGGTGCTAGTGGTGATGATGGTGGTGCTTCGGGTGCTGGGGTTGCTTGGGCGCTGGTGGTGCTAATGGTGGAGCTTCGGGTGTTGGGGTTGCTTGGGGTGCTGGGGTTGATTCGCGTGGCTCCCGGACGATCGTCTTATACAGCGTGTTAGGGCTGAAAATGGTAGCCGGCTTGACTTGAGCTGGATTGCCAGCCTCCGGAGGAGTGTCTTGCAGAGAAAAACCCGTGAAGGTCAGGCGCTGCGTGACTATAGTGGGACGACCAAGTTGATCGCCGTGAGTGCGGAAGGCTTCTTCATCCATACGAGGCATGTACATATCTTGGCTGCAGGCACCAGTGTTGATGTAGGCATCGATGTCATCATCATCATCGTTGCCATCAAGTGGCGCCATGTCCTGGAAGTTAGGTGGTGGCGGTTGCGATGCCGCCGCTTGGCGTACCTTGCATTTGGTCGATGGTCATTGCGGTAGCTTTCCCAACAGCTGTTGGTGGCGTGTGGTGGTGGCGGCGATCGTCGGTTCCTTTCGGGTGGCGGCGGCGACCGCCGGTTCCTTCAGGGTAGTGGCGGTGGCGACCGCCGGTTCCTTTCGGGTGGCGGCGGCGACCGCCGGTTCCTTCAGGGTAGTGGCGGCGGCGACCGCCGGTTCCTTAAGGGTGGCGGCAGCACGGGGCCGGACGATCTTGGGCCGGATGATAGGGGAGGTGGCGCCGATGTTGCGCCTAACACTCGGAAGACCACCCCCCATACGGATCTGGTTCTTCGGCCATGTCATAAGCCAACCAGTGCAATTCCCAAGGACCATAACGTCGTCCTCCTTTGCGCCCGGAGGTTGATGGGGGGGGAGGATGTCGCGGTACTCCGGCACTACCATTGCCAACTTGACCTTCATCAAATCTTCTGCAATGTTTCTATGGTGCATAATTCGGCCGGGCATGGCAGTGCCGCTAGCAACATCCATCAACTTGCCGCCGGGCTCCACCATATGCAGGAGTATGCAAGGTTCGTCCTGAGTCAGGGGCATGTTGGATAAGATCAGCGCAAGGCATATATAGTTAAAGAAGATGACGCGGAGGACTAACTAATGAGTTACCTTCTTGACGGCATTGATCTCTGCTAATGTCGATACAAGGGCGTCGGTGCCGGCGCCGGGACGCTCACTCTCGGGTCCATTATCAGGCACCGCCACCCTATCAGCTTCTGCGGTTGGGGGCATCGATGCGACCAGGTGGAGCGGCGGCGTCGGGGTCACCAGCGGCGATACTTGGTGACTTGAGTTATTGCCGCTAACGCTGGGCACATATATCGGCCCCTGTTGACCTGCCGCATTCCAAGCAGCTAACCCCTCCATCAACCCAGGGGGGGATGATCTGCCAGTGACAAGGGTATAGTTAATAGAGCCCGTTAGTTGAGTACCCCTGAGGCCCGTTAAGCTAGGCCCAACTGTAATGATAGTCGAATACGAGTTATTACCGTATGTCGATATTTGTAATCTGTATCGAACCCGACCCGATCCTCGAGACCTAGCCACCTATATATAGGGGCCAGGAGAGGACGGTGGAGGGCAGATTGAAAGCAAGCCAGGTTGAATACCCAAGTCTACTTTCGATACACACTTATTTCGACTAACTTTACCTTCGAGTTCATCCGACGCCCTATCTCCCCGATCCTAAGTCCTTCATCTAGGACATTTGCCGAGTTAACCCCTCGTCAGCCGGAGCTTCTCGTGTAGCTTCTTGTCCACTAACTTACTCATCTCGATCGGGTCCACTATCTTCTCTAGTGACTCCACCTTCTTCTTCAGCTCCTGAACCTCGGCTTTATCCTTAGTCGACCTCCTCTCCTTTCTCATCTTGGCATCCGATCCGTAGTACTCGGATACCTTCATACCTGTGCCAAAGTCGGACACACGGCCAGCCGACGTCGGTGGCTTGTCCAGGTCCCGTTCCTTGTATGCGTTCGTTGCCCTATTGAAAGGCGTGTCCCACGGTTCCGTCGACCCCTGGGACGACGGGCCAGCCGTAGAACTAGCCTTCAACTCATCATCCTTCAGACAAAGGAACTTAAGGTTAGCCCATTTGGCTTCATTGCCTAATAAGATCAGCGCAATAATAATATAGACTATCCTTACCAGGAGTTTCTCGAACTTCTTCACGTCGGGGCAATCCGTAACAAATTCCCCCTTCTCCCAGTCTAAGTAGTAGCGGGACCGGACATAGTTCCTAGTCCGTAAATCTGAGATTTTTAGCCAGGGGTTTTCTTTCCCCAGACGTATCATCTCGGCATCCTCATTGTCCCAAGTGGGATGTTTTCCTCGGTAACCGCCGCTTCCGCAACGGTGAGCCCCTAGGTTCAATTCCCGCATTTTCTTCCCCCAGGCGGTCCATTTTTTAGCCTCGTCAGTCTCTAAGGACGACTTGAATGGTTCAAAGTCTTCTCTAGAGAGCGACGGGTCTTTGCTACTTATCTGCTCCCAGCTTTTACCTTTCTTGATCTTGTCCTCAGCCGGGTTTTCCAGCTGCTCAAGGCGGTGCTCATCTTCGTGAGAGCTAAAGAGTCCACCTTTTTATTGAACGGCTCTGGGAACGTGTATCGTTGGTGAAGCTTCTGGAGGAGGGTTGCGGCCAAAGCCTCGTTGGCCTCGCTTCTGAGGTCTTGAGTGTTGAGCGGCACGGTTTCACGGATGATGCACCCTAGTTGCATCGCGTACCCTTTGGCAACCTTAGAAGGCTCCAAGGGTAGGCCACTTTCGGAGACCAACGTGAAAGGATCGGTGATGTTGGCGAGCACTTGCGGCCTCCGATCCCTCCTTGGCCTCTTCGCCTTCCTCTTCTTCTTGGCCTCCTCAGGGTTGCCGCCGCTATCCCGGCCCTCTTCCTCATCGCCGCTCTCGGAGGCGGCCCCCAGCTCTCTTCCTCATCCCGGCCCTCTTCCTCATCGCCGCGATCAGCGGCGCCCCCCCCCCCCCCCCCGGCCCTCTCCCTCATCGTATTCCTGCCACCATTCCTTGTTGGCCTCTCTGGCGACTTCCTCCTGGCTCTTAGGGTTAGAAGTGCCCGACATGTTTATCTGCACTTCATTAAAAAGAGGCAAATAGTTAGTACATAATGCAACCGAAAAATTCAAAATTTCGGCATGACTTTTGCTAATTTTTCTACCTAGGAGTGCCCATTTCTCAACCGAAACGGAAGTGAATCAACACTTCGGGAGAAACGGGCAACTCAATCTTGAAACATAGGGAAAAAATCATAGAATTTTGGCTTGGATTGATCTAATTCTTTCCATGCCCACACGTAGACACATCCCTATGAGAACCAAAGCTCACCAGCAGCACAAAGGATTCCAAGCCAACAGCAGAACAACAACAGCGGTCAGCCAACAAGCTCCAACGGAACAATGACCTGAAAAATAGGGCGTCAAAGAGGGCTGTGGAAGATAAAGAATGGGCATGTCAAGCTCCAGTGATTATTCTATGGTAACATTGATAGACCATTTTCTGGCACATTCAACTAAATCTTACCAGCTCAACTAGCAAAAAGTGAGCAAATATTCGCTTCTGAAGAAGGTTTCTATGCACAATGAAGTTCTATAACTACCACAGGGAAACTGTATCCTACTCATCAAAATTTTCGATCGACATTGCATCACTGAACTATGCAATTTATAACCAGAGTACAGATAGAAATATAATATCAAGGTAGCCACCACTTACCAAAAATATATTCATCATAGCATATAGAAATAAACAAACAACATCACGACATTACATCACAAAGCATGGTATTTTGCACCAGAATTGTTTTTAGATGAAACGGAAAACGGAATTCAGCAATTTACATAATCTCTGAAAATCACTACTCCTAAGTTTTCTCTTATAACAACAAAAATCCATAAGCGCTTCTTTCATAAGTTAAACAAGTGTTTTAAACTATCCAAGCATATTAAAAATAAAAGAAATCTTGCATAATTTGTCACTCTTGGTGTATTCCTCAGAAGCACGTCGCCATCTAAACATCAATCAATATATTGCTACGGGGTAGTCTAAAATTAGCAGCAAAACACACCAGCACTCTCCAAAGCGGCAGCCGGAGCCACAGGATATCCCTAAAATGGAGGATATCCCTACGGGCATGGCAGACAAACATTATATGAACTTGCCAGACCTGATATTATTCATCCACACTTGACAGCATCTCATAAGCATATAACAAAGGAGACACAGTAGTTCCCACTGTTTATTTAGCAATTACTTAAATCCAGATATAACCACCTGAATTACAGGACCCTTATCAAAACTAGTTAAAGTAAATAACACAGTTTCATGAGAAATGCAAATTACTAGGTTATCATACATGTATTAGCTATGATATATCAGCAGATTGTTTCTTCAGAAGTTTAGAATAGCTGGCATCTAATGACAGCAGACCATTTCATCACGAAGAATTTGGTTTTTCAATACAAATCTGTGAAACATTTTTTAGAAACCTCTTAGCACCTAAGTGTGGATGTCTTACTAATAGTTCTATTCAAGCTGAACAACATTGGAAAGGCAGCATTATATATAGAAAAGGCACAAGTCAAAAGCATGAATCACCTATTATCAGCACGCCATATGCATCTGTGGCCTGACCAAAGGAGAACACTCAAATCAAATGAAGAATGTTTACCACAGACATAGAAATATAAATTGATCAGTCATCACATAGTTATTATCAGACATTCATATACCAATTGTGAAGGCAAACACAAGCAGTTGGATAATATTGCCATGCTGAAAGTCTGAAAGATCACAAACTCACAATCTTTAAAATCTTCAGAAGAACGGTTTTATCTAGAACATAAATGAACCGCAACCTTTCAGTTAGAATCATCACAAATTCAACTCCTACCAATTATCACAAACAAAAATGCTGACAATTCTGAAACTCAACAGAAGTTCAGAAGCACAATATTCATTGTTAGATGGAGCACCCCGTTTGATTGTAGGACAAAAATCGCAGGCAAAGCAGATGGGGCAGTAGCATAAGTAGGATGATATAATTAGACTAAGATTAACAAAAATCAGACCTCGTATCATTCATCCACAATTGAGGCTAGAGCACACGACAGAAGATGGGAGAAAAACAACATCTTTGGATCGGTGGTGGTGGGGGTACCTGTGCGCGCGGAGTGTTGTCGATCGTGGTCGGGCTCGAGAACGCCCAGGTCGTCTCCCCTGCTCCTGTCGCCGCGCGAGGCCGGACAGGCGCAGCGGAACATGTGCGCATGGATGGCTCCCCTCCTGGTTCCCTTCCGCATCGGCCTCAGCACCCAGCAGCAGATCTCTACCAGCGTCGCACCGAAACCCAGCACGGATGGCCAGTCGCCGGCGGGAGGGAGACCAGGGCAGGTGGGGATCGCTCCGGCGGCTAGCTAGGGTTCACGGTGCCAGTGCGGGCTTAGTGGAGGGGACAGAGAGAAAGATAGCAGTGCGGGCTCAGTGGAGGGCGTGCGCCACGGTTTTACTAAGTGTAAAAATTCTGTGGCGCATCTACTGGTGGGATGCACCACAGAATTGGAGAATTCTGTGGCGCATCGCACTAGTAGATGCGCCACGGAATTTATTTCCTTTTTAAAAAAATATTTTAGTTATTAGATGCATACATGTGCATATCTTTTTGCTCTTTCTTGTCTAACATGTGCATATCTTTTTGCTCTTTTTTGTCTAACACACACATGCGCATACACACAAAATTAAAAGTCTCGATCACACACATATGTGCATACACAAAAAAAGTCTCGATCACACACACATGTGCATACTTAAAAGTCTTCTCCGTCCGGTTCCGAGCTAGCTTAGCGTTTCTTCACAATCTTCTTGCCCTTCTTGTTGGTGGTTGAATACTTTATGCCGGCCACCTTGAGATTTCTTTGTGTGAACGGACAACCTTTAGTAGGTAGGGAGGTCTTCCTTCTTACTTTACTAGTAGTAGGCATGTCGAAGTGCTTGTCAAATTCCTCCTCGATCTTCGGGTCACCGTTCTTGTCCAAGTCTTCCTCATTTGCGTCTCCTTCCATTCCTATGATGCTCCTCTTGCCCCTCCTCACGACAACACGGCTAGGCCTCGACGGGTCTGTGATGAAGAAGCATTGGTCAACTTGGCTACCGAGTACCCATGGCTCATTTTTCGCGGATGCGTTCTTCGATTTGGCATCCGGTATAACCATGGTGGTGAAATATTGGCCTTCTTTTTCGACCTTGTTGGCCCATCTCACACGGAACATTGGCACCGTCTCTCCACAGTAATTGAGCTCCCATATCTCCTCGATCCTTCCGAAAAATCTTTCCTTGACACTAGTCTCGTCATCGGCGTATGATAGCATAGTTACTCCTGAGTTTTGATTTTCACTATTCCTGTCCTTTTCCTTGGTGTAGAATCTGTAACCGTTGATGTCGTACCCCTGATAGGTCCTTACGTTATGCCCGGGGCCCTGTGATAAGGTGTATATGAGTTTTTCATCTTCGGTAGAAGGCCTTCTGCTCTGTGCTTGAAACAGTTGACTTTGCTTAAACCAACGCGTGAAGCTGGAGTTGTGCTCTTTGGTTACGTCTCCCATCTTCCTTGGCCGGCCCATATCGATGTAATTCTGCTCGATTATGCTTTTGTGCTCTTGCACAAAAGGTTCGACCAATTTTAAGTGTTGTAGCGCGACCCGGTGAGCCCTTTCAAAGTCGTCGCGTCGATTGACAATGCCGACAAGGACTGAGCGGTAGCCCTCACGGTGACCGACTCCAGCGAGCCTGCCGAGGTGCGTCCTGGTGGGCAGACCAACATGATCCTGGTCGTCCTCGGTGCTTAGATAATTCTGGCAGAAGGAGATGCACTCGTAGGTTAGGAACCCCTTGGCCATGCTTGCGTCTGGATGGGCCCTGTTGTGAACGTATCCTTTCATGATACAGTTCTTCCTTTCGAAAGGCATCATGTTGTGGAGGAACGTCGGGCCGAGCTGCGTGATGTCTTCAACGACATGGAGAAGGAGATGGACGCATATATTACAGAATGCGGGCGGGAAGTAAATCTCGAGCTCACATAGTATCACCACGATCTCATCCTGTAGCATCTTGAGCTGCCTCACGCCAATCGACTTCCTGGTGATAATGTCAAAGAAGTTGCAAAGGCCAAACAGCGTATCACAGACGTGCTCGTCCATTATCCCTCGGATCGCAACGGTAAGTATCTGCGTCATGAGCACGTGACAATCGTGAGACTTCATCCCGGTGAACCTCTTCTTCGCTACGTCCAGATATCTGCTTATATTCCCCGAGTAACCGTGAGGAACTTTCACTCGTAGGAGGCACCTGAAAAACTGCTCGAGCTCCTCCGGACTCATTGTGAAGCAGGCAGCGGGAAGCACCACTGCGTTCTTCTTAGCCCTTTTGCGGAGACGTTGAGTCCCTTTCGTCTGATCATGATCATCATCGTCGTCGTTGTCATCAGTATCGGGGGCTTGAAGAGCTTTTCTGATGCCAAAATGTTTCAGATCGTATCTTGCTTTCGGCCCATCCTTGGACTTTTCCGAGTTGCAAAGAGTGCCAAGCAGACTCTCGGTAACGTTCTTCGTAATGTGCATGACATCGAGGCTGTGGGGCGTGTGGAGGACCTTCCAGTACTCCAAGTTGTGGAAAATAGACCTCGCTTTCCATACACCGAGCAGCGGCTCTGGCTTCGGTCGCTTCTTTCCCGGTGCTGGGCACTCCTTCCAATTTTTCAGAAGATCGTCGATTTTTGCGCCGCTCCTCTGTCGCGGGGGTCCATCGGGCTCATCTTTACCATTGAACAGATCACCGCGTTTTCTCCATGGGTGATCCAAGCGAAGCCACCTTCGAGCACCTGGGTACATGGTTTTCGAGGACCCAGGATCCCTTGGTAGCTGTAGATGCGGGGTCTCGTCCATGCACTTCACACAGCCACAGAATCCGTGGCTGACCTGGGCAGATACGTATGCGCAACCAGGATAGTCCGTGACCGTCATGATCAACGCGGCTCTCATATCGAAATAATTTCTACTGTAGGTGTCCCACGTACGGGGTGGCGTCTTCCACAACGTGTCTAACTCCTCTTTCAGCAGCCCGAGATACAAATGCATGTCGACACCTGGTTGTTTCGGCCCCTGAATGAGAATACTCAGGTGTATGTACCTTTGCTTGGTGCACAGCCACGGGGGTAGGTTGTAAGGCCATACAAACACAGGCCAGGTGCTATGCGTGCTACTCTGGTTGCCGAACGGATTGAGTCCATCGGTGCTCATACCCAGCCTGATGTTCCTTCCGTCGCCCCCGAACCTAGGGAAGGCGATGTCCAATGCTTCCCACTAGCCAGCGTCTGAAGGGTGTGTCAGCATATAGCCCATCTCCGGATCTTCTTCGGGCTTCTCCCTTTCCGCGTGCCATTGCATGAGCTTTGCTTCCTTAGGGTCCACGAAATACCGCTGCAGACGGGGAGTGATAGGAAAGTACCATACCACTTTTCGAGGTACCTTCTTGTTCCCAACCTTGTACCATCCGTGGCCGCACACCGGACATGTGGTCATGTCCTTGTACTCCCCCCGATAAATCACGCAATCATTGATGCAGGCGTGGTATCTTTCGTGCGGTAGGTTAAGAGGGCACACAACTTTCTTGGCCTCCTCGATACTACTTGGCAATGTGTTCCCCTCTGGGAGACGATCGTGCTAGAATTTCATGTTCTTGCTGAAGCTGGAATCGGTCCATTTGTTCTGCGTCTTCATCTGCAGACAATCAAGTGTTACATGCAAGCGCGTATCCTGCGGACGACACCCAGGAAAGATCGGAGTCATCCCGTCTTTCTCCATTTGCGCCAGCTTGGCTCTCTCTGGCTGCAGCTCTATCGTTGCTCGTCTCCTGGAGGAGCAGATCTTGAACATGAGAGTTCCGCAAGGCCGAAATTAGCGGAGTCGCGTCGGAATCTTCTTCTTCATCATGATCTTCTTCACCGGCAACTTCTACTTCATGATGATCTTCTCCACTGACTTCTTCTTCATGATGATCTTCTCCGCTGACTTCTTCTTCTTCGTCATCTCGCTCGCCACCATGGTCTTCATGCGCACCATTTGTTGGGGCCGGCACGCCTGGTTGTCCTGCATGAAACCGTGCCTCAGCAGGTGCTCCTCCAGTTGTCCGGAATCAGGGTTGATCCAGCGCTCGAGTTTGCATGATCGACACGGACATCTTATCTGGCGCCTATTGTTCCGAATCATGTCCTCCTTCGCGTCTTTCTTGTATCTACTAATTTGAGCGGAACTCATCGAGAGGACCATTGTCTGCCAATGGTATACATAGAGCAGAAAATTAGAACCGCAACACATGCACACACATGCATGGACCTCTCCTAAAGGTATACATAGAGCGGAAAAATTCGGCATGACCTCTCCTAAAGGTAGGACGTATGGGTAGTGCAAAATTTTGCCGAAACGGAAATGAATCAACATCTCGACAAACATCCATGCACCACACCGGCACACACACAAGCGCTTCACGTGCAACAATCATCCATACACAATATCGACATGCATATGCATGTCCCCTCCAAATATTCACCTTGTAGATTCGATACCGAGATGAGACCGCGATCGATGAGTTGGAGAGGAGGAGAGAGTATGGAGAGGCTTCTCCTCACCACCAATTATGTATCAACCAAAGTAAGTACAATAAGTACCAAAGAAAGTGAAAAGTATGGCCAAAATGGGATGAGAGGGAAGGGGGGACGAGCTAGATCTAGATGGAGGAGAGGAAGATGAATGGCTTGGTAGTGTGGTAGGTGGGAGGTTGGCACTTTTCTAGGTGGGATGAGCTAATTCTGTGGCCCACCAAGACCAGTGCGCCACAGAATTAGAGTATTCTATGGTGCACCAGGGCCAGTGCGCCACAGAATTACCCTAATTCCGTGGCGCACTGGTCTTGGTGCGCCACAGAATGTTCTAATTCTGTGGCGCACTGGTCTTGATGCGCCACAGAAATAGAGGAACCAATGATTGGAGCTGGCATGGCGTGGGTCCCACCCTATTTCTGTGGCGCATGGTATTTTGGTGCGCCACAGAAATGACATATTTTTGTGGCGCACCTGGTTTGGTGCGCCACAGAAATAATTTCTGTGGCGCACTGCTAGCTTGTGCGCCACAGAATTGCATCCCATCTATAAGGGCTTTCCTACTAGTGGAAGCATAAGATGGTATCAAAAGTCAAAAACTAAATGATCATAAAGGCTTATGGCGACTTTGTATGAGTCTAACATGTGTGAGCATGCGCCAAGTCAACCCAAATAAAGCATCAAGGAGAAAACCAAAATAATGCTTCCAAATAATTAAAACAATGCATGATTTTTTCAAAGGCTCATTAAGCAATCTCAGTCATTTGAGACAAGTCATGCTACAGCAAAACCACTAAGCATGCTATCAAAAAGACATCAAGCACGACATGCAAAAGCCTAGGCCGCAGTCTACACAAGCTCCTTCTTGTACCACTTTTTATAAACACCTCTTTTGATGAAAACCAATAAGGACCAGATGCAAAAATACACCTTTATGTAAAGATATAACAAGATCTGAACACAAATCAAGGCGAAAATTGAAAGCTAAACGTAGTTCTAGAAAAAAAAGAACACTCGTTGAAACGAATAGAGTGAAAAATGGAGTGTTCTTGGCAAATAAAAAGCAAGGCAACTTCTCCAAAAGAAATTTGTTAGGGTCCAACCATTTATTGCAGCAAACAAAACTAAACAAAACTGAAAACTAAAACAACTGATGCTCCAAGAAAAATGCATAATGCATGAAACAATAAAAATATAGCATATTGAAAGGTGACATGATTTTTGCCGATGAAGAAGGGGTGCCTCGGGGGCGTCCCCAAGCTTTGATGCTTGTACTTCTTGGATATTTCTTGGGGTGATGCATGGGCATCCCCAAGCTTGACTTTTGTCTATTCTTCAACTCATCTCATCATTCTCCGATCCCTACACTTGAAAAGTTCCTTCATACAAAACTAAACACAAATCTATTAGCAGCATTAATGTAAGCATAACATTGAATCAACCCTTTTTGCTTAAGGTTTAACTCAAAACCACCACATATAAAGTATATACTACTGTAGCAACTTCCCCAAAAGTTCCGTGATCAAAAGAACTCAAAAAGAAAGCGATAAAGCGGCAAACACAAATATTGGTAGAAATCTGTCAAAACAGAACAGCTGATAAAAGCCGATTTTTTAAAGGGGTTTTATGTTGCTCAAATCAAAAAGTGTTCAACTAATGAAAGTTTGGATATAACCTGGGGCATATGCACAAGAAATCGCAGGTCCAAAAGATATACAGAGAATTTTCACGAATTTTTACAGTGTAGCACCGAAAACTATTTCAGGACAGCAACATCCCCAAATCTTACCTCGCTCAAATTAGAGGCTTCTCTTGGCACAAAAACGAAATAAAAATGATAAGGAGAGGTCATTATAGTAGTAATTACTTCCAAGACTCAAATAAAAGAAAAACACCTGAATGTAAAAATATTGGGTTATCTCCCAAGAGTGCTTTTCTTTAACGCCTTTGAGCTAGGCGCAGAAAATTGCGAATCAAGTAACATCAAGTGATGAAGCATCAAGCTCATAATTTGCTCTAAGAATAGAGTAAAAAAGTAATTTATTTCTTTTCCTAGGGAAGTATTCCATACCTTTCTTGAGTGGGAATTGATATTTGATAGTGCCTTCCCTCATATCAATGATGGCACCTACAGTTCGAAGAAAGGGTCTTCCCAAAATAATAGGACATGAAGCATTGCATTCAACATCCATGACAAGAAAATCAACGGGAACAAGGTTATTGCTAACCACAATAAGAACATCATTAATTCTTCCCAAAGGTTTCTTCTTAGCAACATCAGCAATAGGAACATCATAATAACACTTTTCAAGCGGCGGTAAATCAAGCATGTCATAAATTTTTCTAGGCATGATAGAAATACTAGCTCCTAGATCACATAAAGCATGGCAATCAAAATCATTAACATGCATATCAATGATGGGTTCCCAACCATCTTCTAACTTCTTGGGAACATATGCTTTTTGCTTCAACTTTTCATCCCTAATTTTCATAAGAGCACTGGTAATATGCTTAGTAAAAGCAACATTTAAAGAACTAGCATTAGGAGTCAAAGCAAGCTTTTGCAAGAACAAAATAACTTCAGATATATTGCAGCCATCAACATCAAAATCATTAAAGGAAATAGAGCTATCATCTCCTACGCTCGGAAAAATTTCAGCACTCTTTTGAGAAAAAGTTTTGGCAGTTTTAGGCTTTTTAACACAAGGAGTGGGAGTTTTCTCTACACCAATCAAAGTAAGAGGATTGCTAGAATTAGGAACAACATCATTAGAGGTAGTAATGGTACATACCTTCATCTTCCTAGCCATCTCATATTCTCTTTCCCACCTGGCATGCAATTCTGCTAGCATCCTAACATTTTCATCAATTCTAACTTGGATAGCATTAGCAGTAGCAAAAGGATCAGGCTTAGCGGACATTCTGTTAACCAAAGAAGATTGCACATTAGACAAAGATGAAATATCGGTTTCAGCTTTGGAAACCTTAGCTTGCAATTCAGGAATAGCCTTGTTTAAATTTTCAAGTTGATGACTAATAGTCCTCAACAGAGCTGATTGCTCCTCCATAGTCTTGGTGAAAGCCATGTTCTGCTCATATTGCGCCTGCATAAAACTCTTGGTAGCCTTCTCAAGTTCAAAGATTCTTTCTTCACTAGGCATTTTAGGTCTACCAAGATAGCTATTATCACCAATAGAAGGAAACGGCCTATAATTGTTACCAGCAAAATTGTTCCTCTAAGCATTGTTGTTAAAATTATTATTTCTAATGAAGTTTACATCAACATGCTCTTCTTGGGCAACCAACGAGGCCAAAGGAACATTATTAGGATCTACATGAGTCCTATCATTAGAAAGCATAAGCATAATAGCATCAATCTTATCACTCAAGGAAGAGGTTTCCTCAACAGAATTTACCTTCTTACCTTGCGGAGCTCTCGCGGTGTGCCATTCGGAATAATTTACCATCAAGTTGTCAAGAAGCTTTGTTGCAGCGCCCAAGGTAAGGGACATAAAAGTGCCTCCAGCAGCTGAATCAAGTAGGTTCCTCGAAGAAAAATTCAGTCCTGCATAAAAAGTTTGAATAATCATCCAAGTAGTCAGTACATGAGTGGGACAATTCTTTATCATAGCTTTCATTCTTTCCCAAGCTTGAGCAACATGTTCATTATCAAACTGACTAAACTTCATAATATTGCTACGCAAAGCTATAATATTAGCAGGAGGATAGTATCTACCAATAAAAGCATCCTTACACTTATCCCATGAATCAATACTATTTTTAGACAAAGACAGCAACCAATCCTTAGCTTTTCCTCTCAGAGAAAAAGGAAACAACTTAAGCTTAATAATACCACTCTCAACATCCTTATACTTTTGCATCTCACATAGCTCAACAAAATTGTTGAGATGAGCTGCAGCATCATCAGTACTAGCACCAGAAAATTGCTCTTTCATAACAAGGTTCAATAAAGCAGGCTTAATCTCATAAAAATTTGCAGCAGTAGCAGGTGGCGCAATAGGAGTGCAGATAAAATCACTATTATTAGTGCTTGTAAAATCACACAACTTGGTGTTCTCAGGAGTAGCCATTCTAGCAAAACTAAAAGCAAACAAGTAAAAACAACTATCAAGGATACTAATTTTTTTGGGTTTTTGATAAAGCAATGCAAGTAAAAATAAAGTAAAGCAAAACTTAAAACAAAGTAAAGGGTGTGCGTGAGAAAACTCCCCTTGCAAAAGTCTTTTTCCTCCCCGGCAACGGCGCCAGAAAAACTTGTTGATGGCGCGGTGATGATGATGTGAGAAAACTTGATTGTGTGTAGTAAATGACCAGCCAGTTGGAAAACCCCAAGAGCAAGGTGTGATGAATATAGCAGCAAGTTTTTCCCTCAGTAAGAAACCAAGGTTTAATCGTCCAGGAGGAGGATGTCAATACGACTGAAGGTGATGCTCACTAGCTGCGTGATGCTCTAACAAGGGCGCCGTTAAAGATTTCTTGTTAGCGCGTCTTCAACCAGTAGCAACATGGAACCTGCACACAACTGATACGTCTCAAACGTATCTATAATTTTTGATGCTCCATGCTTGTTTTTGCACCATTTGCCTTGTGTTTTGTTACACTTCATGGCGTTTTTATGCGATTTCCGGAACTAACCTATTGACAAGATGCCACAGTGCCAGTTCCATGTTTTCTGCTGTTTTTGTGTTTCAGAAAAGCTACACAGGAAATATTCTCGAAATTGGACGAAACAAAAGCCAGAAGTCTTATTTTCCCCGGAAGCTTCCCGAAGACCGAAAGAGAGCCGAAGGGGGGCCAGAGGTCGCCCTCACACATAGGTGGCGCGACCCAGGCCCTGGCCGCGCCACCCTGGTGTGAGGAGCCCCTGGCTGCCCCCTGACGACGCCCCTTCGCCTATATAAAGCCTCGGGACGGAAAACCCTAAAAGAGTCGGCGAAATTTCCAGAACAGTTCTGCAGCGCCGCCGCCGTCGAAGCCAAATTTCGGGGGACAGAAGTCTCTGTTCTGGCACCCTGCCGGGACGGGGAAGTGCCCCCGGAGCCATCTCCATCGGTCTCCATCGCCGTCTCCACCGTCTCCATCGACCTCACCGCCATCTCCATCAACCTTGCTGTCTCCTATGATGAGGTGGGAGAAGTTCATCTCCGGGGCTGAGGGCTCTACCGGTAGCTATGTGGTTCACCTCTCTCTCCCATTATGTGATCTTTATGTGATCGTGAGCTTTGTATCATGTTGAACAAGTAGATGTTATTATTCAGATATTATGTGTACTCTAGTGGTGTTATTAAAGCAATCTATTCCTCCTGCCATGGTGTAACGGTGACAGTGCGTGCATCATGGTGGTACTTGGTCTAGGCTACAATTGTGATCTCTTATGGATTATGAGAATAATTATCGCTATGATAGTATTGAAGTGATCTTTTCCTCCTTTCATGGTGTAATGTTGACAGTGTGTGCACCGTGTTAGTACTTGGTCTAAGTTGCAATAATATCTATCTTGAATTGTGATTTGATTTGGATATCTCTATGAGTGGTGTTTGTCAAGTACTTGATGAACTTTAAGGGGTGCTTCTGTATCCACTACGCAATGATTAGTGTTATTCAATAGGAGAGTAATTCAGAGTACCATAGTGAAGAGAAGTTATTTATTTGTTCAATCATGTTATATTTGTTGGGAGTGTGTCCACTAGTGAAAGTATGATCCCTAGGCCTTGTTTCCAAGCATTGCACACCGTTTACTTGCTGTTTTGTTACTTGTTTGCTCGCAACAATTTTTATTCCAGATTGCATTTACTACTTATAATCATCACTACTACTTGTATTTCACTATCTCTTCGCCGAACTAGTGCACCTATACATCTGACAAGTGTATTGGGTGTGTTGGGGACACAAGAGACTTTCTGTATCGCAATTGCAGGGTTGTTTGAGAGGGATAGCTTTGACCTCTTCCTCCCCGAGTTCGATAAACCTTGGGTGATCCACTTAAGGGAAACTTGCTGCTGCTCTACAAACCTCTGCACTTGGAGGCCCAACACTGTCTACAAGAACAGACGCGTGCGTAGACATCAAGCTCTTTTCTGGCGCCGTTGCCGGGGAGCTAAGGTAAAAGGTACTCGCATCCTCCTGTGTGAGTGCTCAGAGTTATTTCCTTTAGATTCTGCAATTACATCTTTTTGTTTCTTGTTTTTATTTTCACTAGTTAGGCTTAATGGAAAACAAAGAGTTCTTTAGTCTTTTTTCCTGATTTTAGATTTGAAGAGAAAATTGAAAATCATTTGGAGCTTATTTCGCATAGCAATGTTATTAGTACGAATGCTTTGAATACCGTTAATGCTAATGCTATAGAAAAGTCTAAGCTTGGGGAAGCTAGTTTTGTTAATTATGATATTTTTAGTCCCCCGGCTTTAGTGGAGAAGGTCTGTTCTGATAATATTTTATCTCCCATATGTGATGTTTCTAGTGATGCTTGTGCTCCTCATCCTTTTAAAATACCTACGAAGATTGTTGAACATGTTAGGGATAACTGCTATTTAGGAGATGGAACTGTCCATCCTGGTGACCATTTGCTTTTTATACATGAATTATGCGAGTTGTTCCAGTGTGCAGGTATTTCAATGAACCAAGTTAAGAAGAAGCTATTCTCTTTTTCGCTGAAAGGCAGAGCTGAGGAATGGTATAAAACATTGAAGGATGGCCGATCTATTGATTGGGAGGAAATTGAACCTCTCTTTTATTCTAAATTCTATCCTTCTAGTCAGGTTTATAAAGATAGGAATTACATTTATAATTTTCATCCGCATGAGGGAGAAAGCATTGCCCAAGCTTGGGGAAGATTGAAGTTACTAATGCATAAATGTCCTATTCATGATCTTCCCCGTAATATTGTTATAAATAATTTTTATGCAAGGCTTTCAGGACATTACAAGGACTATCTAGATGCATGCTTTGATGGGTCTTTCACAAGCAAGGATGTCGACACCAAGTGGGGTCTGCTTGAGACAATTCAAAACAATATTGAAGGTTGGGATAGCAACAAAGGTAAAGGATCAGGTATGAATTACGAGTTTGATTGCATTAAGTCTTTTGCTGAAACTGCTAATTTTCAAGAGCTTAGTGCTAAATATGGTCTTGATCCTCAAATTATGGTTGATTGCTTTAAAGCCTTTGCTTCCCATATGAATGTTCCTAAAGGAAATGGGGACGTGTATCATGATACTTTTAAGGACACTTGCATAGAAAGTGATATTGTTATTGATGATTGCAATAAACATGCTCAAACTTCTAAAAGTCCTATTTATTATAAGCATGTTAATTTTTGTGGAGTACATAGACCTTGTGAACAGAGTTACAACAAGGAAGATTATTGCATCACCCACGCAAATGAAGAAACCAGTATGTGGCTCAAGGATCTAGATGTGATTGGTGAAAGGGTTTGTGAGCTTTATCCTTTTCTTTGTGAATTTTGCGGTGAAAAGGGTCATTTTAATTTTCAATGCCCAATTAATCGAACGAGTACCGCAAATTTGTATTGTGATGATAAGATTACTCTCAATCAGCATGATGAGCTTACCTTGTTTTTGAATTGTGAAGAGATATCTAGAAAGATTTCTTTGGTTGATATGAGAGATGCTGATATTAATAGTACCCTTCGTGGTTGTCGTCTCTATTGTGCTAAAGATTGCCTCGCAAATACTTACTTACAAGATCTTATAAAACATGATGTTTTGCCAAGCTATGATAGGACTAATAGATGTTTCAATCTTATTAATAGAGAGGAGGAATCCTCCAAAGTTTCTTCTGTTGTTCCTGTCAGCAAACCAGATTATGTGGAGAAGATGCCTTTCCTTCCTAGAGAATATGTGGAGAAGATGCCCTTCAAGTCTCTCCCTCCTAAAGGAGAGAGTAAGAAGAGTATGAAGAAGAATAAGAAGAGGAGTAAGAGGCGAGAGGACACGGTATCTTCCCCTAAGCGTTATGATCCTGCTATAGATTATGATAATTCTGATTGGGATGATGTTCCTATGCCTATTACTTATGTTAGTGATCATTATTGGGAAAAGCACTCTACTTTTGATATTGAATTTTTTTTGGGTACCAATTCTAAGGTTAATAATTGTTGTACCATTAGTGCTATCGATGTTCCTTCTTATGATGATATGTTTGATGAATATGCTTTGCGACATAGTAGTTCTCTATCTTGTGATGATACCAAGCCTCTAGTTTATGATGATGATTATAATGTTTTCAATTCACCTACTTTTGGGGAGAAAAATAGTTATGATTACAATATGCCTCCTGTCTTTGATGATTATGGTGATGAGAATAATTATTCTGTTGAATCTGCTCCTATTACTATTGTTCATGTGGGGAGTATTAATTATTTTATGCATGTGGCTCATGATAGGGATATTTTATGTGATAGTTCTATTGTTAGTTCTATTCATGATGCTACTGAAAGTTATTATGAGAGAGGGAAATATGGTTTGATGGATCTCAACAATATTGAGTTTCCCCTCTTTATGTTGCAATTCTTGAAGTTGTACTTGTTTTGCCTTCCTATGCTTTTTGCTTTGCGCTTTTATGACTTGTCTCTTTACAAGACTATTTTTCATAGGAAGTGGTTTAGATTTAAATGTGTCCCATACTTGCTTTTTGATGCTCTCTATTGCTTTAAGTTCCTATATGGCGCCTTTGCCTCAAGCTCTTATATGGCGCCCACATGAGCATCTTTGCAAATTACTGCGCCTAGCTCAAAGGCGTTAAAGAAAAGCACTCTTGGGAGATAACCCATTGTTTATTTTCAGTACTTTTTCTTTTATTTGAGTCTTGGAGTTATTAATACTGTAGTAACCGCTCCTTATCCTTTTTGTTTCGTTGTTGTGCCAAGAGAAGCCTCTAATTTGAGTGAGGTAAGATTTGGGGATGTTGCTGTCCTGAAACAGTTTTCGGTGCTGCACCGTAAAAATTCGTAAAAATTCTCTGTATATATTTTGGACCTACTATTTATTGTGCATATGCCCCAGGTTATATCCAAACTTTCATTAGTTTAACACTTTTTGATTTGAGCAACAGAAAACCCCTAAAAAATTCGACCTTTGTCAGCTGTTCTGTTTTGACAGATTTCTGCCAATAGTTGTGTTTGCTGCTTTATCGCTTTCTTTTTGAGTTCTTTTGATCACGGAACTTTTGGGGAAGTTTCTACAGTAGTATATGCTTAATATGTGGTGGTTTTGGGTTGAAACCTGAAGCAAAAAGAGGTTGATTATATGTTATGCTTGCACTAATGTTGCTAATAGAATTGTGTTTAGTTTTGTATGAAGGAAGTTTTCAAGTGTAGGGATTGGAGAATGATGAGATGAGTTGAAGAATGGACAAAAGCTCAAGCTTGGGGATGCCCATGCATCACCCCAAGAAATATCCAAGAAGTACAAGCGTCAAAGCTTGGGGATGCCCCCGAGGCACCCCTTCTTCATCGGCAAAAATCAGGTCACCTTTCAAGACACTATATTTTTATTGCTTCATGCACTATGTGTTTTTCTTGGAGCGTCAGTTGTTTTAGTTTTATTAGTTAGTTTAGTTTTTTTGCTGCAATAAATGGTTAGATCACATCATGTTTCTTTTGGAGGAGATGAAATCGCTTTTCATTTGCCAAGAACACTCTAGTTTTCACTCTTATCGTTCAACGAGTGTTCTCTTTTTCTGCTACTGCGTTTAGCTTTCGATTTTCGCCTTGATTTGCGTTCAGATCTTATTATACCTTTTCATCAAGGTGTATTTTTGCCTCTGGTATTTATTGGTTTTTATCAAAAGAGGTGTTTATAAAAAGTTCGAATGGTGTTGGAAAAGAGAAAAAGCTTGTCGCCAATAGCCTCTATGATCATTTAGTTTTTGACTTTTGATGCCATCTTATGCTTCTTTTAATGTCGCTTTGCATGATTATGGCCATTATTGCTCTCTTAGTTGGTCGCTCACAGTCTTTTGCTAGCCCTCGCCTTGTACTGAGTATGAGCTCTACTCGTGCATCCAACTCCCAAAAGCCAAAGTTTTCCAAAGTGTCCACCATACATACCTACTAGCAATTTGCTATTCCAAGTAAATTTGACTTGCTTTTATTTACTCTTCAAATTAAACTCTTACCAGTGTTATGCGAAATTCGGTCAGTAAAGCTCTCACGAACCGGAAGGCACACTTTACTTTTTCTTGTTCTTAAAAATTTGACATTGTGGTCTCTTATGTTGAGTTGTTATGCTTGCAAGTTGTAAGTTGGAGACTAGCCCAGCCATGCAGTCATGGGCAAGCTTTCAACATTGCACTTCTTATTTGAGTTGATATCGTGATCTTTTGTTTATGGATGCCCGCGGTGTGAAATGGATTGGGAATCTTGTGGGGATCATGGAGTTTGTATATGTGTTAGGGAAAAACCGGGCCGCTAATCTAAGCCATGCATAATTCATGGTGGAAATTTGCAGCATACCCATGGTGAACATTCGACGACGCATCTCACAATAAAAAGCTAAACAAATGGCAAACAAAAGAGATGTCGAGGTGTTCATTGTCTGCTTGTCCTGTCATTTTGATGTGGGTTTGTTCCATGTCATCGGGCACATAGGTACCCCATTGGCGGCTCTCAATGATATACATATACTTACAATGACAAGAGACTTGCTTGGGACTCTAAGTAAAGAAGCATGAGGTTTGGGTACTCGTATTCACGGGACACGAGGTTTTCAACTTATGATTTGTCAAGCATATGCATCATAATTGTTCTCGCATTAACTTTAACAATTCAAGATGCTTATGATGGGGGCAATGAGAGCTCAAAGCCGGTAAGTACCATAATTTTTGAAGGTTATAAAACTTGCAATCACTGCTTCCCTCTGCGAAGGGCCTTTCCTCTACTTTTATGTTGAGTCACCACCTTCTTTCTTTATGCACCATTAAGAGAGCATAGTTGTCATTCTTAGTATAATGTGCATTGTCCCAAAGTTTTCATTGATTGATTCATATTGTTGGTTTCACTTGTTCTCAAATTATTTGTATCTAGTCGCCCTCTTAAACTTGAAGGTGTCCTATGCATTTATGTTTTGCTCTCTTTAAAAGACAAGCTGAAAACCATTTGTATGTTTTTCCGTATGATTTGAACACACGTTTGACTTTCATTGTTTCATTTTCATGATCTTTTGTTTGTGTTCATTTGCATGTTTACAACATGGTTGCTAAGTTTCTTATTGTCAAGATTATATCTTTCATGCCCATGTTTTAAGTTCTTATGATCCCAGCTCACAATGCTTACATATATGATCAAGATTGTGTAGGTGCATGTCACCTCAAAAATTATTTCTTTTGTTATCACTTACCTACTCGAGGACGAGCAGGAGTTAAGCTTGGGGATGCTTGATACCTCTCAAACGTATCTATAATTTTTGATGCTCCATGCTTGTTTTTGCACCATTTGCCTTGTGTTTTGTTACACTTCGTGGCGTTTTTATGCGATTTCTGGAACTAACCTATTGACAAGATGCCACAGTGCCAGTTCCCTGTTTTCTGCTGTTTTTGTGTTTCAGAAAAGCTACACAGGAAATATTCTCGGAATTGGACGAAACAAAAGCCAGAAGTCTTATTTTTCCCGGAAGCTTCCCGAAGACCGAAAGAGAGCCGGAGGGGGGCCAGAGGCCGCCCTCACACATAGGTGGCGCGGCCCAGGCCCTGGCCGCGCCACCCTGGTGTGAGGAGCCCCTGGCTGCCCCCTGACGACGCCCCTTCGCCTATATAAAGCCTCGGGACGGAAAACCCTAAAAGAGTCGGCGAAATTTCCAGAACAGTTCCGCAGCGCCGCCGCCGTCGAAGCCAAATTTCGGGGGACAGAAGTCTCTGTTCCGGCACCCTGCCGGGACGGGGAAGTGCCCCCGGAGCCATCTCCATCGGTCTCCATCGCCGTCTCCGCCGTCTCCATCGACCTCACCACCATCTCCATCAACCTTGCTGTCTCCTATGATGAGGAGGGAGTAGTTCATCTCCGGGGCTGAGGGCTCTACCGGTAGCTATGTGGTTCACCTCTCTCTCCCATTATGTGATCTTTATGTGATCGTGAGCTTTGTATCATGTTGAACAAGTAGATGTTATTATTCAGATATTATGTGTACTCTAGTGGTGTTATTAAAGTAATCTATTCCTCCTGCCATGGTGTAACGGTGACAGTGCGTGCATCATGGTGGTACTTGGTCTAGGCTACGATTGTGATCTCTTATGGATTATGAGAATAATTATCGCTATGATAGTATTGAAGTGATCTTTTCCTCCTTTCATGGTGTAATGTTGACAGTGTGTGCACCGTGTTATTACTTGGTTTAAGTTGCAATAATATCTATCTTGAATTTTGATTTGATTTGGATATCTCTATGAGTGGTGTTTGTCAAGTACTTGATGAACTTTAAGGGGTGCTTCTGTAGCCACTACGCAATGATTAGTGTTATTCAATAGGAGAGTAATTCAGAGTACCATAGTGAAGAGAAGTTATTTATTTGTTCAATCATGTTATATTTGTTGGGAGTGTGTCCACTAGTGAAAGTATGATCCCTAGGCCTGATTTCCAAGCATTGCACACCGTTTACTTGCTGTTTTGTTACTTGTTTGCTCGCAGCGATTTTTTTTCCAGATTGCATTTACTACTTATAATCATCACTACTACTTGTATTTCACTATCTCTTCGCTGAACTAGTGCACCTATACATCTGACAAGTGTATTGGGTGTGTTGGGGACACAAGAGACTTTCTGTATCGTAATTGCAGGGTTGTTTGAGAGGGATAGCTTTGACCTCTTCCTCCCTGAGTTCGATAAACCTTGGGTGATCCACTTAAGGGAAACTTGCTACTGCTCTACAAACCTCTGCACTTGGAGGCCCAACACTGTCTACAAGAACAGATGCGTGCGTAGACATCAACAACACAACCAAATACTTTGTTCCCAACTTACGATGAGGTTGTCAATCTCACCGGTTTGCTTGAAACAAAGGGTATGAGCATATCGAGTGGAAAGCAATAGTAATATGCGAGTAAAGTAAACAGTGCGAGTAAAGTAAACAGGTGATAGCAATATAAAGGAAATAGGACCGGGATCCATAGTTCACTAGCGGTGTGTCTCCATAAGATAAAATAATACATGCTGGGTAAACAAATTACAGTTGGGCAATTGATAGAATAAAGACAACATGCACATCGAGAGGATCACTATAAGATTTACTCTGGGCATTACAACAAAATACATAGACCGACATCCAACTGCATCTATGACTAATAATCCACTTGTGGCGAATCAATCCGAGAACTCCACAAGTATTAAGTTGCGAACAACAGATAATTGCATTAAGCAAAGTGTGTAATGTAAACAAAGCATATGACCTCGAGCATATGAATGTTGTTTTCCCCTAGTAGCAACAGCACATCTACAACCTTAGAGGTTTCTGTCACTCCCCCAGATTAAATAGAGGCATAAACCCACTATCGAGCATAAATACCCCCTCTTGGAGTCACTAGCAACTACTTGGCCAAGATAGCTACTAACAACGGAGAGCATGCAAGATCATAAACAACATAGAGATAACATAAGATAATATTCAGTACATCAACTCAATCATAACACCAATATTCATCGGATCCCAATAAACACAACATGTAGAATTACATAACGGTGATCTCAATCACGTAAGGCAGCTCATGAGATCTAAACATGAAGCACATGGTGGAGAAGACAACTATCTAGCTACTGCTATGGACCCATAGTCCAAGGTAGACTACTCACTCATCGCGCCGGAGGCAAGCATGGCGACGAAGAAGACCTCCGGTGGCGATTACCTCTCCGGCAGGGTGCCGGGAAGAGCTTCTGGACCTTCCCGATCTTTGGGTCGACGGCGGCGACAGATCGCGATGTGTTCTGGAAAAGTGATCGGTTATTTAGGTTTTTCCCGTCGGGGGGTCTTTATAGGCGAAGGGGCAACGTCAGGAGTGGGCCGAGGCGCCCTCACACATAGGGGGCGCGGCCAGGGGCCAGGCCGCGCCACCCTGTTGTGTGGGGCACTCGTGGCCCCACTCCGTTTCCTCTTCGGTTCTCTGGAAGCTTCAGTGAATTTCTGGACGTTCGGCTTTTGTTTCGTCCAATTCCGAGAATATTTCCTGTGTAACTTTTCTGAAACACAAAAACAGGAGAAAATAGGGAACTGGCACTGTGGCGACTTGTTAATAGGTTAGTTCCGGAAAATGCATAAAAGTGACACAAAGTGTAACGAAACACTAAGCAAATGGTGTAAAAACAAGCATGGAGCATCAAAAATTATGGATACGTTTGAGACGTATCAGTTGTTCGCAACTTAATACTTGTGGAGTTCTCGGATCGATTCGCCACAAGTGGATTATTAGTCATAGATGCAATTGGATGGCGCTCTATGTATCTTGTTGTAATGCCCAGAGTAAATCTCATAGTGATCCTCTCGACGTGCACGTTGTCTTTATTCTATCAATTGCCCAACTGTAATTTGTTTACTCAGCATGTATTATTTTATCTTATGGAGAGACACCGCTAGTGAACTGTGGATCCCGGTCCTATTTCCTTTATATTGCTATCACCTGTTTACTTTACTCGCACTGTTTACTTTATTCGCATACTATTATCACTTTCCACTCGATACACTCATACCCTTTGTTTCAAGCAAACCAGTGAGATTGACAACCTCATCGTAAGTTGCAAACAAAGTATTTGGTTGTGTTGTGTGCAGGTTCCATGTTGCCGCTCGCAAAGCAAAGCTTGGACGAGGCGCCCTATAAATTGTCCGGAGCTGTCGCGAAGCTAGCGGGCATCACCTTCAGTCGTATTCGTCCTCCTACTGGATTGATAACCTTGGTTTCATAACTGAGGGAAAACTTGCTGCTATCTTCATCAAAACCTTCTCTTGGGGTTTTCCAACTGGCCGGTCATTTACTACACATTCCCACATCAACTTGGCTCCAGAAGTTTCTGTCGCCGTTGCCATGTATTAAAGAAGAAGCTTTCACACCATCATCACCGCGCCATCAACAAGTTTTCTGGCGCCGTTGCCGGGGAGGAAAGAAGACTTCTGCAAGGGGAGTTTCACACGCACATCCTTTACTTTGTTTTAAGTTTTGCTTTTACTTTATTTTTACTTGCATCGTTTTATCAAAAACACAAAAAAATTAGTATCCTTGGTAGTTGCTTTTACTTGTCTGCTTTTAGTTTTGCTAGAATGGCTACTCCTGAAAACACCAAGTTGTGTGACTTTACTAGCACGAATAATAGTGATTTTATCTGCACTCCTATTGCGCCACCTGCTCCTGCTGTAAATTTTTATGAGATTAAGCCTGCCTTGTTGAACCTTGTTATGAAAGAGCAATTTTCTTGTGCTAGTACTGATGATGCTGCAGCTCATCTCAACAATTTTGTTGAGCTATGTGAGATGCAGAAATATAAGGATGTTGAAAGTGATATTATTAAGCTTAAGTTGTTTCCTTTTTCTTTGAGAGGAAAAGCTAAGGATTGGTTGCTGTCTTTGCCTAAAAATAGTATTGATTCATGGGCTAAGTGTAAGGATGCTTTTATTGGTAGATACTATCTTCCTGCTAAGATTATAGCTTTGCGTAGCAATATTATGAAGTTTAGTCAGTTTGATAATGAACATGGTTCTCAAGCTTGGGAAAGAATGAAATCTATGATAAAGAATTGTCCCACTCATGGACTGACTACTTGGATGATTGTTCAAACTTTTTATGCAGGACTGAATTTTTCTTCAAGGAACCTACTTGATTCAGCTGCTGGAGGCACTTTTATGTCCCTTACCTTGGGCGCCACAACAAAGCTTCTCGACAATATGATGGTAAATTACTCTGAATGGCACACCGAGAGAGCTCCACAAGGTAAGAAGGTAATTTCTGTTGAGGAAACCTCTTCCTTGAGTGATAAGATTGATGCTATTATGCTTATGCTTTCTAATGATAGGACTCATGTAGATCCTAATAATGTTCCTTTGGCCTCTTTAGTTGCTCAAGAAGAGCATGTTGATGTAAACTTCATTAGAAATAATAATTTTAACAACAATGCTTATAGGAACAGTTTTGCTAGTAACAATTATAGGCCGTTTCCTTCTAATGGTGATAATAGCTATCTTGGTAGACCTAAAATGCCTAGTGAAGAAAGAATTTTTGAACTTGAAAAGGCTACCAAGAATTTTATGCAGGCGCAATATGAGCAGAACAGGGCTTTCACCAAGACTATGGAGGAGCAATCAGCTCTGTTGAGGACTATTAGTCATCAACTTAAAAATTTGAACAAGGCTATTCCTGAGTTACAAGCTAAGGTTTCCAAAGCTGAAACCAATATTTCATCTTTGTCTAATGTGCAATCTTCTTTGGTTAACAGAATGTCCGCTAAACCTGATCCTTTTACTACTGCTAATGCTATCCAAGTTAGAATTGATGAAAATGTTAGGATGCTAGCAGAATTGCATGCCAGGTGGGAAAGAGAAGATGAGATGGCTAGAAAGATGAAGGTATGTACCATTACTACCTCTAATTATGTTGCTCCTAATGCTAGCAATTCTCTTACTTTGATTGGTGTAGAGAAAACTCCTACTCCTAGCGTTAAAAAGCCTAAAACAGTTTAAAAAAATTCTCAAAAGAGTGCTGAAATTTTTTGGAGTGTAGGAGATGATAGCTCTATTTCCTTTAATGATTTTGATGTTGATGGCTGCAATATATCTGAAGTTATTTTGTTCTTACAAAAGCTTGCTTTGACTCCCAATGCTAGTTCTTTAAATGTTGCTTTTACTAAGCATATTACCAATGCTCTTATGAAAATTAGGGATGAAAAGTTGAAGCAAAAAGCCTCTATTCCCAAGAAGTTAGAAGATGGTCGGGAACCCATCATTGATATGCATATTAATGGTTTTGATTGCCATGCTTTATGTGATCTAGGTGCTAGTATTTCTATTATGCCAAGAAAGATTTATGGCATGCTTGACTTACCACCGCTTGAAAAGTGTTATTATGATGTTCCTATTGCTGATGTTGCTAAGAAGAAACCTTTGGGAAGGATTAATGATGTTCTTATTATGGTTAACAATAACCTTGTTCCCGTTGATTTTCTTGTCATGGATGTTGAATGCAATGCTTCATGTCCTATTATTTTGGGAAGACCTTTTCTTCGAACTGTAGGTGCCATCATTGATATGAGGGAAGGCACCATCAAATATCAATTTCCACTCAGGAAAGGTATGGAACACTTCCCTAGAAAGAGAAATAAATTGCTTTTTGACTCTATTCTTAGAGCAAATTATGAGCTTGATGCTTCATCACTTGATATTACTTGATTCGCACTTTCTGCGCCTAGCTCAAAGGCGTTAAAGAAAAGCACTCTTGAGAGATAACCCAATGTTTTTACATTCAGTTCTTTTTCTTTTATTTGAGTCTTGTAAGTTATTACTACTGTAATAACCGCTCCTTATCCTTTTTATTTCGTTTTTGTGCCAAGAGAAGCCTCTAATTTGAGTGAGGTAAGATTTGGGGATGTTGTTGTCCTAAAACTGTTTTCGGTGGTGCACCGTAAAAATTCGTAAAAAAATCTCTGTATATCTTTTGGACCTACGATTTCTTGTGCATATGCCCCAGGTTATATCCAAACTTTCATTAGTTGAACACTTTTTGATTTGATCAACATAAAACCCTTTAAAAATTCGACCTTTGTTAGCTGTTCTGTTTTGATAGATTTCTGCCAATATTTGTGTTTGCCGCTTTATCGCTTTCTTTTTGAGTTATTTTGATCACGGAACTTTTGGGGAAGTTGCTACAGTAGTATATGCTTTATATGTGGTGGTTTTGAGTTGAAACCTAAAGCAAAAAGGGTTGATTCAATGTTATTCTTACACTAATGTTGCTAATAGATTTGTGTTTAGTTTGTATGAAGGAAGTTTTCAAGTGTAGGGATTGGAGAATGATGAGATGAGTTGAAGAATGGACAAAAGCTCAAGCTTGGGGATGCCCATGTCACCCCAAGAAATATCCAAGAAGTACAAGCGTCAAAGCTTGGGGATGCACCCGAGGCACCCCTTCTTCATCGGCAAAAATCAGGTCATATTTCAAAACACTATATTTTTATTGCTTCATGCATTATGCGTTTTTCTTAGAGCGTCAGTTATTTTTAGTTTTCAGTTTAGTTTAGTTTGTTTGCTGCAATAAATGGTTGGATCCCAACAAATTTCTTTTGGAGAAGTTGCCTTGCTTTTTATTTGCCAAGAACACTCCGTTTTTCATTCTTATAATTTCAACGAGTGTTCTCTTTTTCTAGAACTGCGTTTAGCTTTCGATTTTTGCCTTGATTTGTGTTTAGATCTTGTTATATCTTTTCATCAAGGTGTATTTTGACCTCTGGTCCATGTTGGTTTTCATCATCTTATGCTTCTTTTAATGTTGCTTTGTCGCTATGCATGATTATGACCATTATTGCTCTCTTAGTTGGTCGCTCCCAGTCTTTTGCTAGCTCTCATTTTGTACTGAGTATGAGCTCTACTCGTGCATCCAACTCCTAAAAACTAAGTTTGCCATTGTGTCCACCATACATACCTATTAGCAATTTGCTATTCCAAAGTACATTTGACTTGCTTTTATCTATCCTTCAAATTAAACTCTTTTTGGTGTTATGCAAAAATTGGTCAGTAAAGCTCTCACGAACCGGATGGCACACTTTACTTTTCTCGCTTTAAAATTTTGACATTGTGGTCTCTTATGTTGAGTTGTTATGCTTGCAAGTTGTAAGTTGGGAATTAGCCCAGCCATGCCGTCATGGGGCAAGCTTTCAACATTGCACTATCTTTCATTTGAGTTGATATCGTGATCTTTTGTTTATGGATACTCGCGATGTGAAATAAGTTGGGAATCTTGCGGGATCATGAAGTTTTTATATGTGTTAGGGAAACGCCTGGGCCGCTAATCTAAGCCATGCATCATTCATGGTGGAAATTTACAGCATGCCCATAGTGGACATTCGACGACGCATCTCAAAATAAAAAGCTATACCAATAGTAAATAAAAGAGATATCGAGGTGTTCATTGTCTGTTTGTCTTGTCATTTTGATGTGGGCTTGTTCCATGTCATCGGGCAGGAGGTACCCCGTTGGCGGTTCTCGATGATACACATATAATTACAATGACAAGAGCTTGCTTGGGACTCTAAGTCGAGTAGCATGAGGTTTGGGTATTCGTACTTCACGGGACACGAGGTTTTCAACTTATGATTTGTCAAGCATATGCAGCATAAGTGTATTCGCATTAACTTTAACCATTCAAGATGCTTATGATGGGGGCAATGAGAGCTCAAAGCCGGTAAGTACCATAATTTTTGAAGGTTTATAAAACTTGCAATCACTGCTTCCCTCCGCGAAGGGCCTTTCTTTTATTTTTATGTTGAGTCACCACCTTCTATCTTTATGCACCGTTAAGAGAGCATATTTGTCATTCTGAGTATAATGTGCATTGTCCCAAAGTTTTCATTGATTGATTCATATTGTTGGTTTCACTTGTTCTCAAATTATTTGTATCTAGTCGCCCTCTTAAACTTGAAGGTGTCCTATGCATTTATATTTTGCTCTCCATGAAGGACAAGCTGAAAACCACTTGTATGTTTTTCCTTATGATTTGAACACACGTTTGACTTTCATTGTTTCATTTTTATGATCTTTTGTTTGTGTTCATTTTCATGTTATAACATGGTTGCTAAGTTTCTTCTATCAAGATTATATCTTTCATGCCCATGTTTTAAGTTCTTTTGATCCCAGCGCACAACGCTTACATATTTGATCAAGATTGTGTAGGTGCATGTCACCTCAAAAATTATTTCTTTTGTTATCACTTACCTACTCGAGGACGAGCAGGAGTTAAGCTTGGGGATGCTGATACGTCTCCAACGTATCCATAATTTTTGATGCTCCATGCTTGTTTTTACACCATTTGTTTAGTGTTTCGTTACACTTCGTGGCATTTTTATGCATTTTCCGGAACTAACCTATTAACAAGTTGCCACAGTGCCAGTTCCCTGTTTTCTGCTATTTTTGTGTTTCAGAAAAGTTACAGAGGAAATATTCTCGGAATTGGACTAAACCAAAGCCAGTCGTCCAGATATTTCACGGAGCTTCCAGAACACCGAAGAGGAGACGGAGCCGGACCAGAGGGTGGCCACACCACCAGGGGGCGCGACCTACCCCTGTCCCGCGCCGGCCTATGGTGTGGTCCCCCTGGTCCACTTCTGACGCTGCCTCTTCGCCTATAAAGACCCCCCGACGGGAAAAACCTAAAGACCCGATCACTTTTCTAGAACACATCGCGATCCGCCGCCGCCGTCGACCCGAAGATCGGGAGGGTCCAGAAGCTCTTCCCGGCACCCTGCCAGAGAGGGGAATCGCCACCGGAGGTCTTCTTCATCGCCATGCTTGCCTCCGGCGCGATGAGTGAGTAGTCTACCTTGGACTATGGGTTCATAGCAGTAGCTAGATGGTTGTCTTCTCCACCATGTGCTTCATGTTTAGATCTCGTGAGCTGCCTTACATGATCGAGATCACCGTTATATAATTCTACATGTTGTGTTTGTTGGGATCCGATGAATATTGGTGTTATGATTGAGTTGATGTACTGAATTTTATCTTATGTTATCTCTATGTTATTTATGATCTTGCATGCTCTCCGTTGTTAGTAGCTTTCTTGGCCAAGTAGTTGCTAGTGACTCCAAGAGGCGGTATTTATGCTAGATAGTAGGCTCATGCCTCTATTTAATCTGGGGGAGTGACAGAAACCTCTAAGGTTGTAGATGTGCTGTTGCTACTAGGGGGAAAACAACATTCATATGCTCGAGGGCATATCCTTTGTTTACATTACACACTTTGCTTAATGCAATTATCTGTTGTTCGCAACTTAATACTTGTGTAGTTCTCGGATTGATTCGCCACAAGTGGATTATTAGTCATAGATGCAGTTGGATGGCGGTCTATGTATCTTGTTGTAATGCCCAGAGTAAATCTTATAGTGATCCTCTCGATGTGCATGTTGTCTTTATTCTATCAATTGCCCAACTGTAATTTGTTTACCCAGCATGTATTATTTTATCTTATGGAGACACACCGCTAGTGAACTATGGATCCCGGTCCTATTTCCTTTATATTGCTATCACCTGTTTACTTTACTCGCACTGTTTACTTTACTCGCATACTATTATCACTTTCCACTCGATACGCTCATACCCTTTGTTTCAAGCAAACCGGTGAGATTGACAACCTCATCGTAAGTTGGGAACAAAGTATTTGGTTGTGTTGTGTGCAGGTTCCACGTTGCCGCTCGCAAAGCAAAGCTTGGACGAGGCGCCCTATAAATTGTCCGGAGCTGTCGCGAAGCTAGCGGGCATCACCTTCAGTCGTATTCGTCCTCCTACTGGATTGATAACCTTGGTTTCATAACTGAGGGAAAACTTGCTGCTATCTTCATCAAAACCTTCTCTTGGGGTTTTCCAACTGGCCGGTCATTTACTACACATTCCCACGTCAACTTGGCTCCAGAAGTTTCTGTCGCCGTTGCCGTGTATTAAAGAAGAGGCTTTCACACCATCATCACCGCGCCATAAAGGCCGGGTGTAATACTTAAACTTTAAGTTATAAAGCGCTCTTTATAAAAAAAGAACTCAATGGTACAGAAACTAGGAGCTGAGATGCTCCGACATATGCTACATAGAAACAACATTCTCATCTTCAGCATGGAATTTTTTCTCGGCCGAGATTTCCAAAATCTCGCCGAAAACCGGTTTTACCGGTGGTCACGGTATTACCTAATACCGAACGAAATTTTTTGGTTTTCAAAGAATATGTTTGAATTTTATGAAATTTGATAAATTTTAGACCAATTTAGAACTTCGTTTGACAAATTTTGGTCGGTATTTACCGGTATTTCGGCCGATATTTCTGGTATTTTCGAAAACCAAATTTCTCGCTGCCTACCGGTATTTTTTCCCAAACGAGAAAAAAATCCTTGATCTTTAGTGATCGGACCCCAGCCCCAGGATTCTTCGACAGTGGAGGAGTAACTAATCAGCCGAAGAGGAAGTCCATTGTGAGCACCAATCGAGGTGGCTCACCTTGGGATCTCTAATTTTGCCTGCCTCCCAACAACTTATCATAATTGCCCGCGTCAAGCGTCGGATTGTAAGGGAATTTAAATTAGTTCACACACTACAGTCTTAGATATTTCAATTGCCCGGAGATGGAGTTTTCAACTTGTGATCTTGGACTGTTTGGTGAGCCTTGCCGTGGAGCAGGCTCACACGGCCATCAAGGCAATGCCAATTAGCAAGGCAGCGGCCCGAATGGCCACGCGGGTACGTTTGCAAAGAATGTTGCAATACGATAAAGCCAACATTATGCGGGTGATTCACCTTTTTCTCCAATTTGCATGCAGAAAACTTTTATTGATTGAACTCGGTGAACAATGAACTTTCTTCAAGTTCGCAAAATAAACTCTTTTGCCTAAGAAAGGGAGCAAAGGCCATCACGGAATATCAAACTATCAGCCTTATCCATGGCATCGCAAAGATCATAAACAAGATGATCTTTTCCACTAGACTTGCTCTTTTTATGAACGGTTTGATTTAAAAGCTCAAAGCGCATTCATGAAGACTAGTAGTATCCACAAAATTTTCATGTATGTGCGCAAGTACGCGAGGCCGGTTCACCGGACAAACACGCCCTCCCTCCCTCCTATTCAAACTTGACATCAAGAAATATTTCGACTCGGTCCGTTGGGAATATTTATTGGATGTTATCATAAAAACGGACTTTCCTATGTGTTTTTGGAATTTGCTTCCGCCTTTGTTGTGCCCCTCGTCTCCCCACGTTCTTCTTAATGGCATTCCTGATGACCCTATTGCCCATGGAGGAGCCTCCGTTAAAGGGGTCCCTTGTTTTTCTTGCTTTTCGCCCTCACCATAGACCTGGTTCAACTCATCCTCGACCTGGCAACAAAAATGGAGACCTTCACATGTTGAGAGGACGAGCTATGTGCATTCCCAAATCTCTATATGACACTGCCACCATTATGTGGGACCTCGGAGAGATGATATTATCAAACTTGCCGTTATTTTGTATGTCTTACAGGAAATCACCAGGTTGGTCACAAATGTACAAAAGAACCTCGTGGTGCCAATAAGAAGTGAAAATACCAATCTTGATGAGGTACTTCTGGGTTTTCCCGTTATCAGATTGCACTTCCGTCTTTGCTATTGAGGGTTACCGATGTCTGTGCATAAACCCTGATGCACCTGCGTGCAACTGCAAATCGCTACTTGATAAAACGGTCGGCAAGTTACCGGTTGGGTAAGGAAGATTTGTTACGATGGAGGGTCAAAACACGGTTGTTAAATCTGACATCACATCTTTGGCGATTCATCAACTCGCTCCCTTGGTGATACCTCGCGGTTCCATGAGCTAAAGAAGATGTTACAATGTGCTTTTCTCTAGGGAGGGACATATAAGATCTTTGGAGGAAAATGCAAGATAGCTAGGACCTCATGTGCCGGCCACTTCTCTAAAGGGGCTCGACATCTTGGACTTGGATACATTCGGTAGATCTCTCCACCTCCACATGGTTGCACAAGGATCATACTAGAGTCTAGGTGGGGCTTTGCCACCCTTGTGACATATTGTGATGGTCTAACTGCCACTTTCTGGCACACTCCCTTGATGTTAGGGCGTAAGCTAAAGGATATTGCACCATCTATTTTCAAGGTATATAGTTTAAACACTTCACGGTCAACAAAGGGTTCAAGCAGGATTTTTGTATCAATGACTTAGTGACCCTCCCCCGATATTGAGGTGCAACATAATACTGAATTTATGAGCTATGGGTCATTCTCCATAAGGTAGAACTGACTGAGGATGTGCGAGACCACATCATTTGGAACTTATCAATGTCATGAGAATACTCCACATCGTTGACGTACAATGCCCAATTTGAACAAACAATCCACACAATTATATAGTCTTCTTTATGGAGTAATTGGGCTCCCAAGTGCTTGTTCTTTCCCTAGCTTATCTTGCAAGATATGATTTTGACGGCCGAACGGTTGCAATGAAGGGAATGGCCAACTTGTTGGCTTTGTAAGCTTTGCAGCAGGGAGATAACGAGAGAATACCATGTAGGCTCACGAGAAGAAGAGGGCACACAAGTCCAAGGAGGCCTATGGACGACTTAAGGCCGCCCCACCCTGATGGGCTTACAGAAGGAAATCTGGTCCGTCTCATGCCTTAGTCGGTCTAGGAGAAGTCTAGGAGCACGACGGCAATAGAAGACCTGGCTTAGAAGACAAGTAAATGGGGGTCGGCTTCCCTAAGGACACCGACCCTGACTCAACTCGGATAGATATATATACCCTTAGTTGTTTGTTTATATAAGGCCGACAAGGATCACCCTAGAAGGCAACGAGGCTTAGACTACTCGGAGCTAGCTAACCCTAGCCTAAGAGCTTAATCCTTGTAATTGACTTACAATCAATCTATCAAATAAGTCGGAGTTGGTTTTTAACTCTAGCGAGTGGGAACGAACCTATTTACATTGTCCATACCAATCCCGTCCCTATCACCCTCAACGTCCCCTAGTTCCATGCTCCATAAGCCACCCTTGATGGCGATGCACATTATGTTTCATTGCTGCTATACAATGAGAGTTCAGAATGCTATTATAGGTTGGTTGGGTCTTGATCCTTCCTAGATATCCCGCTGGACCAATTTCCTCTCGGTCAAAGATTGGTGGCTCTCCGTTGTCGGCGTTCACAACACTAGGTGAAAGGCCATGGCGTACCTCGTATCATGTTTACATATTGGGAAATTCAGAATGGACCGAATGCAATTTCTTTTTCACAATGTGCACCCCGTGCCGATCTACGTTTCAGGGAAGGTTAAATCCGAGGCCGCCAGTTGAGGTTTGTCCCGTGCTAAACATTTGAGCTTTATCGTACCGCGGGAGCAAAACCTTGCATTTTTTGTGTGTGCATTATTGTCTTTGTTTTTGAAAACTATTCATCTGTTTTCAAAATAAAGTTGCCTGTGTACAATAATCCGGAAATTTAGTAGGGTTAGTGAACAAAGGCTCCCATTTCCCTCTGGTTTACGCTGGCGCGCCACTACTAAACACCAACTGTCTCTACTCTATATCTAGCGGTATTCATCCGGTGATCTTCTAATTAAATGCCCAGGCAGGATGCAATAGAGCCACACGCAACCGTGTTCATGCATATACATACTTTCGGAACCTTCCATTACGATCCCAAAGCGGCCAGATATCCTAGTATCTTCAGATCTCGGTTTGCTAATTGCGTGGTCGTGTGCAACACTGCGACTCGTCAATACCAAAACGGAGAATACAGCTAGGCGCATACATCATCCGTGCCTTGCCAGCGGACAGTCACTAATACGACATATGCCCCTACTGGCGTCCATCGATCCGGAGATAGTATGAACCTCTGGAATCAGGAGAACAACTATTTCCACGTTCCAGGACATTAGAGCACCTTCACCCGTCTGCCCGACTAGGTCCCGGCAGGCATTTTTTTTATTTAGACTACGTTATTTGGTCTAGTTGCGCTCCTGGTTCCTCGTTTATCCCTGGAATAGGCTTTTAATCCATTGAGAGAGCCCATGCCATTCAGTGGCGAAGCCAGGTTACAACTGCTGTGTAGTCAGTTTGAAGTTGTGTAGTCAAATACATGTATTTCTATAAATTTTCAACTATTTTTTGCATACTTTTAGCTTATTTTGCCAAAAACCTGTGTAGTCAGCTGTAGGCGTGGCTCCGTCACTGATGCCATCCCCCCCCCCCCCCCCGAGGTGCGCTCGGGGACTTCGGACGAGAGAAAAGCGGGGATGGGCCCGCTCTATCGGCGAGAGAACACGCGAACCCCACTTTCTCGTTGCAAATGTCCCTCCCCTCTCGTTGCTCTGTCGCCGCCGGCACCACCCCTCGCCAATCCACCGGCCAGTTGCCTGCCCTCCGCCGTCCCTCCTCCCACCAGCCTATATTCCGCTGTCCATCGTGTCGTCTGCCTATATTCCGTCGTCGGGCAACTCCTCGCGTCGCGCCTCGTCGACACGCCCGGCAGGTGTTTGTCCATTTGCCTGGGCGGACATGGACTCGGACGACGAGGAGGAGCAAATGTTCGCCGAGCTTTTTGAAGAACAGATGGCAGCCGTCGCCCAAGACGAGGAGCACATGTTGATCCTAGCTTGTCTGTCCGGCTTGTACGCGGAGAAGGCCATTGATCGCCGTTGGGGGTCGACACCCGGTCGTCAGAAGTGCAAGCCGAGGCAGCGAACGAAGGGCTACTGCATGCTCTACGCCGACTACTTTGCCCGGCAGGTGTTCGTCCATTTGTAAAAATAAGCCAAATATTGGCAAAATTTATCAAATTTGCCGAACTGTGAATTTATCGTCGGATGCCAAACTGTGAATTTATCAAATTCGCCTTGGAAGACGGCTGGAAGTTCGGCGCTCTCCACGCCAAAATTTCATCCATCCGGCGTTATTTATCGCCGGATTTGACCGTGGGGAGCGCCAACGGCTGGAGGTGCTCTTAGCAGTATGTAGTACTCCGCCTCTGGAACCATTAGTATCTACAGTAGTGTAGTACTTCCCTGGTAACCGCACTACAGCTGGATTAGTAGTATCCAGTGGGCAGTGGGGCATGACTGTTCACATACGCAGCGACGTTATCTTCTCCGATAGAAAGCACGCCGATAACAGGAAAAAGACTGCGCCGCCGCGACGCCGACACGGCCGGCCGGACTCGTCCGAGCTTCTGGTGGTTCACCCTGGGCGAGATGGAAGTCATGCAACCGAGTAGCTGCAAGTTGATTGTGTGAGTGACAGATCGCGTCGCGGTGCATGCACGAACGACGCCATCGGCAAGCCGGCAACAGCGCCATGTATGTTCACATCGGCGACGGCGACGGCGACGCCTGAGAGCGACCCACTCGATCAACGCTTCAACTGGACAACTAGAGCTAGTGCACTCGCGAAAGGGACCGACGAGCTAGGTGCATGACTGCATGGCATGTTTCACCCAAAGGACCGTCTCTTTCAGGTGGACCCAGGCCACCGTCTCTCTAAGCTGCTAGTTGACGGCTTTTCTGCATGTGGGAACGCACACTTGCTATCGTACGTACGTTTTCCATTATCTTTCCTCTTCTCACTAGTGGAAAAAGAGGCTTCTATCCGCCACCTTTAATACCTAAACTAATTGGGCCGGAACTAAAGGGGGCATTAGTCCCGGTTCGTGCCGCTGGGGCACGACCAGCACCTAGTCTCGGTTCGTAATGGACCTTTAGTTCTGGTCGTTAACACGGACCGAGACTAAAGGGTTGGCTGGCGGGAACCCAACGGGCGGCGGCCTTTAGCCCCGGCCCGTGTTAACGACTGGGACTAAAGGGCGACCTTTAATCCCGGCCTTTAACACGGACCGGGACTAAAGGTCGTCGCCTACAAAATCGAGCTTCTCTTCCCCCGAGCCTGCCAGTACACTAATGGTGGTCGGAAGCTTGGATTGAGTGGAGAGGTCATGCCCAATTTTTTTATCAAAATTATCCAAGATTTTGAGTTATTTCATCTATCTAATTGGTTCAAAAGGTTAGCAACTTTACTCTCTCATCTTTAATTGCTAATTTAGCTCATATAATGCTCTAGATGTGGTGAGATTTGTAGCTATAATTTGGGAGTAATTATAGGAGTTTATTTGATTTATATAGCATTTGAGCTTAAATTAATTCCTTAGTTTGCACATGTGTAGAGGTGGTGTACTTGTATGTTGACCAAAATGAGGGATTTGTGGAGTAATTAATTCCTTAGTTTGCACATGTGTAGAAATTTGTCATGCACATATATAGCTCTTTTTATGCTCAAAAAAATAGAGGGATTTGTGGAGTAATTAATGTTAGAAAGTAATGTGGGAGTAATTGTGAGCTTATGTGATTTACAATAATAATTTTTGAGTAGGATTTATTTGCAATAATTTTTGTAACGTTAGAGAGTAATGTGGGAGTATATATGATTTATATGCAATGTGAGTTTATTCCTTGTATTAATTTGGTTTATTATATACTTATATAATAATGCAGATGAACCGGCAATGGATGTACGGTAGCCGAGTCTTAAGCGAGTTCATTAAGGGCTTGCAGAATTTCCTCCGTGTGGCTGATGCGAACAAGCGGAATGGTTTTGTTGTCTATCCATGTAGTGTGTGTAAGAATCTGAAGAATTACTCTTCATCAAGAACCCTTCACGTGCACCTGCTTTAGCACGGTTTTATGCCCAGCTACAATTGTTGGACCAAGCACGGAGAAAGAGGTATTACAATGGAAAACAATGAAGAAGAGGATGATGACAACTATCCTGGGTTCCCTGAATATGGTGATACTTTCATGGGCGAAGCTGAAGGGGGAGCTGAAGGGGAAGCTGAAGGAGAGACACATGATGAGGCCCCTGATGATCTCGGTCGGACCATTGCTGATGCACGGAGAGAATGCGAAACTAATAAGGAGAGGGAGAAGTTAGATCGCATGTTAGAGGATCACAAAAAGTCCTTATACCCAAACTGCCAAAATGGTCTGAAAAAGCTGGGCAGCAGACTTGAATTGCTGAAATGGAAGGCAGAGGAAGGTCTATCTGACTCCGGATTTGAAAAGTTGTTGAAAATGATGAGGAATATGCTTCCAAAGGATAACGAATTGCCCACCAGTACGTACGAAGACAAGAAGATTGTCTGCCCTCTAGGTTTAGAGGTTCAGAAGATACATGCATGTCCTAATGACTGCATCCTCTATCGTGGTGACTATGAGAATTTGACTGAATGCCCGATATGCACTGCATTGCGGTATAAGATCAGAGGAGATGACTCTGGTGATGTTGAGGGCGAGCCCCCCAGAAAGAGGGTTCCTGCCAAGGTGATGTGGTATGCTCCTATAGTACCACGGTTAAAACGTTTGTTTCGGTGCAAAGAGCATGCCAAGTTATTGCGATGGCACAAAGAGGACCGTTTGTCAGACGGGATGTTGAGACACCCCGCTGATGGGTCTCAATGGAGAAAGATTGACAATAAGTTTAAAGATTTTCCAGGTGACGCAAGGAACATACGGTTTGGTCTAAGTACAGATGGCTTCAATCCTTTTGGGGAGCAGAGCTCCAGTCATAGCACCTGGCCCGTGACTCTATGCATCTATAACCTTCCTCCTTGGTTGTGCATGAAGCGGAAGTTCATTATGATGCCAGTGCTCATCTAAGGTCCGAAGCAACCCGGCAACGATATTGATGTGTACCTAAGGCCATTAGTTGATGAACTTTTACAGCTGTGGGCCAAACCAGGCGTACGTGTGTGGGATGAGCACAAACAAGAGGAATTTGACTTACGAGCGTTGCTGTTCGTTACCATCAATGATTGGCCTGCTCTCAGTAACATTTCAGGACAGACAAACAAGGGATACAAGGCATGCACACACTGTTTACAAGAGACTGAAAGTATATATTTAGCTAATTGTAAGAAGAATGTGTACATATCGCACCGTCGATTTCTTAGCAAAATTCATGCCGTAAGAAAAAAAGGCAAGCATTTCAACGGTAAGGCGGATCACCGGGAGCCACCTAAGGAAAATACTGGTGATGATGTATTCGATATGGTCAAAGATATAGAAGTAATCTTTGGAAAGGGTCCTGGCGGACAATCTGTTCCACATGACGCAGACGGACACGCACCCATGTGGAAGAAGAAATCTATATTTTGGGAGCTTGAGTATTGGAAATTCCTAGAAGTTCGCTCTGCAATCGACGTGATGCATGTGACGAAGAATCTTTGCATGAACCTGCTAGGCTTCTTGGGTGTGTATGGAAAGACAAAAGATACAAAGGAAGCTCGACAGGACCTGCAACATGTGAAAGACCCAGAAGACCGACATCCAGAACTGTTTCAAGGTCGCGCTAGCTACGCTCTTACTAAAGAAGAGAAGATCACCTTTTTTGAATGCCTGAACAGTATCAAGGTCCCGGCTGGATTCTCATCGAATATAAAGGGAATAATAAATATGGCAGAGAAAAAGTTCCAGAACCTAAAGTCTCATGACTGCCACGTGATTATGACGCAATTGCTTCCAGTTGCATTGAGGGGGCTTCTACCGGAAAATGTTCGACTAGCAATTGTGAAGCTATGTGCATTCCTCAATGCAATATCTCAGAAGGTAATCAATCCAGAAGATCTACCACGGTTACAAAATGATGTGTCCCAATGTCTTGTCAGCTTCGAGCTGGTGTTCCCACCATCGTTCTTCAATATTATGACGCACCTCCTGGTTCACCTTGTCAAAGAGATTTCCATTCTCGGCCCTGTATTTCTACACAATATGTTCCCCTTTGAGAGGTTCATGGGAGTCTTAAAGAAATATGTTCGTAACCGTGCTAGGCCAGAAGGAAGCATCGTCAAGGGATATGGAACAGAGGAGGTCATTGAGTTTTGTGCTGACTTTGTTCCCGACCTTAAGCCGATTGGTCTTCCTCAATCGCGTTATGAGGGGAGACTTAGTGGAAAAGGCACGATCGGAAAGAAACCAATGATATGTAGGGATGGTCATTCGTTGACTCAAGCACACTACACAGTTCTACAAAATTTCCTCTTGGTGGCTCCGTACAGTGAGGAATACAAGAATATTGTACGCCAAGCAAACCCAGGGCAGCCTGAGTCCTTTGTTTTACAGCTCCACATGGCGACTTTCGGCGTTTGGTTGCAAAGACGTCTCATGAATGACACTGTTGTTGAAGAGCAGCTGTACTTGCTGGCGAAATTACCATCTTCGACTATATTGACTTTCCAAGGGTACGAGATAAATGCGAATACATTTTACACGGTCGTCCAAGATAAAAAAAAAGCACCAACCAAAACAGTGGTGTCCGCTTTGATGCAGTAACCGACAAAGGGCGAACGGACACATATTATGGTTACATAGAGGAGATATGGGAGCTTGATTATGGACCTAACTTTAAGGTTCCTTTGTTTCGGTGCAAATGGGTGAAGATGATAGGAGGTGGGGTAAAGTTGGACGAGCAGTACGGAATGACAACGGTGGATCTCAACAATCTAGGTTACCTTGATGAACCATTCGTCCTAGCCAAAGATGTGGCTCAGGTTTTCTATGTGAAGGACATGAGTAGCAAACCAAGAAAAAGAACCAAAGCGAATACATCATGTGATGAACCAAAGCGCCACATAGTTCTTTCAGGGAAAAGAACCATCGTGGGAGTGGAGGACAAGACAGACATGCCACAAGATTATAATCAGTTTGGTGAAATTCCGTCCTTCAGAGTGAACACTGACACAAGCCTCAAGTTAAACAATGAAGATTCTCCATGGTTACGCCACAATCGTAAGCAAGGGACACTAGCGAAGAAATGATGTGTAATCATGTGTAGTCATGTATTGTTCTAATCATGTATTGTTCTAATCACTAGCAAAGAGGCCCTCGCAAATACAAAGGCATCATCTTTAATGTTTTGGAAGTTTTTATAATATGGTATCATATATATTTATGCTACCAATCGAACATTAACACTTTGTTTATATAGTGGTTCTCTATATTGTTTTCTTTGCTAGATTGAATATAATATCAAAACTCAAAAGCAACAGAACATAAATTTATGGACTAATAATCATTGTATAATGTATAAAATAAACACATATATATATTATCTATAGGGTCATTAGCACTCGCATATTTTGAGTTAGCTAGTCTATAAGTGGCATTACATCTATACACATAGATAAAGTTGGAAGAGGGTCTCATAGAATACTTACATATATACTAAAGTAAAATTTTCACAAGAGCAATTGCTAGATGTGTTCATGTACAACTATGAGGATTTATCAACCACTGTCAAATAAAAAATTAAGGGTTGCTTGGTTTACCAAATTAATGTATGCGATTTTCTTTACTACAATTTTTAGTCTAATGTTCTCTTTCTTGGTTCAATAAAAGTATTATCATTTTTAAGAAGAAATACATTTTATGACTATTCTAATAATATTTTTCCATATTGTAGATATTAATTCTTTTTGTACACGATTAGTCAAAGTTTAACTCTAACTAAACCCAGAATACAAGGTAATTATGGACAAAGGGAGTATAGAGTACACCTCTTGTGCCCCGGACTCACATAACAAAGTGGGTTATTGATCCACTCACATATTTTTAGATGATCTATTTAGTAAATTATTACGTAATTTTTTGTGACATTATGCCCGTTTTTTCTAGAATTTTTCCTCTAATTTCATAACTTTGTCAAAAAAAATACATGACATTGTAGACATGTATACATTCTCCAAAATATCAGCTAGATATTTATTATACATGAACATGTTGCAAATATTTGAATATTTTTACAATACAAATGATATTATTTTCACTCAATTGGTCTGAGTAATATGTTGTATATCTTTATCAAGTTTAAATAAGGTATATACATATCACATTTTTATATGACTATCACATGTTTTATGGTAGATAAAATATGAAAATAAGACTAAAATTATTATCTTCTTTGTCAAAATCCATGTGTTTTCTAAGATATTTTATTTCAATACATATAAATATTTTTTATGTGATGTTAGATCACCACACAAGGTTAATTCATACTCATAGATTTTCTTCCTAACTAAAAGGGAAATAATTTGGTCGCTCCTAGATAGGCCAAATTAAGCAGTTAGAATTGTTACATCATTCTATGCTTCTCCCACACATTTAATAAAGTAGTTTCAAGATGTGTGACATTTAGGTATTTACATAATCTCCATGGCAAATATTAGATCATTTATTATATTGCATGTTCCTAGAAATAATAATAAATACAATATTGAAAATTTAATGATATTATTTTCTTTCCATCAATTTCATTAACATCTTTATACCACATTAAGTTAGTATCACTTCAAGTTTTCTGCAATGTCAATTGTTTGGGTACATTATTTATTTGATCTGTTTTGTTCAAATCTATCCATGTTATCTCGATCTCTAACCCATTGGCTCTACACACCCGGTCGCATGTATAAGATTTGTATGTAACGTGACGTGGCTTCGATAGCATAGTCCCAAACTCTTACTCCATTGTGTCATTGGAGTGACATGTTCTCTTAAGTTGATTGAATTATATTGTATAAAAACCACAAAAAAATACTCCAAATATGTCCAACCATAGAAACCAACAATCTTTGTTAGTAAATTTCATGTGATTAAAATTATACAAATTTTAGGACATATGAATAATCATTTATTGCCACGGCTTGTGATGTGGATGTCTAAGGTGAAATAACTCATAAAGTTACCAAGAATAGTCCAACATAGTTTTTCCTAACCTTTTGGTAATGTAGAGTGATATACTTTTTCTTGCATATGGATACAATTGGTCACTTCTTTCCATTAAGACACAAAAAGGGTACTAAATAGTCATGTGTTCAGCTTCACCCCTGCATTTTCGGCAAGCAACTAATGTACTTGTCTATTGATGGTCATAGAGGTAACACACTTATTGCTTAATCCGTCTAATATAAAGGTAAAGGCTATATGGGTAAAATGGCATATCCATCTAACGCATTAGATTTGGATTGGCATGTCTATCAACATGACTGACAAGAGTAGTCTAACTAATAATTAAGATCCATCAGCAAAAGGCATTACTTGTGGTTTTTTGTTTCAATTAATAGGACTATTAAATGCAATGTGCTTTCTTCAATATAATATATTTTCATGATTTTCCGGTTGAGATCTATCCCGTGACTTATGATGACCCATTGGTCGTGATCTTGTTTGCGTAGAGTTATAAAGAAGAAATAGTTCTAATATGCAAATAAAAGAGGGTCCACGCTATCTATAATTATACTTGAGTCTTATGAATATATATAAGTTCGGATGGAAAGAGAACTCATGAGATTGGTAGCTAGGTGCACTGTTGTTTTACAAAAAATCTACTATGTCTCTCGTGTTTGCACACTTGTTGTTCATATAATATATTATAGATTAAGTCAATAATTTCTAATACAAATATTCACATGGTAGTGTCTTTACTTTTGTGGAATAACCATTTTGCCGATCTAAGATGGTTAAAGTAAACATAAGAGGTAATCAATTGTTAATGTTTATTCTATGTAATATTCATTTTTTTAATATTTACATGTTTTCTGTGAATGAACTTTCATCGGAATGTTTCAGTAAACCGAGTTCTCCGAATATTTGCATCTCTATTTATGCTTGCTACTCAAATTAGAAATGTAGATTTCTTGTGATGATTTCCATATGCTTACCATACACATGTATTGATGGTATATATAATAACTATGTACACGATTTGATCAGTTTTTCCTTTATATTCTAGCACATCCTTCCACCTATAAGTGGAATAACCAACTTGCCGATCTAAGTTGGTTAAAGTAAACATAAGAGGTAATCAATTGTCCATGTTTATTCTATGTAATATTCATTTTTTAAAAGGATTTACATGTTTTCTATGAATGAACCTTCATCGGAATGTTTCAGTAAACCGAGTTCTCCGAATATTTGCATTTCTATTTATGCTTGGTACTCAAATTAGAAATGTAAATTTCTTGTGATGATTTCCATATTCTTACCATACACATGAATTGATGAGTATATATAATAGTTATGTACATGATTTGATCAGTTTGTCCTTTATATTCTAGCACATCCTTCCACCTGTAAGTACCATGTTCTAGGTATAGCATTTTATTTATAGGGCTCTGGCTATTCTAGGGAAAGAGGCATATAATGTAATCTAATTATTTTGCAGATCAAATCTTATATATGATATGGTAGTCATGTAAACTTAAAAACTGTGGAGGCCTAGCTGCCAGCTAGCAGACGCACCATTTTGTTTTGTGGGAACGACTCGGCTACATATTACTGACATGTAGATAAGATATATGAGTCGATGGTTTTTTCCATGTCAGATCCCTCCGCTTATAAATACTTCACGCTCTGGATTTCGAATTTCCAACTTTTAAGCTTTGACTAAATATTTTGGAAAAAATATCAATACCTACAATATAAAATTGATTGTATCTGAATCTTCATAAAGTATGTTTTCATGTTATATGTATTTAATAATATAATTATTGATTTTTTTCTTATCCTCTTGATCAAACTTTAAATTTTTGACTTTAATTAAATCTAAAATGTGAAGTAAATAAAAGCAGAGGGAGCACGTGAGGTTACATATCATACCTTCTCAATATGTAATCCATGTCAAGTGGAACGACATGCTTCTACCACTAACAATTTTTCCTTAAATCTTATCAAAATTTTTTTATCTAACCTTCAAAATAATTTATACGATGTGGACTAACATGGTCTCTTGATAATACATAAAAAAAAATTCTTTTAGTATATAATAGATAGATAGTTCATTGTTTACTGTCCAAATTTGGTACTATCATCCTGGTTGTCCTACCAGATGAGCATGGATTAATCTACTGCTGTTAATAGGTAGGAGCTCTAAAATTAAGAACAAATAGTACGGTGCAAGTTGCAAGATGTATGTATATGAGACTTGGAGCTCTGTACGTGATCCGGTTCTCAAATCACCTAGCCAGATTACTTGTGCTAATCCGGTATGTTTAAGAAATCTTTTTTTTGTGACTGCATGCCCAAAAAATCTGCAGTACGTACGCCTAGAAGACAGGAACTTTATACGTACATGTTTGAATCGTTACGGACTGGGTCCACGTGACCCCTTTGTGGTTTTTTAATCTTTTTTATTTTGCTCAATTGTATGCGAGACGTGGCAGGTACCTAACGTGTGTAACGTGGCGTTACGTTACTTGGTTAAATTGGTTAAATCTTAACCATATATTTTAGATCCAAGTATCAGAATAATTCTAATGATGTGGATTAACCTGGTGTCTCGAAAATAGAACCCCGTATTGTGCTTTTAGTATATAGTAGATGTATTAAACATTTTATGTAATGTTTTGTTCTAATCATGTATCACAATAACACTCACGAGAGGCGGGGAAACGATTGAACTGGAATTAAAGTACATGGGTAGATTAAGTCACAATCGGCCGAACTTGTTTTCGAATGTTGGAGTGATTCAGTCATAGTCGTGCCTAGCCCTATAAACGTCGCCACTGTAGTCGTCGTAGTCGCCGACGTCATCGTCGCTGGCATCGGGGTCGCGGTAGTCGAACCTCGGCGGGTGAGCACGCGTGGGCTGAGACTGAGGGTAGCGCAGGCGGGGGCCACGGTAGGCCATGACGCTCTGGAGAGTCCGGCCGCGCCACCACAGCCGACGGCCGGCCTCGTTGAAGTTCGAACGAGGCGGGCCGTCCTCCTCGTGCCTGGCAAGCGCACTCTCACGCCGATTGATGAAGAAGGCATCCCAAGTCGGGCTGTAGTCGGGATGCCACTGGGGATTCCTCCGCTGCTCTGGCGTGAGCTCGAAGTAGTAGTGGTTCGTGATGGCCATCTGGCGCGCCACACCTAGAGGGACAGGAGGGACCGGTACGCCTCCGACGCTCAGCATCCAGCCGGTGGGGACGCGGTAGCCCGGCGGGCAGGGGTAGTTTGAGGCGCAAAGCGCCTCCGCCTCCTGGGGGGTTAGAGATACGATGGAAGCCATGGAAGAGAGTGATGAGGTTTGCAGATATGAGTCTAGATGTGATATGTAAATGGAGGCCAAGTGACAAGGGTATAGTTAATAGAGCCCGTTAGTTGAGTACCCCTGAGGCCCGTTAAGCTAGGCTCAATTGTAATGATAGTCGAATACGAGTTCTTACCGTATGTCAATATTGTAATCTGTATCGTACCCTACCCGATCCTCGATACCTGGCCACCTATATATAGGGGCCAGGAGGGGACGGTGCGGGGCAGATTGAAAGCAAGCCAGGTTGAACACCCAAGTTTACTTTCGATACACACCTATTTCGACTAACTTTACCTTCGAGTTCATCCGACGCCCTATCTCCCCAATCCTAAGTCCTTCATCTAGGACATTTGTTGAGTTTAACCCTCGTCAATTGGCGCCGACCGTGGGGACCTGGGGCGTTGGAATCATGAATTCGACGGCTTTTTCGCTTTTAGCCAACAACAGTTCAGAAGTCGACGGAAGTCAAGAGGTGGAACTAACAATTGGAAGTTTGAGCATCCTCATCGGGCCATCGGGTTCGTCTCGCCTTTCGGATCCGACGAGACAAGATCAAGATCCGTCGGCAAAAGAGCCCGAAACAACAGCAATGATGGAATATTCTGAAGGCTCTTCCAGCGAAGTAAACTCGCCGGTCAGCCCAGAGGAAGTGCAAAAAGAAAAGATCACAGAAGACAACGAAGAAAAGGAAAATTTTGACGTGGAAGACCAACTCGAAGATCTCACGATCTGCCTCAACGACACCACAGACAAGTCAACAGACACATGGAAGACAGGATTAGAGCTTTCTGAGGATAGTAACTCGATCTTCTCAAGCTTTAAGGGTAACATCGGCAAACAATGCCAGGTGCTTGCCATTATAGGAGATAATTCAGAAGAATTCGACGAAAACGACAATCCAGTATTAAACCCAGCAAATATCGACAGAGGAGCAAATCACCTAGCAGAAGGGCAAACACCAGAATCCCTCGCAAGTAGGGAAAAAATTTGACTCTCAGTCGACGAATGGAGGATAATAAGAGAAGCCGTAGAACACGGCACACCAATACCATCAAATTCCAGCAAAGACATGCTTTTGGGGTATCACTACGCCCTAAGGCAGCAGGCCAAGCAATTAGCAAAGGAGAAAGCAGAGATACAAAGAAGAAAAGATTCAGCCATTGCAGCTAGCGAGGCTGCTCGAAAAGCACGGAGCGACGCATCACACAGCAACGCAAGGAAAAATCGTCGACATGGTTCAAGGTACGATAACCTCGAGTATTCTGACAGGCAAAGTATTTCCAAAAACCTGGACTCGTCCTTCCTATCGGTCGACGAGCAGGGAAACATCCTACCAAAAACTCCTGAAGCAGCACTAGTGGCAGCACAAGCATACCTACTTACAACTCGACCAAGTCCAGGAGATCCTAGAGAACATATGCATAGAGCAGCACTGAACGGACTCAACATGGTGGGCCACAAGCTATCAGCAAAAGGAGAAGAAGCACATCACCACAAGGAAGTGCACAAAGCAAGGTCACCTCGCCGTCACAATAGTCCTCGGCGCAGAAGCAGCAAACATCGATCTTGATCGCCATCACCAAAGCAGCATGGAGGAACCCGAAGATCACGATCCCCAAATGAAAAACGCGACTATGAAGACGACAAAAAAGAGATGGGGGCATCATGCTTTACCCGCAGGGTTCGCACAACTCCGGTTCCCAAGGGATTCAAACTACCTCATGATCAGCAAAAATACGACGGATCACAAGAACCACAATCATGGCTCGCAGATTATTTACAAGCAGTTCAAATATTAGGAGGAACTAAGGAAACAGCTATGCAAAGTTTGCAACTACACCTCACCGGCGCAGCAAGGTCATGGTTAAGCAAGCTAGAAAAAGAATCTATTGGAAGCTGGGAAGACCTCACAAAGCAATTCACAAGCAACTTCAGGTCGACATACAAACGACCAGCATCAATAGAAGAAGTCAAAGCATGTGTGCAACAACGCGACGAGACATTGCGAGCATACATTCAAAGGTGGAGCATTATCAAAAACTCAGCAGTCGAAGTTTCAGATGAAAGAGCAATAGACGCGTTCATCATCGGATTAAGGCGAAGAGACCTAGTCGAAGAGATGGGCAGAATCAAGCCGAAAACAGTGTCAGACCTCATGGACACAGCAAACAGGTTCGCAGACGGAGAAGATGCATGCAACAACAAGCGGACGCGATCTCCAGAGGACGACAGAAGAAACAGATATGGAAGTCAAAGGAGACGATCTCGAAACTATGACACCTACGGCTCGCATAGCCAAGTCGCCGCAGGATATAAAGACAACAGCTATCAAGGAAATGATCGCAGAAGTTCGGGATATAGAAGCTACGGAAAAGAAGACTATAAGAAGTTCCCTATAAGGGAATCTAGAGAGTACAACCCATCACCAGAAGATATGCTCAACGGGCCTTGTCATATACACTCAACGTTCGTCGACGGGAAACGAGTATCAAGGCACGCAATGAAAGACTGCACAACATTCTTAAAACTGCAAGAAGCAGCAATAAATAAGCAAACCGAAGCAAGGCGACAAGGATTCGAAGGAAGTAACAATCCCTCGACAAAGCAGCAAGGAAACAATGGAGCGCCTCAAGGACAAGATCAGCAAAACCAGGGACAGAACGACGACGAAGGGTATGTACCATCAAAAGGACACATCATATCAATGATACAACCTGTACCCAAGTCGAACAAAGAAGAGAAGAGCATAACTCGACAAGTCAACTTAGCAATCATATCACCTCCAGCGGCAACGGAGTATTTGCACTGGTCAGAGCAACCAATAGAGTTCAACAGAGAAGACCATCCTATAACAGTACCTCGGTCGGGAAACGCGCCTTTGGTACTCAAAGCTCAAATCGGCGCGTATGATGTCGACAGGATATTCATGGATGCAGGGAGTGGAATTAACTTGATATACGCGAAAACACTCCGAGCAATGCATATATCACTAGAGTTCCTGAAGCCAACAGATTGTTCCTTCCATGGAATCGTACCAGGAAGTGCCAATTACCCGTTGGGTCGAATAGCACTCAATGTTTGCTTCGGCAACCGACAAAACTACAGAAGAGAAAAACTAGACTTCGAAGTCATGGACTGGCCATCGCAATATCACGCGATCCTCGGACGACCTGCGTTTTCGCGATTCATAGCAGTGCCTCACTACACATATTTGGTACTTAAAATGCCAGGACCAAAAGGAATAATCACAGTGAAAGGAAGTTTTGAAGTTTCAGATCTCTGCGACAGGGAATTCCACAAGATGGCGCAAAATTTTGGCGTAATAGCCAACCATGCAGAAAAGGCAAAGAGCACGATTACAGAAGGTGTCAAGCTACTCGAAGGATGCGTCGCGGAGCCCGAAACGAAGAAATCACGATTAGGAACATCAGGAGAAGACACAGGCGCAGAGGAAAAAGGGAAAGCCACGACGACATAAGCATCATAAAGACAATAGAGTAGAACAATAAAGGCTGTAAAAGCCACGAGTTATACCAGGGGCAATGCCCTCTAGATCCACAACACAGGTCACAGGCCGGATCTCTTGGGTCACCCCATGTATCTTACATTAAAAGTATAAATAAAGACAAAGCGTTCCTCATATTCGAGTTTACGAGTCTTTCAAAGAGAAGATGCGGCAAACGCACGAACCATACAAATACGCCTTGAGAATAAATTTCAGACATATAGTCGCGAAATAAATAAACTCTCGCGTTCCACATACACCTTACAACATCGGGTTGTCAGAATCATCTACGCCAAAAGGATCTAGATAATGATACTTGCGGAAAAACGCAGCATCCGCCTCTAGAAGCCTAGCTACGAGTCTTCGAGCAGGTTGAAGCGTGTTCTCCATATGAACCCGAAGGCTAGCTCCACCTGGAGCTAAACTCAAGGACATTGTGCTATAATTCAATCTGGGGTGCCACTTGCGTATCCACCCAAGGGCAAAATTGGCACCAGCCACTAAGTTCAGTTCTATTAACCTATGAATACGATGACTGGATCTGAAAGCATCAAGAAGAAGTGGGAAAGTTGCAAGCAAAGGATTACGGGGAAGCATAATGGAGTGCATAGTTGTAAGAGCTCGCCGGCAACCATCAACTGACTCGCCAATATGCTGGGCACGATCTTGAAGCAATACAATGGCGCTCCGGCGTCGAGGATGAGACCACAAAGTCTCGTAGCCGGTCGACATCTTCTCCAAAGCAGCATTTCGCTCAGCAACTCAACGTTCTTCAGCAGCAAAATCCAAACAAGTACCTACAACGGCAAATATATCAGAAAAGAAGTGCACAAATAGCCAAAGAAGGAGTCGAAAGAAAACTCACATCGCAACAGCTCGCAAGCAGACTCGACAATGCCAAGAATGAAAGATTCGCACTCTTCATTATGAACAACCTTCGCCGTCAAGCTGGAGACCTTTTCTTCAAGGGAAGAGATTTTCTTCATATAGCCACTGGCTAGGCTAGCCTTTTTTTATAGCCATCTGTGCTTGGCATTTGGCCAAGGATAGGCGAGTTTCAAGGTCTGATATCCTGGAAGAGTATTTCGAGCATTGACTGCATCGACTAGGAGTCGACGAAATCTGAGGACCGAATCCACAAGCAGAGGAAGGAGCAGTATCATGAGTCAAAGGATCATTGACGCGTGTCGAGTGCAAGCCAAAAGGAAAAGAAAGGAGAAACAGTTTCAGAGAGGCAGCATAAAACTTCATACGAAGAGGATATATTTACATAAGAGCACAACCATATGACTAAGGTTCTCGGGTTGCACTTAATTGAACTCTTTACATTCAAAAGGAGAAAACTAAAAAAAAAATACTACAAAGAAGCTGAGTCTACGCCACCTCAGCATTGTGCTCCGTGGAAGAAGGGGGCGCGGCCAGTTCCTCGCTAGAGTTCGATGGTGGCACTGGAGCCTTCGCCGCTGGAGGTGGTGCAGCAGGCACAGCAGAGGCAGCCGAAGGAGAAATCGTTGTCAGCAATGCAGGTGCCAACTTCTCCGCCCTCTCGAAAAACACCTTCATCTCGTCACGGGTGTGGCCATGGGGGGAGCTAACTTTCTCCCAGTCAAAGTCTGTACCATGCGCAAGAGAAAGTGCAATGGCACCTTCGGCGCCGCGCTTAATGGACAGCCCCTTCATCTGGAGAGTAGGGTCTTCATCGCTGTCAAAAGACTTGGCGAGTTCAGTCAGGTTGTCCTTTGGGATTGCCATCCTTTTCTTCGGCCACAACCCGGCAAATAGCCGTGACAGAACGTGGCCAGCCAACTCAAAAGTTTCCTGGATAGATATCCAATTTTCTTCGAGTAGGTTAACCGCATCCATAAGAGAATCATCGTCCGTTTGCAGGGACGACGGAGATACCCCTGTGAATTCTAAGCAATAGAAAAGAAAAGAAAAGACAAGTGTCAACAAATACACCAGTGCAACAGGAGACAAAAACAGAAGACAAGTCGAAGAACTTACTCTCAGCGGCAGTAGACATGGTGTGAAGATGCTCTGCCACGGCTTGTTCCCGCTGAGCATGTTCCTTGTTGGCATCAGCTAAAGCCTTTTCAACTTTCTTCGTTTTGGCAAGCGCAGATTTCTGCGACTTCTCGGCAACCGCCTTAGCAGCGGTCGCAACGTCATAAGCTTTCTGCGAAGCTTTGAGTTCCGCTTCCAGCGAAGCAATTCGAGCATTGGCGGTTGCTAAAGCAGCTGCATAAGGAAGTCGACAGCAAGTTAGATAGATAACAAAGGATAAAGTGCAGAAGACAAGTGGTGCTTGGACAGCAAAGTTATACCTTCGGAAGCTTTTGCAACCTTTAGGTACCCCGCACACTCTGTGCCCAGGGCAATAAATCTCTTCACTAAAGCCTGAGAAAAAGAGGTGTGTAAGAGTAGAAGTACATGAAAGGAAAGAAGGGAAAGAAGAATTACTCACATCATCAGAAGAAACCGTAGATGCGTGAGCTTCCAGAGAAACTTCGGCTTCTTTGGCCTTCTTTGAGCGTTTCGAGTGTCGAGTTTGAGGAACCTTCCTCACGCCGGACCTGGTGGCCCTCGGCGCAACATCTGGTTCGATAGGCTCATCAATCGCCACAGGAGAAAGTGGTGGAACAGCCGTAGTATATGTTGGTGGCTCTTCGTCATCACTACATAAAAGGTATAAGTTATAGAAACAAGGCAAGAACAAGGCAATTGAAAAGTTCGACTACAATACTTACGATGCAAGCATGTCAAAGTACTCCATATCTTCTGCAAGGGCGGGGGTTTTTCCAGCCGCTGCAGAACTCGATGAAGCAATTTCGTCGACACGTTTCCTTTTCTTGTCGACACCAACATCTTCAGCAAATACAGGAGGAGTCGATGTCGATGAGCTGGTTTCCTCTTCTGAATCTTCGACATCATCTCCGTCCTGACTTTCGTCAGCCTCGGGGGCTTCAGATGCAGGAGAGGCTAGATCAGCCGGAAGGGGCCCTTCCTCTGGAAGAGGAGGACGCGAAACAAGAAATTGGTGACCCTGCATATAAATAAGTAAGCAGAGTGCAAAGTCAAATAATAATGCAAGTCGAAACAAGCAAAGTTTGACAAGAAGTGGACGCAAAAATACATACCTCAGGAAGAGGGTGCACAGAGTCGAAGAAATCAGCGGCTAAATCCGCAACTGCATGTTCCTTTGTGAGCTTGGTGAGATTCCGGACTCGCTTGTCGACATCTTCTTTCGATATCAGGTCTTTAGATATGCGAGTAGGATCTTCCAAGCCAGAGAAACTCCAAAGTTTGGTAAGGCAGTGCTGTAGGGGTTGAACTCGACGTTGAATAAAGAACGCCATGAGTTGCATACCCGATAGAGCACCCCCTTGACCTCCTTTTAGAGATTTGATACGGGAAAGAAGAGGAAGAATTTCTTGTGCTTCTGCATCTGAGGGGAGTGCATCCCATGATGTCAATTTCTTTATCTCTTGGGAAGCATCAAAAGGAGGCAGGCCGAATTCATCTTCAGGAGAGGATTTGCGGTCCTTGATATAGAACCACTTTGTCCTCCATCCCTGGACAGACGCGGCCATGGAAAATTCAAAATATTGCGCCTCAGGGCGCACAGAAACGACGGCTCCACCCAGTTCGGGTTTCCTAGCCAAAGAAACATTGGGGCGGAGACGAAAGATTGATCTCCAGAGAAGGAAGTGGGGCTCAATGCCCAAGAATGACTCGCAGAGAGTCACGAAGCAAGCAATGTGAAGAAGGGAATTTGGTGTGAGCTGATGGAGCTGCACACCATAGACAAACAGCAGCCCACGGAGAAACTCGTGGGCAGGAAGGGACAAACCGCGGAGGAGAAAAGCAAGGAACATTACCCGGTAACCGCTCGGGGGCTTCGGGATCCGCTCAGTACTTGGGAATTGGATGGAATCCTGGGCGGAGATGAGACCGTCCGCCCTGGCCTTCTCCACCTCCTTCTTGGTGATGGTGGAGCGCACCCATTTGGTGGCAGACGTCTTGGCCATGGTGCTCTTAATGCCGAGATGTTTCACGCGCATCCAGCACAAAGCACGCTTGGGGGCTTCGCAAGAGAGGAAGAGATAGAGGAGATCAGCAATGGATGCGGCGGAGGGAACGAGCTGGTAAACAGTACGATTCCCCACTACGTCATTTATATACCTTCTCGGAGAAGGATCGTGGGCTGAGACATGGCGCAAAGATCGGAAACGCCAGCCCACTAACGGTCAAAAATCGTGCAGCCTACTAACGGTCAAAAAATCGTGAAAGTTACAGTGCTACCCATAAAACGGTTTGCACTGATGAAGAGCCACGTCTTCGTTGACGTCATCGAATATATATATAAAGGTAAAAGGATGGCGCCAACAAATGCCGAGCTTATAAAAAAGATCATATATGAAGGATTTTTGGTTATAGCCTTGGGGGCTGTTACTTTCAAACATATCGAATGGAGCTCTTCATTGAAGAGGTGAATTCGAACTCGACGACAAGGTGTTCTTGAAAGTATCTCGAATTGAAGAACTTTGGAGTTGAAGTATGACGAGCTACATTATCTCTTGAGCCTATACTCGAAAAACTCTTCTTTCGACTATAGCCTCGGGGGCTACTCCCATCGGGAGCGCTGAGCGCGCACCCGACGATATTTATTGATTAAGCATTAGAGATTGGAGAAGTATAGGAGTGTTACTCCCATCGGGAGCGAGTTTTATGGTTGTAGAAACCCGAATATTTTCAGTCAAAATTTGACTGCGACATAAAATTCTCGAGTTGTGTTATCGCAACACGACTCGAATGCCGTGACTTGTCACGAAGGTAAGACCCCGGGATCCGTCCTGTGTGGCCTGGTATACGCACATGGATGCGCTCTGCTGGTATGTATCCGTGTCTACGACGCGAAGAAAATCCCGGTGGACGCACTGGGTACCCTGAGAACCACTGGGATTCATTCTTTGTAAGTCCTAAATGCGGCAAAAGAATGGATTTGACCGGTATCCCGAATTCAAGTCCAAGGGGATTGAATTTGAAGTAGGTGACAAGTATCTGTTACGGCAGTTAACTGACCTCTTGATCCATCAGAGTTGTCAAGCTTGCTCATCAAAACCCCTTGCGAAAGAATATCATGAAAATAAGTCGAAAAGACTAAATCGAAGATTTGAAGATATGAAGAAGTCGAAGAATTGATCAAGTTGAAGATTTAAAGATTAGAGATTCAACCTGAATCTATAATTCTGGTAGAATCTCAGGGGCTACTGACAAGGGTATAGTTAATAGAGCCCGTTAGTTGAGTACCCCTGAGGCCCATTAAGCTAGGCTCAATTGTAATGATAGTCGAATACGAGTTCTTACCGTATGTCGATATTGTAATCTGTATCGTACCCTACCCGATCCTCGAGACCTGGCCACCTATATATAGGGGCCAGGAGGGGACGGTGCGGGGCAGATTGAAAGCAAGCCAGGTTGAACACCCAAGTTTACTTTCGATACACACCTATTTCGACTAACTTTACCTTCGAGTTCATCCGACGCCCTATCTCCCCGATCCTAAGTCCTTCATCTAGGACATTTGTCGAGTTTAACCCTCGTCACCAAGCCTACATATATATAGTGACAAATGGCGGGAAGACGGAGGCGGGAAGCGGTGGAAAGCGCGGGAAGAAAATAGGCGGGAACGCAGTGGCGCGGGAAACCATCTAACCTTTAGTCCCGGCTGGTGGGTACAACCGGGACTAAAGGTGGTTTTTGTGTCATCTAACAAAACTGTCGGTGGGATAAGGACGTGTGGGTAACCTTTAGTCCCGGCTGGTGTGTGCAACCGAGACTAAAGCTGTTGGCAGGATAAGGATGCGTGGGTGGATGCACTGCTCGATGAGATAAAGCATGTAGCGCACGACGCCCATGTCGGAGGAACAAGACAAAAGTAGAAGCGGCGCCGTGCCTATAAAAGGAGCATCGATACGCCATGGTAAGCACAGCTCGAAGGCAGGGAGAGTTTCATCCCCATGGATGGAGGAAAGGGTTGGGAAATCTCCCGTGGCAGAGCTTTTCGAAGATGTCGTTGGTGCTCACGCCCTACGGCATCTTCGGAAGCTCTGCCTCGGAAAAATTTCCCTGCAAGCCCATGAAAGACTCCATCTCCTCTAACAGTTATGGAGGAAAGGGTTGGGAAATCTCCCGTGGCGGAGTTTCTCGAAGATGTCGTTGGTGCTCACGCCCTACGGCATCTTCGGAAGCTCCGCCTCAGAAAAATTTCCCTGCAAGCCCGTGAAAGACTCCATCTCCTCTAATAGTTATGGAGGAAAGGGTTGGGAAATCTCCCGTGGCGGAGTTTCTCGAAGATGTCGTTGGTGCTCACGCCCTACGGCATCTTCGGAAGCTCCGCCTCGGAAAAATTTCCCTGCAAGCCCGTAAAAGACTCCATATCCTCTAACAGTGTTGGGTAAAGGGTTGAGAAATCTACCGTGGTGGAGCTTCTCGAAGATGTCGTTGGTGCTCACGCCCTACGGCATCTTCGGAAGCTCCGCCTCGGAAAAAATTTCCCTGCAAGCCCGTGAAAGACTACATATCCTCTAACAGTGTTGGGTAATCTCAAACTTATTTTAATCTTCTGGTTTTGAAAATAGAAAAAATCTATATAGTTAGATGAATTAGTTATTCAATTTCAAACACTTTTCATATTCAAAGTTTTGTCAGATTCTAAAATATGCAAAAAGAATATTAATTAATACAGTTTTAATTGAAAATGGCAAAATAGTTAATTGTTTGAATAGTTAGAATAATTGATTTTGAAAATAGAAAATAGTTTTGAATTAGTTATTCAATTTCAAACACTTTTCATATTCAAAGTTTTGTCAGATTCTAAAATATTCAAAAAGAATATTAATCAATATAGTTTTAATTGAAAATGCCAAAATAGTTAATTGTTTAAATAGTTAGATTAATTGATTTTGAAAATCGAAAATAGTTTTGAATTAGTTATTAAATTTCAAACACTTTTCATATTCAAAGTTTTATCAGATTCTAAAATATATAGAAGTTATTCAAATTAAAATTCAAATTTCATATTCAAATGAAATCTGAAAAAATATAAGGCCTTGGCGCGCATTTATTATCCCTTTAGTCCCGGTTGGTGAACCAACCGGGACTAAAGGTCTGGGGCATGGGCGCGAACCGCCCAAATGTCTTTAGTTCCGGTTTAAGCCACCAACCGGGACTAAAGACCCTTTAGTCCCAGTTCGTGGTTTCAACCGGGACTAAAGACCCCCCCTTTAGTCCCAGTTGAATCCACGAACCGGGACTAAAGGGTGGGGGGTATATATATCCCGCCGCCCTCGTCTTCCTCCCTCTCACTCACTTAGCAGTTTCAGATCGAGAAGGAGGCGACGCGCGCAGAGGAGCAACTCCGCCGATCGTTGCGGCACGGCCACCGAACGCCGCCGTCTCCCGGAGCGCCGCCGTACTCCGTCGTCTCCCCGACCGCCCCCGAACGCCACCGTCTCCGCGAACGCCGCCGTCTCCCGGAGCGCCGCCGTCGTCTCCCGAACGCCGCCGTCTCCCGGACGCCGCCGTCTCCCGAACGCCGCCGTCTCCCGAACGCCGCCGTCTCCCGGAGCACCGCCGTCGCCGCCGAACTCCCCCGAATGCCGCCGTCGCGCCGACGACCGTACGGTCGCGTCGGCCCACCACTCGAGCCCAGCCGGCCGCCGCCGTTCTTCTCTGCGTAGAGGTAGTCTCTTCTTCCCTGTAAGTTTTTTTTTAGTTGTTCCCTGCAAGTGTTAGATAGTTAGTTAATTAGTGTTAATTAGAATTAGTGTAGTTAGATATTTATTAATAGAATTTACTAATAGAATTTTTAGTTATAGAATTTATTAGTAATAGAAATGCTAATAGAATTTAGTAATAGAAATGCAAATAGAATTTAGTAATAGAAATGCTAATAGAATTTAGTAATAGAATTTATTAGTAATAGAATTTAGTAATAGAATTTATTAGTAATAGAAATGCTAATAGAATTTAGTAATAGAATTTTTAGTTAGAAAAATAGATATATAGAAAATAGTTAGAATTTATTTATGTTAGATTTTATTTATGTTAGATTTTATTTAGTTTAGATTTTATTTAGGTTAGATTTTATTAGTTAGAAAAATAGTTAAAAAAATATGTGTACTAAAAGGGGGCGTTGGCCGGGCGCCGACGCGATGAGGGGGTCTTCCCCCCACCGCGTCGGCGCTCGGCCAACGCCCCCTTTTTTTTGGTTATTGATCAAATATGTGTACTCAAAGGGGGCATTGGCCGGGCGCCGACGCGGTGAGGGGGTCTTCCCCCCACCGCGTCGGCGCTCGGCCAACGCCCCCTTTTTTTTGGTTATTGATCAAATATGTGTCACTAACTTGTTTTACCTGTCTTTAGAAGAGACATGGACGGTGAAAATGACCCACGCCACCCTGAAGAATTCTTATTTGGCATGATACGTGAGAATGTATATGTGCATGAAGAAGGTGCCGATCGAGAAGACCCCAGAGTAGCCGGCCGAGAAGGAGTCGGCCGAGAAGGTGCCAGAGAAGCTGAACTTGAAGATGATGTTTCGTCGTTTCTTAACCCTTCCGGTGACGGAATGGAGATAGAAACGTTTGACGACGAAGGGCAAATAAACACCGACGCCGAACGATAATTGCAAACAAACGCCGATGGCGAGGTATATAGATTTAGCTTTTGGTGATAAGAAGGGAATATGCATATTTGTATTAACGACTTTTTCTTTTTTCAGCCCTCCGGATCGAGCAAATCGTATTCTAAACGAGGTCCGAGCCAAAAGTTGAGTGTGAATCAGAAGCTGACCATCGATTTAGTATCTCTAGCTGGCAAACCGTTGGAGCCAAAACAGCATGCAACAAAATTTATAAATCAATGCGGAGTGATTGTTAGGGACATGATCCCGATCACGGTTCAAGAATGGCACGAGCCAAAGAAGGCACGTCTTGGAGCTACTTTTGTGAACAAAAGATCCAAGAAAGACCTTTGGAGGAAGCTCATGGAAAATTTCATTCTACCTCTGGAGTACTCCAAGAAGGATGATGATGGTAATGAAATTCCGGGTGGACGTGAAAGGAGAAGGAGAGTTATACAGTACGCTCTCAAGAAGATGGCTGAAGCATTCCGGGGCTTCAAGAAAATGTTATACGCGAAGTTTATCGCGAAAAAGAAAACTCCAGTGTTCGAAGGAGCATATGAGAAGTTGAGACAACAGTGGCCTGAATTTGTGGCATTCAAGACATGTGAGAGAGCCAAGGAAATGTCAGAAAAAATAAGAAAAATGCTGATAAGAAGGAACATCACCATATTTTGGGGCCAGGCGGCTACGTGAGAGCAGTGCCCAAGTGGGAATCTATGGAGAATGAATTGAGGAATAGAGGAATCACTCCTGGTACAGAGGGATGGCCCGAAAGGGCCAAGCACTGGTGGTACGGACATGGAGGATCGTTAGACCAGGCAACAGGGGAGTGTGTTCATCGGAAACAGACCTTTACTCCCACATAAAACTTGTTAAGGCAATGGAGGATGCTCAAGCGGGATTGATCCGTGTCGACCGAGAGAACGACGAGCTGACACACGCCCTCGGGAATCTAGAGCACACAGGACGAACGAGAGGCAAAGGCGCCGGTGTTCCATGGAAGGAAGGGTTTTCTCAGCACGAAGACCCGTACGGTTACAAAAGCCGTAAGAGAAAGAAGGATCGGGAAGCAGATCGGATTGGCAAGGTAGAACGTGAATTAGCTGACATGAAGAGTATGATACATCAACTTAGCCAGGGAGGCGGATCTCGGCTGCAGGAAGATCCAGCATTGGATCTTAATAGTCAGCGGAGAAGCAGCGTTGCTTCCACGGAGGTCCCAGCTGATGAGCATGAAGCACCGGGGTCTCGCTACCCCGTGGATGATGTTAGGGAGATGACAAATTGTGAGCTACATCAGCCAGTGAAGAACACGACCTTGAAGGTGGCGAGCGGCGATGCTTTACCTTGTCTACCTGAAGCACTCCACCATGGGAACCCGATACCGGCTGGCTATGCTCGTGTCTCGGTGCTTGACATAGTCAGCTCATTCGAGGACCTAGAGCTTGATTTTGCTACACCTGAAGGGGATCGGAGACTTGGAGATGTCAAGCGCCAAATCGTTTTATGGCAAAAGAAATACATCAAGTTTCCAGGCTCAGCGCCAAGGCCACCGACTCCGATGAATCCAAGTCCACCCTCCCCCGATGAACGTCGTCCACCTACGCCGCCCCCGAGTCTACCTCGGGCGCCGCGTCAGCCGATGCCACCCCTGAGTCCACATCCAGCGCCGCGTCAGCCGACGCCACCCCCGAGTCCACCTCGGGCGACGCGTCAGCCGATGCCGCCCCCTAGTGCACCTCCCGCGCGTCAGCCAACGCCGTCCCCCAGTGCACCTCCAGCGCGTCAGGCGAAGCCGCCCCCCAATACTACTCAGACGGGGAAAAAGCGGAGCAGGTCCGCTACGGTTAGTACTACTGATAAGGTAGTACATAAGACCACGAAGATACCAGAGCCATCGCTAAAGCCTCTTCCCAAGAGAGCTTATGACCGGACTCCCGAGGAAAATGAGGCGATAGTACGCGCCGAAGTGAAGGCATTTTTTGCACCGAAAGTGCCTGAGCCCAAGCCGACATACACGGAGAAACAAAAGGACTGGGCTTATGGTATGCTTACTGCAGAGCCCCAATATAAGATGAATCAGCCATCAGACTATAAACGCGAAATTGAAAGGCAAAGTGACTTGGCCAAGGCAAAAAGAAGCGGGAAACAAATTCCCCAGCTTGGAGAACAGAAGAATCAATCGGTCGCCCCGCTCATAGTCGGCCCCCCCGATATCGATACGTCCTTCAGAGCCAATTTGGAAGAGGACCGATTGTTATTGGACCCCAGAGTAGTAGCAGCTGCACAACTATTGGGTTTAACTGTAAGGAAGGCAAAAGAGAATGCGGACGTCTTGAATGTGCCTCTTCTAGTTATGTTAGGCCTTGAAGAAGCGCCACTGGGAGAGGTAGTAGAGCAATATGTACTGGGGGGGGGGGCCTCTGATCAAGCCTGAGGAGGAACGCGGTCTATCAACACATATGCGAAATCTGCTCGGCTGGTACAAGGTGCATATACAAAAAAAGGACTTCAAACGTTTTATCCTCTTGGACGTTAGAGAGGAGCATTACTTCAAAAGATACATGTTACATATTCCAATGGACGAATTGTTTCACATATTCAATCAGCGCGATCTCGACAAGTCTACCATCAGTTGCTATTGTCTGTAAGTGATTTATATTCAAGTATCTAGCTAAGCTCGTTCATTGCCTATATATCTTAATTAACTATATGATTTTTGTATGCTATTATGCAGATTTAAGATGTTTGAATGCAAAAAAATTGGAATCCATGACGTTGGGTTCATTGACCCATATATCATTAATGAAAGGATGTTAAAAGATCACCCCAGAGACATGGAGAAGGACCTCTTCAGATTTTTTGTCAAGCAAAGTCTTAAAAGAGAACTTCTATTTCCTTACAACTTCAAGTGAGTGTTTCTATCTTCTAGGCATTCTTTTTTGCTTACTCGATGTTAAGTGTAATTGATGAGTTATGCATGCGTGTCTGCAGTTTCCACTGGATTCTGCTAAAGATTCAATTGGACACATCAACTGTTCATATCTTGGACTCATTGGATAAGCCCGACGTCCTGTTTAGCGACATGAAAGAAATGCTGCAAAAGTAATTTCAATCATTACCCGACTATATCAGCTCCTTTCATTAATTTCCTGATATCAAGTATTTAATAACTCATTTGCTCATTTTCTTTGCCCTGTAGCATTTGGACACGTTTCAGAAAGTCGGTAATAGGTGAATTCAAAGAACAGCTAACTTTTAAAAAGATAAAGGGTTTGAAGCAACCACCGGGGACCAATCTCTGTGGATTCTACGTCTGCGAGTTCATCCGGTGGTACACCAGTGAGCGGAGAGCACGTACCATGGACTTTGATGTACGTAAATAATATTCACAGTTTTATTTTATTATAATCAATTGTGTTGAGTTTCATCCAAATTATATATATCCATATCGATCTTCTTAAAGTTGTATGTGATGCGGGAGAAGCTCGTACCAACCCAGCGCCTAAAAGCAATTCAAGAGGAGCTGACAGGATTCATCATGAGGGAGGTCCTCTGTGAGAAAGGAGAACACTATGTGGAGGATGAAGAACACTATCTGTAATTTAGTGATCTCCATGTAACTTAGTTTGTTTTGAAACTTGTTTGAAAAATAGTTGTACATACACTTGTTTGAAATTGTAGTATATATAGTCGCAAAACATCGTATAATATTATATATGCATGCACCAACGTGTAATGTGTATCTACTAGTCGTAGAATATAGGTACGGAAACTCGTTTGAAATTAAAATGAACCCTAATTAAGCATAAACCCTAAACCTATAATCTGAAACAGCAATAAAAATAAAAACAAAAACATAATACTTTAGTCCCGGTTCTTATTACTAACTGGGACTAAAGGTCCCCGAGACGGCGCTCCTAGCCGTGCCCACGTGGACGGCCATTAGTCCCGGTTCGTTTGCAACCGGGACTAAAGACTGAGGGCCTTTAATCGCGCTTTGTTAGTCCCGGTTTGAAAACCGGGACTAAAGGCCGTTACAAACCGGGATTAATGGCCCTTTTTCCACCAGTGTCTCCACTGTGGAATTCAGCCTCGTGCTTGTCTAATCTGCCGTACAGCTCAAGTGGAAGCAGGCAGAGGTACACGACATGTGTGGTTGGAATGGAAGGTGAGTCGGCGACGAGCAAGTAGACCACTTAGCCGGAGGCGCGCACTCCCGCACTGTGGCATATCTCTGGAGGCCTCCTCCACCCGGTGGAGTCGGTGAAGATCGATCGATCTTCTGGAAGAGGGAGGCACTAGCTTTCGGTTACCGGTAGAACACTTGGCTAGCTTATGAGCGAGTGGTGCCTTCCGATTTGTGATTTCGGAAGATCGAGATCGGAGTATCTAATTCATCGGTTTGGCCGCGGCCTACGACTCTGCGAGTGGTGAACTGGTGATTGAAGAGAGCGCCTAATTCTTAATTATCTTCATCACTGTCAGTGGCAACTGTCTGTTGTGCGATTTTTCAATAGGACACTTCATCACGTTTTCATGTGATTCGTGCACAAACTTCCGTCAGTCACGCAATATTTCTCTCCACCTGTCTTCCTATGCAACCGCTAATCGGATGGTTTACTCACTCGGATTGATTAAGATACACGGAACTACGTGATCGCGCCGCCGTCACGCCACAGCTAGCACCTAAGAGCATATCAACTAAGGCCCCCCAAATGCTATTTAGGGACGCCGGCGCCAAAAATCGTTTTCACTAAAGCTCTCTAAATTAAATTTTGGTGCAGGCGCATGCAATTTTTCATCCGGCGCTCTTAGACGGATTCTAAAGTACAAGGGGGCGAGCGGGGGCGCCGGAGCTACTTTCCCGTCGCTTTGGCCCGCCTGGCAGCCACTTCCTTTCTTTTTTCTTTTATTTTCTCTCTCTCCTACACTTTTCTCCACTCACCCACCTACTCTGCTCTCGACCAGAACCAGGAGCGACCTTCTATGCGGCTGTGCCTTGACCACCTACGCTGGGGGAGGGGGCGGCTGGCGGCACGCAGGGAGGCGGTGGCGGCCGCGCCGGCGAGCGGCGGCGCTTGGGATGGAGGCGGCCGTCGGCGCGCTAGAGGCGGAGCTGGCCTTCTTCTCCATAGCAAATATTTTTGGGATAGGATACGACTCAAAATTATGTTACCCCCATACAAAAAATTACGCGACGTCTCCCATACGAGATGAAAAATGCATCTGCCGAAGCTCGTATGGAAGACGGCTGGAGATACTCTAAGCAAAAAGCTATAGGTACTGCCAAAGCATGTGAGGCAGAGATCCTACACGATACGATACGTACATGCACCGGTTCTCGAGATGGACGGACGAAAAGGCGAAACCGAAATCGATCTTTGACTTTGGCGTTCCCACGGGGGATCGGAGCCTATAGCACGAGGCACCAGCTCACGGCCGTCGGATCCGCGCACGCGGCAGCTTCGCGTGCGGCGCCGGGATCCCGAGGGAACCGTCGCGGAAGCTGCGGAGGGGCCCGCGACACCTGTGGTACAGTGTGCCGCGGACCGCGGCCACCTCACGCCCCGTCCCGGTCGGGCCCGTCAAAATCCGATGGCGACGCCGCGGCCGAAAAGCTCGCGATCGCACGCGCATATCCCCCCTTGTCCCACTCTCCCGTGACTGGCGGCTATAAAACCTCCCTGCCGCGGCGGAACTGGCCACAACTCGGCGGGCAGGCGGCGAGCAAGAAACAGCTGCTCTAGTTTCTTCCATCCCTGATTGCTTCTCAGCAGCGCTTGACAAGACCAGCAGAGGAAGAGAGTGATAGCTAGCTCGAGAGAGAGGAGGAGAGAAGGAGATCCAGTGAATCCCAAAGAGAGCGGAAAGAGATCGATCGATCAGGAACACTCAAGATGTGCATGGACAAGTCTGCCGTGCCGGCGAGGAAGATCTGGCTCGCAATCGGCTCCCGCCTCGGCCTCCGCCCAAAAGCCGGTACGTTCATCTTCTTCCCCTCATCGATCGTCTTCTCTTACTTTCTTGCCGATGGCGGCCATATACATCTTCGGCGATTAATTCTTCGACTAGTTTCTGACGGATCGGTTCGCTTGCGCTGCAGGGCTAAGGAATCTGAGGAAGGAGGTGAGGACGTGCGAGTACCGCGACGTGCACATCATGTGGGAGATGCTCAGGGAGATGGGCTCCCCGGCGCACCTGGACTTGGAGGAGAAGGAGGCCGCCGCGGCCGCGGCCGTCGCGGCGGCCGCCGGCGCCAGGAGGAAGAAAGGGGCGTGGAAGCGCTTCGTCTACTACTGCTGCGCGTTCTGAACTCTCTAATGCAGAGGAACCGATGAACGCAGAAATTCGGCGGCTTGGATCAGAGTTAGAGCAGAGAGGCCATGTGTAGATAGAAACAGCATCGGCCCTCTTGCAGGTTGTGTGCAAATAGGCAGACGCGGAAATAAGCGCGTAGGTGGATCCTGATGTTCCGTTGGAGATCGTCGACATGCGCAAACATAGGATCCAGATGATGAGGATGCGAATCCGGAAAATTGGCAACCGAGGCGGGCAGCTTATGGCAAAAGCAATCAAATATCTCCCTACCGGCATCGGAAGCTACCTCGCTCGATATGTCAGATCGTTACCTAAGACCTCATGATATATATATACCAAGAACAAAGGCGCGCCTTGCCGCGCCGTTTGTTCTTCTCAATGTTGAGCGAGCTCTCTTTTTCTTGATTCTACTGATGTTTCATTTACTTATAGCCTCATATATGATTTTGATGGTGAAAAGTACAAGACACAGTTTTTTCCGATCAATCTTAACAATTCAACAACTAAAACATAAACTGGTTTCCCAAGCAATTCCAATAGAATTACTGCCGAAAAATACCATCTCAACACTAAACATTCATTGGTTCGCATAATGGCATGCAAGTTTATACCTATAAGTAAGATCACAGATTAGTACCAATCACAAACAGTCTATGTGTGACCATGTGTATTCTCTGCAGCTCCGAAAGATCTCCATACTTTGGTGATCAGCTGATCTCATCTACTGAACTAGCATTACTTTTTATAGATATGCCAACAATGGATCGAGAATATACACACACATACTAAGGCAGGAAAAAAAAATACTTTTGTGGATCTACTAAGCAACAAGGCATAACAAATTCACGAGTCTTGATATTAACACTCACATCTCATAAGAATCAAGCAAACACTTCTATAACTCTTTTGCCATCCAATACATCAAAAAATGACTAGCAACTGGTTCTTCTATTTAATGGAACTAGTCAAGTTCTTGGTCAAGAGTAAATCTTGGAAAGGCGTTCACGATTTTTCGTGGAATATGTCTAATGCATCATTCTTGTGAAAATATTGGCTCGGAAATTAACTCTCTGATTTGCATGTACTCGAATGAAACTATCTAACTTATTTTTCTTCTTCTTGCTAGTGAAAGTGCACCGTTCATACCTCCTATGTGAAATTCTCTCTTTTTTTCTCTTTGAAGTTCTATACGCTAAAAAACTTTTGTGCCGTGATCGTTGACAAAAGCTAGTAAAACCTAGCTAATGTATGATAAATAAAAGTCAGGCCATAAACAAATGACAAATTCTAACTATTGTAGAAGACCCGAAGGATGGCATGAAGGTACAGAAAGTCTGTGATTACCTAGGCACTGACTACTCTACCTATACACGAGCTATCATAGTTGTTACTGGCATGAACAAACATCTAAAACACACATGATAGGTGAAACACTGTCCCAATCACCGAATCGTGCATCTTCTCCCGATACCTTCCCTCCGTAGAATTGTTTAACCTTTTGATGCAAGGCTGAAGAATGTTCTCCCGATAATTGGACTTGGAGTTATTTTTCAGCATAGAATGTAGCTTTGGATAATTATATATTTGAGAGATGTGTCCTATGAACAACGATAATTTCTCAAGTCTAGCTGGCTCAAAAAACAATTTGTCTATATAAACCTGAAGATGCACTAGATGCTAGTAGAACTTGTGTTTCGTAACAAGTGGAGAAAGTCATATATCTAGCCATCCAAGGTAGGGAGGGTGTCGTCGTGGTGAAACAACATATGCCATGGGATGGCTTAAATGGGGGCCGAACTAGATGCTGGAGGATTCGGGAGAGGGAAGCGCACTAAGAAACACGACAGGAAGGAACACACAAGCTACCCAGGTTCGGGGCTCTCGTAAGGAGATAACACCCCTACTCCTGCACTACTATCTGTATAACTGGATCGATGGAGTGTACAACAATGGTGCTTCCAAGCTCTCTGTGAGAGGATGAAGATGAACTATGAACTGAGGGAGTGAGAAGAGATCAACCCTTTGCTAGGGTTCCCTATGCCACCTTATATAGGGGTGGCCAGGGTTACAACGGTCACATGGACCAAGAGACAGCAACTACACTCCAAACAGGATATGCTGATGATGGCAGTGGCCCTTGACTTTCTCCCTGATTGCTCTCGATGGGACTCCACATCCCTGTACGTTGTACTTCCTAGACTGTGACCTCTCCACTGTGATGTCAAGGACGGTACTTAGCACAGTGATAGTTGGTAGACCACCACTGTGTACCCTGTCATCATGATCTCTCTCCATGCTTGGATGTTTCTCTCCTTGATTGTAGGGATGTGACCCCTTAGTTGACTTCTGTATCCCGGATATAGCCGTTGGCCATATCCCGGACCTATATGCCGGACCAGGGACCCAAGGTCGGGTAATCCGGCCTCCCCTGTTCCTGCATAATATAACAACTTGGTTAGGCCGGCATATCTATACATACGCCGGCACTCATTATCATGTATCCCGGCTATGCCGACATATCTGAATACTGGTCGGGATACAACTTATATGTCGGCCTGGCCGATACACCTATATGCCGGCCAGGCCCAATCTTGGTCAACCATCACAAAGTCAACCACTTTCCTCATATCTTTATAGTCTCTTGACCCTACCGGGGGTCATCCCCCCGACACTAGTCCCCGAAGCTGTCGAGGTCCCCGAGTCTTAACTGAGGGGCCTTGGCAGGTTCAACATACCATCTCTTTTCTGTTATCCCGGCTCTTTGATTATATGCCGGCGATTAAGTTTATGCCGGCCCACCGTATATATGCCGGCTCCTCTTCCTTCTTTAAAAGTTAATCCGGCCGGTCCCGAAGGTATTTCGGACGGGACATGTTTCAAGCATGGTCTTGCCGGCACTTAGCTGAAACTTTCTCGAGAAGCTAAGTCCGACATTCCACTTCGAAACTTGTAACTGCTCTGCTACTGCGAACGGTCACATCAAGTGATGGTTCACAGTATGATTATTACCTGTCTTTACTGCCATAACTGGCCTAGTGGCACGGTTATTAGAACCGCCGCCTGATACGTCTCCAACGTATCTATAATTTTTTATGCTCCATGCTTGTTTTTACACCATTTGCCTATTGTTTCGTTACACTTCGTGGCACTTTTATGCATTTTCCGGAACTAACCAATTAACGAGTTGCCACAGTGCCAGTTCCCTATTTTCTGCTGTTTTTGTGTTTCAGAAGTGATACACAGGAAATATTCTCAGAATTGGACGAAACAAGTTCCTGAAGTCTTATTTTACCTGGAAGCTTCCAGAGATCCGAAGGAGAGTAGGAGGGGGGCCACCAGGGGCCCACACAAAGGGGTGGCGCGGCCAGCCCCTGGCCCGCGCCACCATGGTGTGAGGCCACCTGGCCCCTCCTCTGACATCGCCCCTTCGCCTATAAAGACCCCCCGACGGAAAAAACCTAAGTACCCAATCAATTTTCCAGAACACATCGCGATCCGCCGCCGCCGTCAACCCGAAGATCGGGAGGGTCCAGAAGCTCTTCCCGGCACCCTGCCGGAGAGGGGAATCACCACCGGAGGTCTTCTTCATCGCCATGCTTGCCTCCGGAGCGATGAGTGAGTAGTCTACCTTGGACTATGGGTCCATAGCAGTAGCTAGATGGTTGTCTTCTCCACCATGTGCTTCATATTTAGATCTCATGAGCTGCCCTACATGATTGAGATCACCGTTATGTAATTCTACATGTTTGGTTTGTTGGAATCCGAAGAATATTGGTGTTATGATTGAGTTGCTGTACTGAATATTATCTTTTGTTATCTCTATGTTGTTTATGATCTTGTATGCTCTCCGTTGTTAGTAGCTATCTTGGCCGAGTAGTTGCTAGTGACTCCAAGAGGGGGTATTTATGCTCGATAGTGGGTTCATGCCTCTATTTAACCTGGAGGAGTGACAGAAACCTCTAAGGTTGTAGATGTGCTGTTGCTACTAGGGAGAAAACAACATTCATATGCTCAAGGGCATATGCTTTGTTTACATTACACACTTTGCTTAATGCAATTATCTGTTGTTCGCAACTTAATACTTGTGGAGTTCTCGGATTGATTCGCCACAAGTGGATTATTAGTCATAGATGCAGTTGGATGGCGGTCTATGTATTTTGTTGTAATGCCCAGAGTAAATCTCATAGTGATCTTCTTGACATATCACGTTTATCTTTATTCTATCAATTGCCCAACTGTAATTTGTTTACCCAGCATGTGTTATTTATCTTATGGAGAGACACCACTAGTGAACTGTGGACCCCGGTCCTATTTCCATCATATTACTATCACCTGTTTACTTTACTCGCATACTCTATTATTTTCCATCATAACCTTTGTTTCAAGCAAACCGGTGAGATTGACAACCTCATCGCAAGTTGGGAACGAAGTACTTGGTTGTGTTGTGTGCAGGTTCCACGTTGCTTCTGGCCGAAGACGAGTCAACAAGAATCGTTAAATGGCGCCCTTGTTGGAGTGTTACTAAGCCAGTCCGCATCACCTTCAGTCGTTTGTCTCTCCTCTCCAAGAACGATAAACCTTGGTTTCTTAACTGAGGGAAAACCAGCTGCTATACTCATCACACCTTCTTCTTGGGGTTCCCAACGGGCTGGTTATTCACCACGCACAAGGACTGCCAAGCTCCACAACAACTAGGAGCATCAGCTGTTTTTCGGGTGCCGTTGCCGGGGATACTCCTACATCAACTATATTTTCCCCCGTCAACTTGGCACCATCAAACAGCATCACCGCCCCACAATGTGCCCACACGTGGTGGCCGTGCTCAGTAACGGTCGCGGTAGTGGAACACTACCGCCGTGTACACGACCTCTGCCCCTCGGGTATAAATAGGAGAGCGGGGGTAACTTATCCTTTTTTACCCCCCACTTCTTCTTCTTCTTCCTTTGGCTCTTTGCTTCGAGCGCTCCTCCGCCGGACAGGCCTTCTAAGACTTTGCGCCGCCGCCGCTCCGCTCCACGCCGGCGCTGGTGCTCATTGCCCCTCTGCTTCTTCCTCTACACCACCGCCGGTCTATTTCCTCTCTAGTGCACCGCTCGGGGAGATCGGGTCTTCCCTGCAAGCTGAACCGTCGCTCCGCCGCCGCCGTGCAAACTCCGGTGAGTTCTTCCCTCTTGCTTTTCCTCTATGTTCTTTGTATCTTCGTAGTGATAATTTCTCTGGCTTGAATCTTCGGTATTTGTTTGGTATAGTGCCAGATCGATTAGAGTAGCATTGCGGTTTCCCTCTTCTGTGAGTTCATAAGTGTTCTTCGCTTAGGAATATTGCCCGCATTATTTCTGATTTAACTGCGGCGGTAGATCTTTCTTCCTTACTAACTTATGAGAGACTTGTTTGCCGGAGAGACTAACTTTCCCCCCTTTACTCTGCTTCTGCTAGGACTAACAGAACGGGACTCTGGCTCTCATGCCCTGTCCCGACCATCTCAATGGCCTCTTCCAGTATGATGGCCACTTCTGCGCCGGAGGAGGATAACCCGGCCCAGGTTCAAGGACGCTACGGCTGGGAGGGGTCTGAAGTGACCCCGGCCGACATATCTTGGATTACCACCACCAGACGTGTCCCGGGTGGCGTAGCATGCCGGCTACCTGCCGGTGAAACTGTCCCGGCACCTGAGCCCACCGAGAGGGTGGTCTTTATCTCCCACTTTGAGCGAGGGTTCGCTCTCCCGGTGAGTGACTTCTTTCGGGACTTCCTAGAAAACTACGGCCTGCAGCCTCATCATTTGCCAGCAAATGCGGTGATGATTCTGTCGGCCTTCGCTGCTTTCTGCGAGGGCTATGCCGGCATAGAGCCCTTCGTCCAGGAATGGGCCAAGTACTTTCAGCTGCGCAAGCAGAGCGCCCAGGAACCCCAGAACAAGGATGATCCGCCGGAGACCGCTAAGGAAAAGAAGGACCGCCCAATGACCCAATATGGTGCAGCCACCACCATGTCCCGGAAAGGCTCAGACTTCCCAAGATAGAGTTACTTGAATCATGCAAGAAGTGGCAGAAGAGCTTCTTCTATGTGAAGAACACCACAGACGTCGATCTGCTCAATCTGCCAGAGTATGTCGACCTTCCGCCCAATGAGATAAAAAACTGGACCTACAACCCCAAGAACATGGTAGGACCGGTGAATGATCTCCACTAGGTCAAGGATGAACTTCGAGATGCTGGCCTGATGCTAGAGGATATTATCGCCTGCTTCATTAGCCGGCGTGTTTATCCTCTTCAGCGCCGGTCTCACAAGATCTGCCAAATGAGCGGGGCCATGGACCCCACCCGGCACTCCATGCATGAACTAAGCCCCGCCAACATTCTGTGGTGGGTTAAAGACATCTGCAAGACCTCGCAGGCCATCTTTGCTTGGGGGCTTGAGCCATACAGCCGGGATCGCCCCGCCCCGATGGTAAATCTCTTAAGCCCACACTTTCGCTCTTAGTCTGACACATTTACTTAGCCGACATATCCATGCTTGGTTCGACATGCTTATTCTGCCATTATATCTATGCCTGATCTGACACATTCTTATCGCCGGTATATCTCTGGTTTTTGACCAACTTGCTTTCTCTCTTACAGAAATTCAGCTTCCAGGACATAGAGAACGTCCGGATTAAGATCGCTGCAGACCGCACTGTTCCGGATCCTGAAGATCCGGATCACGAAGACAAAATGCCAAAGAACACCCGCGCCGCTTCTGCCGCGGGTAAGGCCTCCTCATCTCGGCATTCCATTCAAGACTGGAGTGACGATGACTCTGACGGGGAATGCCTGATGTACTATGATCCAATGCCGCTTGCTTATGCCTTTCCTACAATACCGTCCTCAGTTATCCCAGACGAGGAAGTCGTCGATGCTGCCCCTCTGAATCAGGGACCTCCTTCCACCAGCGCACGTGCCGGCCGAAAACGTGGAGTCAAGCCCCAACCAGAATCAGCTCAAACACAGAAGAGGCAGAAGATCGGCGTGCCCATTCTGAAGAAGCAGAGGCCTGTTGCCTCGGGGTAATTTTCTCCCTCCTATATTATTTCTGGAATCCTTCTTCTTCTGATTATTAACTTGCTCTTTTCTTTCTCAGGGCTCCTCTTGCACCGGAACGTGCCTCTAGCTCCAGTGCTAGCCCTAACGTGGATAAGCCGGCGTCTCCTGTGCGCCCGACATACCAGCCACCAGCCATGCCACCTCTCCAGCGCTGGCATCTTTGCCTGCGCCCGAAAAGACTTCTTCCCCGGCGAAGGATGATCCTCCGCTGGAAGAAGACACCTCTGCCCCCGATGTCCACATGGATATGGGGGCTCAACAAGATACTCCTGGCACCGGCGCCAATGCCAGCGGCGTCGGCACTACTGAAGATGTCGGCGCAGGCGACAAGAGCGCCGACATAGACAAGGGGAAGGGCCCCGAAGTGCCAGAAGTCCGGACTAACCTGGCACCAGCTTCTCCAGGACAAGCTACACCGGCCGCGCCGGAAAAACCAACGCCCAAAGCTCCAGCTCCGGAGAAGAGTACTGCTATCCCGACCAAGACCGGAACTTTCAAGATGACACAGATCATCAAAACCATGCCAACACCTGCTAAGACTGCGCCGGCATCTGCCAAGCCCGCACCCTCTAGCTCTGCAATGACACTTCATACTGGGAAAGGTGCAGCCCGGGTTAGCTTCTTCCATACTCCGGAACTTGAGGGCCGCATTTCTCTGCGGACCAAGAGCGATAGAAGCCTTGGGTCCCTCAAAGAATATTGCATGAAGTGGAACGACGCTGATTATATGGACACTGCCAGCTCCAAGAAGAAGAAACTGGCCGGAGTTCCGGCCCCTGGCAATCCCGATGCTATACCGGCCAAGCCTATTGCCATTGCCAGCGAACTCTTCAGCATCCAGTAGAGGCTTCACCTTTTGGCCAATGCCACCAATGTAAGCACTTTCCTTATATGTCCCCAGTCCCCGAAAATGTCGGCTGTCCGGGATACGGACATCTGGGATTTTCCAATATTTCTTTTAACTTAGTTGTTTTCAAATCCAACTGTCCGACATACAAGCTCGATCCCAGCTTCAAATCCTAGTCACCGAGGGCTAGGATAGGTGCGTAGCACCTGTGCCGGGTCTTTTCAAAAAACTAAAACTTGACATAGCCTTCAAATCCACCTGACTGACACACAAGCTTGATTCGAGCTTCAAATCCTAGTCACCGAGGGCCGGGATAGGTGTGCAGCACCTGTGCCGGGTCTTCACAAAACTAAAACTTGACATAGCCTTCAAATCCACCTGACCGACACACAAGCTCGATTCGAGCTTCAAATCCTAGTCACCGAGAGCCGGGATAAGTGCGCAGCACCTGTGCCGGGTCTTCAAAAAATGAAAACTTGGTAGAACCTCCAAATCTTCTGATATGCTGAATTTTTCTTAACACTTCTACAGCGCATGAACAATGCACGCCGGGACATGTATCATGACCTGGTATGCGAGCATCGGAAGTTGTCCGACGAGCACAGCAAACTTTGCCTGGATCTGACCAAGAAAGGTAAAATCAGCCGACATACCATTATATGCCGGATTACTTTCCTCTTTTTACTTCGCAATATTCTTCTTCCCGACACATCTTGATGCGCCGACACATAACCCTTTGCCGACATTTTTTAGCCACTGCTGAGGAACAAGTCACCGAGCTTGTTAAGAGGGTAAAGGAGCTCATAGGTATGCTAGATTCTGCCAATCTTCAAATAAGCACATTGCACTTCAAATCCTTTTAACTTCAAATCCTTGCAGATGAAAAGGCTGCATTGGAGGCTCGCCACCAGGACTATGTGTCCTCAGTGGATGTGGCCAAGCAGCTGGATGAAAGGGATGCCGCCCACAAAGCTGAAGTGGAGCAACTGAAGGGCCGAATTACTAAGCTCCTGGACGAGAAGGAGGAGAGGGAGGGCCAACTCAAGAAGGTCCAGGGGCTGCTTGTCACTTCAGAGGCTGATGCCTCCGGGGCTAAACTTGAACTGCAGCACCTGAAGGAGCAGGCCACCAAATGGGAGGTTGACATTGCCCGGCTCAACGCCGATCTCGCCAGTAAGCTTCAAATCCTTTTCCTCCTAACTTGCCCGACATATCCTGTCCGACATACCGCAATTTTTTCTGGCATAACACCAATGCCGACATATATTCCTGTTCCTAACATCTTCTTTGTTTCTCAGGCTTGTTCCCTGCCTCTGTTGAGGATGTTGAGAAGGCCCTGCAGGTGGATCAGCTGAACCGTAATGTCCTGGTTGACTCTTCCAACTGGGACATGTCAGAGCAGCTGATCGCTCTGGAGGCCCGCAAGAAGGCCATGACATCTGATACGTCTCCAACGTATCTATAATTTTTTATGCTCCATGCTTGTTTTTACACCATTTGCCTACTATTTCGTTACACCTCGTGGCACTTTTATGCATTTTCCAGAACTAACCTATTAACAAGTCCCCACAGTGCCAGTTCCCTGTTTTCTACTATTTTTGTGTTTCAGAAGTGATACACAGGAAATATTCTCGGAATTGGAAGAAACAAGTTCCTGAAGTGTTATTTTCCCCGGAAGCTTCCAGAGATCCGAAGAGGAGTTGGAGGGGGGCCACGAGGGCCCCACACACCAGGGCGGCGCGGCCAGGGGCCTGGCCGCGCCCCCTATGTGTGAGAGCCCCTTGGGCCACTTCTGACGATGCCCCTTCGCCTATAAAGACCCCCCGACGGAAAAAACCTAAGTACCCGATCAATTTTCCAGAACACATCGCGATCCGCTGATACGTCTCAAACATATCTATAATTTTTGATGCTCCATGCTTGTTTTTACACCATTTGCATATTGTTTCGTTACACTTAGTGGCACTTTTATGCATTTTCCGGAACTAACCTATTAACGAAGTGCCACAGTGCCAGTTTCCTGTTTTCTGCTGTTTTTGTGTTTCAGAAGTGATACACAGGAAATATTCTCGGAATTGGACGAAACAAGTTCCTGAAGACTTATTTCACGGGGAAGCTTCCAGACATCCGAAGAGCTGACGGAGGGGGGCCACCAGGGCCCCACACAAGGGAGCGGCGCGGCTTGGCCCCTGGCCGCGCCACCCCTGTGTGAGGACACCTGGTCCCTCTCCTGACATTGCCCCTTCGCCTATATATACCCCCTGACAAGAAAAACCTAAGGGCCCGATCAGTTTTCCAGAATACATCGCGATCCGCCGCCGCCGTCGACCCGAAGATCGGGAGGGTCCAGAAGCTCTTCCCGGCACCCTGCCGGAGAGGGGAATCGCCACCGGAGGTCTTCTTCATCGCCATGCTTGCCTCGGAGCGATGAGTGAGTAGTCTACCTTGGACTATGGGTCCATAGCAGTAGCTAGCTGGTTGTCTTCTCCACCATGTGCTTCATGTTTAGATCTCATGAGCTGCCTTACATGATTGAGATCACCGTTATGTAATTCTATGATGTTGGTTTGTTGGGATCCGATGAATATTGGTGTTTATGATTAAGTTGTTGTACTGAATTATATCTTTTGTTATCTCTATGTTGTTTATGATCTTGCATGCTCTCCGTTGTTAGTAGCTATCTTGGCCGAGTAGTTGCTAGTGACTCCAAGAGGGGGTATTTATGCTCGATAGTGGGTTCATGCCTCTATTTCACCTGGGGGAGTGACAGAAACCTCTAAGGTGGTAGATGTGCTGTTGCTACTAGGGAGAAAACAACATTCATATGCTCAAGGGCATATGCTTTGTTTACATTACACACTTTGCTTAATGCAATTATCTGTTGTTCGCAACTTAATACTTCTAGGGTGTTCGGATGATATCCCCGGGGGTGGATTATTAGTCATAGATGCAGTTGGATGGCGGTCTATGTATTTTGTTGTAATGCCCAGAGTAAATCTCATAGTGATCTTCTTGACATATCACGTTATCTTTATTCTATCAATTGCCCAACTGTAATTTGTTTACCCAGCATGTTATTTTATCTATGGAGAGACACCACTAGTGAACTGTGGACCCCGGTCCTATTTTAATCATATTGCAATCACCTGTTTACTTTTCCCGCACTGTTTACTTTACTCGCATACTCTACTGTTTTCCACTCGATACACTCATAACCTTTGTTTCAAGCAAACCGGTGAGATTGACAACCTCATCGCAAGTTGGGAGCAAAGTATTTGTTTGTGTGTGTGCAGGTTCCACAAACACCTTCAGTCGTCACCGTCTCTCCTCTCCTGTTCGATAACCTTGGTTTCTTAACTGAGGGAAAACTTGATGCTGCACTCATCACACCTTCCTCTTGGGGTTCCCAACGGGCTGGTCATTCACCACGCATCAAGCTAATTTTCTGGCGCCGTTGCCGGGGAGGAAGAGAAGACTTCTGCGAGGGGAGTTCTTCGCACACACATTCTTTACTTTGTTATTTGTTTTGCTTTACTTTATTTTATTTTACCTGCATTGCTTTTTATATCAAAAATCCAAAAAAATTAGAATCCTTGGTAGTGGTTATTTCTTTGCTTTTAGTTTATCATGTCTAGCTTAGTTGCTACTACTATGTCCCCCGAGGACATGATCTTTACCTTTAAGCAGAAAGATGAGGAAAGCTTTAAGGAAGCTTGGTCTAGAATTTATGATTGGCATGGAAAAACTGAACCTAAAATGACTTTGAGTTTGCTTCTTAGTAGCTTTTACTTTGGACTTTCTCTTCGTTATAGATATGCTTTGGATGCTACTGCAGAAGGAGATTTCCTTCATTGTGATGGAGATCAAGCCTTCAATATTATTAAAAAGTTGATTACAATTTATAGCATGCCAACCTATTTTGATTCCTCTCTTGTGTGCATTTTTAATAGACTTAATACTCTTGAGACTCACACTGCTAGTTTGAATTCTTGCTACAATACTTTGCGTCAGCATTTTGATTATGTGCCTATAAATTCTGAGCCTTCGAGTTGGTATCCTACAATAAAAATCACCATTAGTGGTGAAACTTTTCATGCTCGTTGTGATATTATGTCTGAATTTTGTCTCATGCCAAAGGATGTTTATGAATCTTTGAGCCTTTGGAAGCTTTCTGAGGGAGGAGAAGAAATTTTTCTTACTAATAATGTCACCATATTTCCCCTTGGAATAGTTGAAGGAGTCTTTACAAAAATCCTAGGAAGAATGATATCTACTGATTATCTTGTTATTGAATGTGTAGGAAAAGGACAAATCACACTTGGAAGATCCATCTTGAAGCTCCTTGGCGCCGTTATCGATGTGGGAAAAGGCAATATAACATTTACTACTCCACCTTGCAATAACCATGTCTTCCCTAGAGTCAAGAGCAAAGGTAAGAAAGGGAGACGTAAGGCACGTGCTGACCCTAGCACTTCATCACTTGATAATACTTGATTCGCAATTTTCTGCGCCTAGCTCAAAGGCGTTAAAGAAAAGCACTCTTGGGAGATAACCCATTGTTTACTTTTCAGTACTTTTTCTTTTATTTGAGTCTTGGAAGTCATTACTACTGTAATGACCGCTCCTTATCTTGTTTATTTCGTTTTTGTGCCAAGAGAAGCCTCTAATTTGAGCGAGGTAAAGATTTGGGGTTATTGCTGTCCTGAAACTGTTTTCGGTGCTGCACCGTAAAAATTCGTATAAATTCTATGTTTATCTTTTGGACCTGCGATTTCTTGTGCATATGCCCCAGGTTATATCCAAACTTTTCTTAGTAGAACACTTTTTGATTTGAGCAACATAAAATCCCTCAAAAATTCGTCCATTATCAGCTGTTCAGTTTTGACAGATTTCTACCCATATTTGTTTTTGCCACTTTATCGCTTTCTTTTGAGTTCTTTTTTATCATGGAACTCTTGTGGAAGTTGCTACAGTAGTATATACTTTATATGTGGTGGTTTTGGGTTGAAACCTGAAGCTAAAAGAGGTTGAGTATATTTTATGCTTACACTAATGTTGCTAATAGAATTGTGTTTAGTTTTGTATGAAGGAAGTTTTCAAGTGTAGGGATTGGAGAATGATGAGATGAGTTGAAGAATGGACAAAAGCTCAAGCTTGGGGATGCCCATGCATCACCCCAAGAAATATCCAAGAAGTACAAGCGTCAAAGCTTGGGGATGCCCCCGAGGCACCCCTTCTTCATCGGCAAAAATCAGGTCACCTTTCAAAACACTATATTTTTATTGCTTCATGCACTATGTGTTTTTCTTGGAGCGTCAGTTGTTTTAGTTTTCTTAGTTTGTTTAGTTTGTTTGTTTGCTGCAATAAATGGTTGGACCCCAACAAATTTCCTTTGGAGGAGATGTACTCATTTTCATTTGCAAAGAATGCTCTAGTTTTCACTCTTATCGTTTATCGAGTGTTCTACTTTTTCTGCTACTGCTTTTGGTTTTCGTTTTCGCCTCGATTTGCATTCAGATCTTGCCATATCTTTTCATCAAGGTGTATTTTTGCCTCTGATCTTCATTGGTTTTCATCAAAAGAGGTGTTTATAAAAATTTCAAATGGTGTTGGAAAAGAGAAAAAGCTTTGTGCAAAATAGTGGTACAAGAAGGAGCTTGTGCAGACTGCGGCTTAGGCTTTTTCATGTCATGCTTGATGTCTTTTTGATAGTATGCTTAGTGGTTTTGCTGTAGCATGACTTGTCTCAAATAACTGAGATTGCTTAATGAGCCTTTGAAAAATCATGCGTTGTTTTTATTGTATGGAAGCATTATTTTGGTTTTCTCCTTGATGCTTTATTTGGGTTGACTTGGCGCATGCTCACACATGTTAGACTCTTACAAAGTCGCCAATAGCCTTCATGATCATTTAGTTTTTGACTTTTGATGCCATCGTATGCTTCTTTTAATGTCGCTTTGTCGCTTTGCATGATTATGGCCATTATTGCTCTCTTAGTTGGTCGCTCCCAGTCTTTTGCTAGCCCTCGCCTTGTACTGAGTATGAGCTCTACTCGTGCATCCAACTCCTAAAAGCCAAGTTTGCCATTGTGTCCACTATAAATTCCTATGCATGGTATTTATAAGCCATTCCAAAGTAAAATTTTCGTGTGCTACCTTTCAAAAACCTTCAAAATACTTCTCGTTTTGTGACACTGTTTTCAGCTCATGGGGACGTAGTGGTCGGATTTGCTATCTTCCATATTGCTTATTCCAAAAAGAAAAAAAAGGAAAAAAAGAAAAGAAAAAGGCACTCCTCCAATGAATGTGAATGTTGGTGGGCACCCGATGGAATCGGTTAGCCATGGTATGTGAAAGGAAAAGGTGGGGAGGAGTGCCAAGTTTTATAAAAAGAGCACAAGAGTGCCAATCTCTCTCTCAAAAACTTGCTTTATTTTTGTATGGAAGATAGTAAGAACCCCATTGCCAGTCGTTGACAAAGACAACCACCTCTCAAAATCAAGTTTTATCTCTCTGTTTTACAAATGAAAAGCTCTAGCACATGTTTAAATCACTGCTTCCCTCTGCGAAGGGCCTTTCTTTTACTTTTATGTTGAGTCACCACCTTCTTTCTTTATGCACCATTAAGAGAGCATAGTTGTCATTCTTAGTGTGATATGCATTGTCCCAAAGTTCATTGATTGACTCATATTGTTGGTTTCACTTGTTCTTAAATTATTTGTATCTAGTCGCTCTCTTAAACTTTGAGGTGTCCTATGCATTTATGTTTTGCTCTCTTTGAAGGACAAGCTGAAAACCATTTGTATGTTTTTCCTTATGATTTGAACACACGTTTGACTTTCATTGTTTCATTATCATGATCTTTTGTTTGTGTTCATTTACATGTTTACAACATGGTTGCTAAGTTCTTATTGTCATGATTATATCTTCATGCCCATGTTTTAAGTTCTATTGATCCCAGCTCACCAATGCTTACATATATGATCAAGATTGTGTAGGTGCATGTCACCTCAAAAATTATTCTTTTGTTATCACTTACCTACTCGAGGACGAGCAGGAGTTAAGCTTGGGGATGCTTGATACGTCTCAAACGTATCTATAATTTTTGATGCTCCATGCTTGTTTTTACACCATTTGCATATTGTTTCGTTACACTTAGTGGCACTTTTATGCATTTTCCGGAACTAACCTATTAACGAAGTGCCACAGTGCCAGTTTCCTATTTTCTGCTGTTTTTGTGTTTCAGAAGTGATACACAGGAAATATTCTCGGAATTGGACGAAACAAGTTCCTGAAGACTTATTTCACGGGGAAGCTTCCAGACATCCGAAGAGCTGACGGAGGGGGGCCACCAGGGCCCCACACAAGGGGGCGGCGCGGCCTGGCCCCTGGCCGCGCCACCCCTGTGTGAGGACACCTGGTCCCTCTCCTGACATCGCCCCTTCGCTTATATATACCCCCTGACGAGAAAAACCTAAGGGCCCGATCAGTTTTCCAGAATACATCGCGATCCGCCGCCGCCGTCGACCCGAAGATCGGGAGGGTCCAGAAGCTCTTCCCGGCACCCTGCCGGAGAGGGGAATCGCCACCGGAGGTCTTCTTCATCGCCATGCTTGCCTCCGGAGCGATGAGTGAGTAGTCTACCTTGGACTATGGGTCCATAGCAGTAGCTAGATGGTTGTCTTCTCCACCATGTGCTTCATGTTTAGATCTCATGAGCTGCCTTACATGATTGAGATCACCGTTATGTAATTCTATGATGTTGGTTTGTTGGGATCCGATGAATATTGGTGTTTATGATTAAGTTGCTGTACTGAATTATATCTTTTGTTATCTCTATGTTGTTTATGATCTTGCATGCTCTCCGTTGTTAGTAGCTATCTTGGCCGAGTAGTTGCTAGTGACTCCAAGAGGGGGTATTTATGCTCGATAGTGGGTTCATGCCTCTATTTCACCTGGGGGAGTGACAGAAACCTCTAAGGTGGTAGATGTGCTGTTGCTACTAGGGAGAAAACAACATTCATATGCTCAAGGGCATATGCTTTGTTTACATTACACACTTTGCTTAATGCAATTATCTGTTGTTCGCAACTTAATACTTTTGGGGTGTTCGGATGATATCCCCGAGGGTGGATTATTAGTCATAGATGCAGTTGGATGGCGGTCTATGTATTTTGTTGTAATGCCCAGAGTAAATCTCATAGTGATCTTCTTGACATATCACGTTATCTTTATTCTATCAATTGCCCAACTGTAATTTGTTTACCCAGCATGTTATTTTATCTATGGAGAGACACCACTAGTGAACTGTGGACCCCGGTCCTATTTTAATCATATTGCAATCACCTGTTTACTTTTCCCGCACTGTTTACTTTACTCGCATACTCTACTGTTTTCCACTCGATACACTCATAACCTTTGTTTCAAGCAAACCGGTGAGATTGACAACCTCATCGCAAGTTGGGAGCAAAGTATTTGTTTGTGTGTGTGCAGGTTCCACAAACACCTTCAGTCGTCACCGTCTCTCCTCTCCTGTTCGATAACCTTGGTTTCTTAACTGAGGGAAAACTTGCTGCTGCACTCATCACACCTTCCTCTTGGGGTTCCCAACGGGCTGGTCATTCACCATGCATCATCCGCCGCCGCCGTCGACCCGAAGATCGGGAGGGTTGATACGTCTCAAACGTATCTATAATTTTTGATGCTCCATGCTTGTTTTTACACCATTTGTATATTGTTTCGTTACACTTAGTGGTACTTTTATACATTTTCCGGAACTAACCTATTAACGAAGTGCCACAGTGCCAGTTTCCTGTTTTCTGCTGTTTTTGTGTTTCAGAAGTGATACACAGGAAATATTCTCGGAATTGGACGAAACAAGTTCCTGAAGTCATATTTCACGGGGAAGCTCCCAAACATCCGAAGACCTGACGGAGGGGGGCCACGTGGCCCCCACACACAGGGGCGGCGCGGCCACCCCCCTGGCCGCGCCGGGCCCGCGTGAGGGGCCGTGGTCCCTCCTCTGACATCGTACTTTCGCCTATATATACCCCCTGACGAGAAAAACCTAAGGACCCGATCAGTTTTCCAGAATACATCGCGATCCGCCGCCGCCGTCGACCCGAAGATCGGGAGGGTCCAGAAGCTCTTCCCGGCACCCTGCCGGAGAGGGGAATCGCCACCGGAGGTCTTCTTCATCGCCATGCTTGCCTCCGGAGCGATGAGTGAGTAGTCTACCTTGGACTATGGGTCCATAGCAGTAGCTAGATGGTTGTCTTCTCCACCATGTGCTTCATGTTTAGATCTCATGAGCTGCCCTACATGATTGAGATCACCGTTATGTAATACTATGATGTTGGTTTGTTGGGATCCGATGAATATTGGTGTTTATGATTAAGTTGCTGTATTGAATTATATCTTTTGTTATCTCTATGTTGTTTATGATCTTGCATGCTCTCCGTTGTTAGTAGCTATCTTGGCCGAGTAGTTGCTAGTGACTCCAAGAGGGGGTATTTATGCTCGATAGTGGGTTCATGCCTCTATTTCACCTGGGGGAGTGACAGAAACCTCTAAGGTGGTAGATGTGCTGTTGCTACTAGGGAGAAAACAACATTCATATGCTCAAGGGCATATGCTTTGTTTACATTACACACTTTGCTTAATGCAATTATCTGTTGTTCGCAACTTAATACTTTTGGGGTGTTCGGATGATATCCCCGAGGGTGGATTATTAGTCATAGATGCAGTTGGATGGAGGTCTATGTATTTTGTTGTAATGCCCAGAGTAAATCTCATAGTGATCTTCTTGACATATCACGTTATCTTTATTCTATCAATTGCCCAACTGTAATTTGTTTACCCAGCATGTGTTATTTATCTATGGAGAGACACCACTAGTGAACTGTGGACCCCGGTCCTATTTTAATCATATTGCAATCACCTGTTTACTTTTCCCGCACTGTTTACTTTACTCGCATATTACTACTGTTTTCCACTCGATACACTCATAACCTTTGTTTCAAGCAAACCGGTGAGATTGACAATCTCATCGCAAGTTGGGGACAAAGTATTTGTTTGTGTGTGTGCAGGTTCCACAAACACCTTCAGTCGTCACCGTCTCTCTTCTTCAAGATCGACATTAAACCTTGGTTTCTTAACTGAGGGAAAACTAGCCGCTGCACTTATCATACCTTCCTCTTGGGGTTCCCAACGGGCTGGTCATTCACCACGCACAAGGACTGTCTGTTGCCACATTCACCTGAAGCATCAGCTACTTTTCTGGCGCCGTTGCCGGGGAAGAGAGAAGACTTCTGCGAGGGGAGTTCTTCGCACACACATTCTTTACTTTGTTATTTGTTTTGCTTTACTTTATTTTATTTTACCTGCATTGCTTTTTATCAAAAATCCAAAAAAATTAAAATCCTTGGTAGCTGTTTTTACTTGTTTGCTTTAGTTCACTATGTCTAGTTCCGTTGCTACTACTATGTCCCCCGAGGACATGATTTTCACTTTTAAGCAAAAGGATGAGGAAAGTTTTAAGGAAGCTTGGTCTAGGATTTATGATTGGTATGAAAAAACTGAACCTAAAATGACTTTGAGTTTGCTTCTTAGTAGTTTTTACTTTGGACTTTCTCTTTGTTATAGATATGCTTTGGATGCTACTTCTGAAGGAGATTTCCTTCATTGTGATGGAGATCAAGCTTTCAATACTATAAAAAAGTTGATTACAATATATAGCATGCCAACCTATTTTGATTCCTCTCTTGTGTGCATCTTTAATAGACTTAATACTCTTGAGGCTCGCACTGCTAGTTTGAATTCTTGCTACAATACTTTGCGCCAGCATTTTGATTATGTGCCAATAAATTCTGAACCTTCGAGTTGGAATCCTACAATAAAAATCACCATTAATGATGAAACTTTTCATGCTCGTTGTGATATTATGTCTGAATTTTGTCTTATGCCAAAGAGTGTCTATGAATCTTTGAGCCTTTGGAAGCTTTCTGAGGGGGGAGAAGAAATTTCTCTTACTAACAATGCCACTATATTTCCCCTTGGAATTGCTGAAGGAGTCTTTACAAAAGTCCTAGGAAGAATGATATCTACTGATTATCTTGTTATTGAATGTGTAGGGAAAGGACAAATCACACTTGGGAGATCCCTCTTGAAGCTCTTGGGCGCCGTCATCGACGTGGGAAAAGGCAATATAACATTTACCACTCCACCTTGCAATAACCATGTCTTTCCTAAAGTCAAGAGCAAAGGTAAGAAAGCAAGACGTAAGGCACGCGCTGATCCTAGCACTTCATCTATTGATATTACTTGATTCGCAATTTTCTGCGCCTAGCTCAAAGGCGTTAAAGAAAAGCACTCTTGGGAGATAACCCATTGTTTACTTTTCAGTACTTTTTCTTTTATTTGAGTCTTGGAAGTCATTACTACTGTAATGACCGCTCCTTATCTTGTTTATTTCGTTTTTGTGCCAAGAGAAGCCTCTAATTTGAGTGAGGTAAAGATTTGGGGTTATTGCTGTCCTGAAACTGTTTTTGGTGCTGCACCGTAAAAATTCGTGAAAATTCTCTGTATATCTTTTGGACCTGAGATTTCTTGTGCATATGCCCCAGGTTATATCCAAACTTTTCTTGGTTGAACACTTTTTGATTTGAGCAACAGAAAATCCCTCAAAAATTCGTCCATTGTCAGCTGTCCAGTTTTGACAGATTTCTGCCAATATTTGTTTTTGCCACTTTATCGCTTTCTTTTGAGTTCTTTTTTATCATGGAACTCTTGTGGAAGTTGCTACAGTAGTATATACTTTATATGTGGTGGTTTTGGGTTGAAACCTGAAGCTAAAAGAGGTTGAATATATTTTATGCTTACACTAATGTTGCTAATAGAATTGTGTTTAGTTTTGTATGAAGGAAGTTTTCAAGTGTAGGGATTGGAGAATGATGAGATGAGTTGAAGAATGGACAAAAGCTCAAGCTTGGGGATGCCCATGCATCACCCCAAGAAATATCCAAGAAGTACAAGCGTCAAAGCTTGGGGATGCCCCCGAGGCACCCCTTCTTCAGCGGCAAAAATCAGGTCACCTTTGAAAACACTATATTTTTATTGCTTCATGCACTATGTGTTTTTCTTGGAGCGTCAGTTGTTTTAGTTTCTTAGTTGGTTTAGTTTGTTTGTTTGCTGCAATAAATGGTTGGACCCCAACAAATTTCCTTTGGAGGAGATGTACTCGTTTTCATTTGCAAAGAATGCTCTAGTTTTCACTCTTATTAATCGAGCATTCTTCTTTTTTCTGCTACTGCTTTTGGTTTTCGTTTTCGCCTTGATATGCATTCAGACCTTGTCATATCTTTTCATCAAGGTGTATTTTTGCCTCTGATCTTCATTGGTTTTCATCAAAAGAGGTGTTTATAAAAATTTCAAATGGTGTTGGAAAAGAGAAAAAGCTTTGTGCAAAATAGTGGTACAAGAAGGAGCTTGTGTAGACTGCGGCTTAGGCTTTTTCATGTCATGCTTGATGTCTTTTTGATAGTATGCTTAGTAGTTTTGCTGTAGCATGACTTGTCTCAAATAACTGAGATTGCTTAATGAGCCTTTGAAAAAAATCATGCGTTGTTTTTATTGTATGGAAGCATTATTTTGGTTTTCTCCTTGATGCTTTATTTGGGTTGACTTGGCGCATGCTCACACATGTTAGACTCTTCCAAAGTCGCCATTAGCCTTCATGATCATTTAGTTTTTGACTTTTGATGCCATCGTATGCTTCTTTTAATGTCGCTTTGTCGCTTTGCATGATTATGGCCATTATTGCTCTCTTAGTTGGTCGCTCCCAGTCTTTTGCTAGCCCTCGCCTTGTACTGAGTATGAGCTCTACTCGTGCATCCAACTCCTAAAAGCCAAGTTTACCATTGTGTCCACTATAAATTCCTATGCATGGTATTTGTAAGCCATTCCAAAGTAAAATTTCATGTGCTACCTTTCAAAAACCTTCGAAATACTTCTCGTTTTGTGACACTGTTTTCAGCTCATGGGGACGTAGTGGTCGGATTTGCTATCTTCCATATTGCTTATTCCAAAAAGAAAAGAAAAAAGGAAAAAAGAAAGAAAAAAAGGCACTCCTCCAAAGAATGTGAATGTTGGTGGGCACCCGATGGAATCGGTTAGCCATGGTATGTGAAAGGAAAAGGTGGGGAGGAGTGCCAAGTTTTATAAAAAGAGCACGAAGTGCCAATCTCTCTCTCAAAAACTTGCTTCATTTTTGTATGGAAGATAGTAAGAACCCCATTGCCAGTCGTTGACAAAGACAACCACCTCTCAAAATCAAGTTTTATCTCTGTTTTACAAATGAAAAGCTCTAGCACATGTTTAAATCACTGCTTCCCTCTGCGAAGGGCCTTTCTTTTACTTTTATGTTGAGTCACCACCTTCTTTCTTTATGCACCATTAAGAGAGCATAGTTGTCATTCTTAGTGTGATATGCATTGTCCCAAAGTTCATTGATTGACTCATATTGTTGGTTTCACTTGTTCTTAAATTATTTGCATCTAGTCGCCCTCTTAAACTTTGAGGTGTCCTATGCATTTATGTTTTGCTCTCTTTGAAGGACAAGCTGAAAACCATTTGTATGTTTTTCCTTATGATTTGAACACACGTTTGACTTTCATTGTTTCATTATCATGATCTTTTGTTTGTGTTCATTTGCATGTTTACAACATGGTTGCTAAGTTCTTATTGTCATGATTATATCTTTCATGCCCATGTTTTAAGTTCTATTGATCCCAGCTCATCAATGCTTACATATATGATCAAGATTGTGTAGGTGCATGTCACCTCAAAAATTATTCTTTTGTTATCACTTACCTACTCGAGGACGAGCAGGAGTTAAGCTTGGGGATGCTTGATACGTCTCAAACGTATCTATAATTTTTGATGCTCCATGCTTGTTTTTACACCATTTGTATATTGTTTCGTTACACTTAGTGGTACTTTTATACATTTTCCGGAACTAACCTATTAACGAAGTGCCACAGTGCCAGTTTCCTGTTTTCTGCTATTTTTGTGTTTCAGAAGTGATACACAGGAAATATTCTCAGAATTGGACGAAACAAGTTCCTGAAGTCATATTTCACGGGGAAGCTCCCAAACATCCGAAGACCTGACGGAGGGGGGCCACGTGGCCCCCACACACAGGAGCGGCGCGGCCACCCCCCTGGCCGCGCCGGGCCCGCGTGAGGGGCCGTGGTCCCTCCTCTGACATCGTACTTTCGCCTATATATACCCCCTGACGAGAAAAACCTAAGGACCCGATCAGTTTTCCAGAATACATCGCGATCCGCCGCCGCCGTCGACCCAAAGATCGGGAGGGTCCAGAAGCTCTTCCCGGCACCCTGCCGGAGAGGGGAATCGCCACCGGAGGTCTTCTTCATTGCCATGCTTGCCTCCGGAGCGATGAGTGAGTAGTCTACCTTGGACTATGGGTCCATAGCAGTAGCTAGATGGTTGTCTTCTCCACCATGTGCTTCATGTTTAGATCTCATGAGCTGCCCTACATGATTGAGATCACCGTTATGTAATACTATGATGTTGGTTTGTTGGGATCCGATGAATATTGGTGTTTATGATTAAGTTGCTGTACTGAATTATATCTTTTGTTATCTCTATGTTGTTTATGATCTTGCATGCTCTCCGTTGTTAGTAGCTATCTTGGCCGAGTAGTTGCTAGTGACTCCAAGAGGGGGTATTTATGCTCGATAGTGGGTTCATGCCTCTATTTCACCTGGGGGAGTGACAGAAACCTCTAAGGTGGTAGATGTGCTGTTGCTACTAGGGAGAAAACAACATTCATATGCTCAAGGGCATATGCTTTGTTTACATTACACACTTTGCTTAATGCAATTATCTGTTGTTCGCAACTTAATACTTTTGGGGTGTTCGGATGATATCCCCGAGGGTGGATTATTAGTCATAGATGCAGTTGGATGGCGGTCTATGTATTTTGTTGTAATGCCCAGAGTAAATCTCATAGTGATCTTCTTGACATATCACGTTATCTTTATTCTATCAATTGCCCAACTGTAATTTGTTTACCCAGCATGTTATTTATCTATGGAGAGACACCACTAGTGAACTGTGGACCCCGGTCCTATTTTAATCATATTGCAATCACCTGTTTACTTTTCCCGCACTGTTTACTTTACTCGCATATTACTACTGTTTTCCACTCGATACACTCATAACCTTTGTTTCAAGCAAACCGGTGAGATTGACAACCTCATCGCAAGTTGGGGACAAAGTATTTGTTTGTGTGTGTGCAGGTTCCACAAACACCTTCAGTCGTCACCGTCTCTCTTCTTCAAGATCGACATTAAACCTTGGTTTCTTAACTGAGGGAAAACTAGCCGCTGCACTCATCATACCTTCCTCTTGGGGTTCCCAACGGGCTGGTCATTCACCACGCACAAGGACTGTCTGTTGCCACATTCACCTGAAGCATCAAGGGTCCAGAAGCTCTTCCTGGCACCCTGCCGGAGAGGGGAATCGCCACCGGAGGTCTTCTTCATCGCCATGCTTGCCTTCGGAGCGATGAGTGAGTAGTCTACCTTGGACTATGGGTCCATAGCAGTAGCTAGATGGTTGTCTTCTCCACCTTGTGCTTCATGTTTAGATCTCATGAGCTGCCCTACATGATTGAGATCACCGTTATGTAATTCTACATGTTTGGTTTGTTGGGATCCGATGAATATTGGTGTTATGATTGAGTTGCTATACTGAAATATATCTTTTGTTATCTCTATGTTGTTTATGATCTTGCATGCTCTCCGTTGTTAGTAGCTATCTTGGCTGAGTAGTTGCTAGTGACTCCAAGAGGGGGTATTTATGCTCGATAGTGGGTTCATGCCTCTATTTAATCTGGGGGAGCGACAGAAACATCTAAGGTTGTAGATGTGCTGTTGCTACTAGGGAGAAAACAATATTCATATGCTCAAGGGCATATGCTTTGTTTACATTACACTCTTTGCTTAATGCAATTATCTATTGTTCGCAACTTAATACTTGTGGAGTTCTCGGATTGATTCGCCACAAGTGGATTATTAGTCATAGATGCAGTTGGATGGCGGTCTATGTATTTTGTTGTAATGCCCAGATTAAATCTCATAGTGATCTTCTTGACATATCACATTTATCTTTATTCTATCAATTGCCCAACTATAATTTGTTTACCCAGCATGTGTTATTTATCTTATGGAGAGACACCACTAGTGAACTGTGGACCCCGATCCTATTTCCATCATATTGCTATCACCTGTTTACTTTACTCGCACTATTTACTTTACTCGCATTCTTCTACTGCTTTCCACTTGATATGCTCATACCCTTTGTTTCAAGCAAACCGGTGAGATTGACAACCTCATCGCAAGTTGGGAACAAAGTATTTGGTTGTGTTGTGTGCAGGTTCCGCGTTGCTACTGGCCGAAGACTAGTCAACAAGTATCGTTAAACGGCGCCCTTGTTGGAGTGTTACTAAGCCAGTTCGCATCACCTTCAGTCGTATTGTCTGCTCTTCTCCTGATTGACATACCTTGGTTTCTTAACTGAGGGAAAATCTTGTTGCTATATTCATCACACCTTCCTCTTGGGGTTCCCAATGGGCCGGTTATTTACTTCATCAACTTGGCATCAGCAGGCAGTTTTCTGGCGCTGTTGCCGGGGAAGAGTGGAAGACCTCTGCAAGGGGAGTTTTTCACACACACACATCCTTTACTTTGTTTTATTGTTTTGCTTTACTTTATTTTTACTTGCATCATTTTATATCAAAAATCCAAAAAAATTAGAATCCTTGATAGTTGCTTTTATTTTCTCGATCTTAGTCTTTGCTAAATGAGTAATCCTGAAGTAGAAGTTCGTAGTTTTAAGCAACAATGGGGAGAAAGTTTAAAAGATGCTTGGTATCATATTAACAATGCTCATCATAGGTGTACCAAAAAAGCACTCTACCACGATCCTCCTTAGAAATTTTTTTGTTGGTATATCTAGTTGGAATAGGTATGTTCTCGATACTCTTACAGGAGGTAATTTTCTGGGTACTCCCGCTGGAGAAGCATGCACTATAATTGAAAGTTTAGTGGGAATACCACCTATTCATGTTGCTAAAACTGAGACCACCTTGGAGGAGGTGGTAGAAAGGCTCAGCTCTTTAGAGAAAAGTTTGCCAGGTATCCTAGAAAATGCTAGCCGAGTTAGTGAATTAATAGAAAACATTGGTAAGAGAATTACCATTTTAGAGGCTAGCACTACTCTTGATAATCAAAATTTAAGGATTGGTAAACTAGAGGAGTCTATGGAAACTCTTAGTTTAATCTTCCCTTCTCTTAAATTTATGAAAGAGAAAGTGTTTGTTGGAAAAGAGCAAAAATTTATGTATGTTCCCAAGGTTTCTGCACTTAAACCTCAACATGTTCTTAAAATTGGTAAGACTTTTAGTTCCACTAAGAGTGACTTGCAGGTTGAATCATTTGCGGGAACTCCCAAAGAGCCTACTGAGGTAATTGATGCTTCATCACTTGATGTTACTTGATTCGCAATTTTCTGCGCCTAGCTCAAAGGCGTTAAAGAAAAGCACTCTTGGGAGATAACCCAATGTTTTTATTTTCAGTACTTTTTATTTTATTTGAGTCTTGGAAGTCATTACTACTGTAATGACCTCTCCTTATCTTTTTATTTTATTGTTGTGCCAAGAGAAGCCTCTAATTTGAGTGAGGTAAAGATTTGGGGATGTTGCTGTCCTGAAACTGTTTTCGGTGCTGCACCGTAAAAATTCGTATAAATTATCTGTATATCTTTTGGACCTGCAATTTCTTGTGCATATGCCCCAGGTTATATCCAAACTTTCGTTAGTTGAACACTTTTTGATTTGAGCAACACAAAACCCCTCAAAAATTCGACCTTTGTCAGCTGTTCTGTTTTGACAGATTTCTGCCAATATTTGTGTTTGCCGCTTTATCGCTTTCTTTTGAGTTCTTTTGATCATGGAACTTTTGGGGAAGTTGCTAAAGTAGTATATACTTTATATGTGGTGGTTTTGGGTTAAAACCTGAAGCAAAAAGAGGTTGATTATATGTTATGCTTGCACTAATGTTGCTAATAGAATTGTGTTTAGTTTTGTATGAAGGAAGTTTTCAAGTGTAGGGATTGGAGAATGATGAGATGAGTTGAAGAATGGACAAAAGCTCAAGCTTGGGGATGCCTATGCATCAACCCAAGAAATATCCAAGAAGTACAAGTGTCAAAGCTTGGGGATGCCCCCGAGGCACCCCTTCTTCATCGGCAAAAATCAGGTCACCTTTCAAGACACTATATTTTTATTGCTTCATGCACTATGTGTTTTTCTTGGAGCGTCAGTTGTTTTAGTTTTCTTAGTTAGTTTAGTTTTGTTTGCTGTAATAAATGGTTGGACCCCAACAAATTTCCTTTGGAGGAGATGTACTCGTTTTCATTTGCCAAGAACACTTAGTTTTTCACTCTTATCGTTCACCGAGTGTTCTTCTTTTTCTGCTACTGCTTTTGGTTTTTGTTTTCGCCTTGATTCGGATTCAGACCTTGTCATATCTTTTCATCAAGGTGTATTTTTGCCTCTGATCTTTATTGGTTTTCATCAAAAGAGGTGTCTTAAAAAATTTCAAATGGTGTTGGAAAAGAGAAAAAGCTTTATGCAAAATAGTGGTACAAGAAGGAGCTTGTGTAGACTGCGGCTTAGGCTTTTTCATGTCATGCTTGATATCTTTTTGATAGTATGCTTAGTGGTTTTGATGTAGCATGACTTGTCTCAAATAACTAAGATTGCTTAATGAGCCTTTAAAAAAATCATGCGTTGTTTTTATCGTTAGGAAGCATTATTTTGGTTTTCTCCTTGATGCTTTATTTGGGTTGACTTGGCGCATGCTCACACATGTTAGACTCTTACAAAGTCGCCAATAGCCTTCATGATCATTTAGTTTTTAACTTTTGATGCCATCTTATGCTTCTTTTAATGTCGCTTTGTGATACGTCTCCAACGTATCTATAATTTTTGATGCTCCATGCTTGTTTTTACACCATTTGCCTATTGTTTCGTTACACTTTGTGGCACTTTTATGCATTTTCCAGAACTAACCTATTAACGAGTTGCCACAGTGTCAGTTCCCTGTTTTCTGCTATTTTTGTGTTTCAGAAGTGATACACAAGAAATATTCTTGGAATTGGACGAAACAAGTTCCTGAAGTCTTATTGTACCCGGAAGCTTCCAAAGATCCGAAGGAGAGAATGAGAGGGGCCACCAGGGGCCCACACGCATAGATGGCATGGCCAGCCCCTGGCCCGCACCACCATGGCGTGAGGCCACCTGGGCCCTCCTCTGACATCGCCCCTTCGCCTATAAAGACCCCCCGACAGAAAAAACCTAAGAACCCGATCAATTTTCTAGAACACATCGCGATCCGCCACCGCCGTCGTCCCAAAGATTGGGAGGGTCCAGAAGCTCTTCTCGGCACCCTGCCGGAGAGGGGAATCGCCATCGGAGGTCTTCTTCATCGACATGCTTGCCTCCGGAGCGATGAGTGAGTAGTCTACCTTGGACTATGGGTCCATAGCTGTAGCTAGATGGTTGTCTTCTCCACCATGTGCTTCATGTTTAGATCCCATGAGCTGCCCTACATGATTGAGATCACCGTTATGTAATTCTACATGTTTAGTTTGTTGGGATCCGATGAATATTGGTGTTTATCATTAAGTTGTTGTACTGAATATTATCTTTTGTTATCTCTATATTGTTTATGATCTTGCATGCTCTCCGTTGTTAGTATCTATCTTGGCCGAGTAGTTGCTAGTGACTCCAAGAGGGGGTATTTATGCTCGATAGTGGGTTCATGCCTCTATTTAACCTGGGGGAGTGACAGAAACCTCTAAGGTTGTAGATGTGCTGTTGCTACTAGGGAGAAAACAACATTCATATGCTCAAGGGCATATGCTTTGTTTACATTACACACTTTGCTTAATGCAATTATCTGTTGTTCGCAACTTAATACTTGTGGAGTTCTCGGATTGATTCACCACAAGTGGATTATTAGTCATAGATGCAGTTGGATGGCGGTCTATGTATTTTGTTGTAATGCCCAGAGTAAATCTCATAGTGATCTTCATGACATATCACGTTTATCTTTATTCTATCAATTGCCCAACTGTAATTTATTTACCCAGCTTGTGTTATTTATCTTATGGAGAGACACCACTAGTGAACTGTGGATCCCTGTCCTATTTCTATCATATTGCTATCACCTGTTTACTTTACTCGCACTGTTTACTTTACTCGCATACTCTATTGTTTGCCACTCGATACACTCATAACCTTTGTTTCAAGCAAACCGGTGAGATTGACAACCTCATCGCAAGTTGGGAACAAAGTACTTGGTTGTGTGTGTGTGCAGGTTCCGCGTTGCTACTAGCCGAAGGCGAGTCAACAAGTGCGCCCTTGTTGGAGTGCTATTAAGCCAGTCTACATCACCTTTAGTCATTTGTCTCTCCTCTCCAAGAACGATAAAACCTTGGTTTCTTAACTGAGGGAAAACTAGCTGCTATACTCATCATACCTTCCTCTTGGGGTTCCCAACGGGCTGGTCATTCACCACGCACAAGGAATCAACTGGTCGCCATCAAACGCCATCACTTTGTTGCTTTGCATGATTATGGCCATTATTGCTCTCTTAGTTGGTCGCTCCCAGTCTTTTGCTAGCCCTCGCCTTGTACTGAGTATGAGCTCTACTCGTGCATCCAACTCCTAAAAGCCAAAGTTTACCAAAGTGTCCACCATACATACCTACTAGCAATTTGCTATTCCAAGTAAATTTGACTTGCTTTTATTTTCTCTTCAAATTAAACTCTTACCAGTGTTATGTGAAAATTGGTCAGTAAAGCTCTCATGAACCGGAAGGCACACTTTACTTTTTCCTGTTCTTAAAAAATTGACATTGTGGTCTTTTATGTTGAGTTGTTATGCTTGCAAGTTGTAAGTTGGATTCTAGCCCAACCATGCTGTCATGGGGTAAGCTTTCAACATTGCACTTCTTATTTGAGTTGATATCGTGATCTTTTGTTTATGGATGCCCACGGTGTGAAATGAGTTGGGAATCTTGTGGGGATCATAGAGTTTGTTTATGTGTTAGGGAAACGCCTGGGCCGCCAATCTAAGCCATGCATAATTCATGGTGGAAATTTGCAGCATACCCATGGTGAACATTCGATGACGCATCTCACAATAAAAAGCTAAACAAATGGCAAATAAAAGAGATGTCGAGGTGTTCATTGTCTGCTTGTCCTGTCATTTTGATGTGGGCTTGTTCCATGTCATCGAGCACAGAGGTACCCCGTTGGTGGTTCTCGATGATACATATATACTTACAATGAAAAGAGCCTTACTTGGGACTCTAAGTTGAGTTGCATGAGGTTTGGGTACTCGTATTCACGGGACACGAGGTTTTCAACTTATGATTTGTCAAGCATATGCATCATAATTGTTCTCGCATTAACTCTAACCATTCAAGATGCTTATGATGGGGGCAATGAGAGCTCAAAGCCGGTAAGTACCATCATTTTTGAAGGTTATAAAACTTGCAATCACTGCTTCCCTCCGTGAAGGGCCTTTCTTCTACTTTTATGTTGAGTCACCACCTTCTTTCTTTATGCACCATAAGAGAGCAAAGTTGTCATTCTTAGTGTAATATGCATTGTCCCAAAGTTCATTGATTGATTCATATTGTTGGTTTCACTTGTTCTCAAATTATTTGTATCTAGTCGCCCTCTTAATCTTGAAGGTGTCCTATGCATTTATGTTTTGCTCTCTTTGAAGGACAAGCTGAAAACCTTTTGTATGTTTTTCCTTATGATTTGAACACACGTTTGACTTTCATTGTTTCATGTTCATGATCTTTTGTTTGTGTTCATTTGCATGTTTACAACATGGTTGCTAAGTTTCTATTGTCAAGATTATATCTTCATGCCCATGTTTTAAGTTCTTTCGATCCCAGCTCACAAATGCTTACATATATGATCAAGATTGTGTAGGTGCATGTCACCTCAAAAATTATTCTTTGTTATCAATTACCTACTCGAGGACGAGCAGGAGTTAAGCTTGGGGATGCTTGATACGTCTCCAACGTATCTATAATTTTTGATGCTCCATGCTTGTTTTTACACCATTTGCCTACTATTTCATTACACTTCGTGGCACTTTTATGCATTTTCTCGAACTAACCTATTAACAAGTTGCCACAGTGCCAGTTCCCTGTTTTCTGCTGTTTTTGTGTTTCAGAAGTGATACATAGGAAATATTCTCGAAATTGGACGAAACAAGTTCCTGAAGTCTAATTTTTCTCGAAAGCTTCCAGAGATCCGAAGAGGAGTTGGAGGGGGTCCACGAGGGCCCCACACACCAGGGCAGCGTGGCCAGGGGCTTGGCCGCGCCCCCTATGTGTGAGAGCCCCTCGGGCCACTTCTGACGATGCCCCTTCGCCTATAAAGACCCCCCGATGGAAAAAACCTAAGTACCCGATCAATTTTCCAGAACACATCGCGATCCACCGCCGGTGTCAACCCAAAGATCGGGAGGGTCCAGAAGCTCTTCCCGGCACCCTGCTGGAGAGGGGAATCACCACCGGAGGTCTTCTTCATCGCCATGCTTGCCTCCAGAGCGATGAGTGAGTAGTCTACCTTGGAATATGGGTCCATAGCAGTAGCTAGATGGTTGTATTCTCCACCTTGTGCTTCATGTTTAGATCTCATGAGCTGCCCTACATGATTGAGATCACCGTTATGTAATTCTACATGTTTGGTTTGTTGGGATCAGATGAATATTGGTGTTATGATTGAGTTGCTATACTGAAATATATCTTTTGTTATCTCTATGTTGTTTATGATCTTGCATGCTCTCCGTTGTTAGTAGCTATCTTGGCCGAGTAGTTGCTAGTGACTCCAAGAGGGGGTATTTATGCTCGATAGTGGGTTCATGCCTCTATTTAATCTGGGGGAGTGACAGAAACCTCTAAGGTTGTAGATGTGTTGTTGCTACTAGGGAGAAAACAACATTCATATGCTCAAGGGCATATGCTTTGTTTACATTACACACTTTGCTTAATGCAATTATCTCTTGTTCGCAACTTAATACTTGTGGAGTTCTCGGATTGATTCGCCACAAGTGGATTATTAGTCATAGATGCACCTGGATGGCGGTCTATGTATTTTGTTGTAATGTCCAGAGTAAATCTCATAGTGATCTTCTTGGCATATCACGTTTACCTTTATTCTATCAATTAACCAACTGTAATTTGTTTACCCAGCATGTGTTATTTATCTTATGGAGAGACACCACTAGTGAACTATGGAGCCCGGTCCTATTTCCATCATATTGCTATCACATGTTTACTTTACTTGCACTGTTTAATTTACTCGCATTCTTCTACTGCTTTCCACTCGATACGCTCATACCCTTTGTTTCAAGCAAACCGGTGAGATTGACAACCTCATCGCAAGTTAGGAACAAAGTATTTGGTTGTGTTGTGTGCAGGTTCCGCGTTGCTACTGGCCGAAGATGAGTCAACAAGTATCATTAAATGGCGCCCTTCTTGGAGTGTTACTAAGCCAGTCCGCATCACCTTCAGTCATATTGTCTGCTCTTCTCCTGATCGACATACCTTGGTTTCTTAACTGAGGGAAAATCTTGCTGCTATATTCATCACTCCTTCCTCTTGGGGTTCCCAACGGGCCGGTTATTTACTTCATCAACTTGGCATCAGCAACATCCTACACTGATGATCTCTTCCTTGGTGCTCAGGAAGCACACCACGCCCTCTGGCCAGGACAGAGAACCCCCACTGACCCTCTTGACCTTGGCAATGATTTGCAGCTGTCCAAAGTCCGCCTCAGGGAATGGTGGGACTCCGGCGCAAGGGTGGGAGCTGATGAAGCTCTCACCTACTTCTTATCTTGGTATGAAAAGGTTGATCTGGAGACTTTGCGCTCTGTGCGCAAAGGATCTGCATGGACCACAGATCCGGAGTTTATCCGGTGTCGCCAGGAGTTGGTCCACAGCTATGTGGATTATGCTGACACCGAGGTCTTCGTCCGGGACATCCGTGTGCCGGAGAAGAAGGACGATGTTGAGGATGCTGAAGGCTCTGACTCCACCCAGGATGAGGAAGAAATTGAGGATGTCAGTGCTGAAGCTCCAGAGCAAGGATCTGCATTGGCCGGAGGTGATGCATCCATCCCTTCTGCTGGATTCGGCACTCCAGAAGCCGATGTTTCTACTGCCATAGCTCCACCTGCCGGTGGCTCCGCCCCTGCCTCTTAAAATTATGCAGCATAAACACTTTAAGTTTCATTAGATCCCCGGTATGCCGGGTGCAGTTGTAAGACATACTCATTTGCTTTGGTTTGCTACCTGAACAAGTTTTATTTCGGTTTGCTTGCTTATTAATGCCGGATCATCTTTTGGCTAAGTCACCGAGTTTGCTTTCCTATTTCCTTAACTCCAAAAACTTGGCTACTTGTCTACCTTTTTTGGCTTTTGACATATGAGTCTCAAGGTTGCTTTATGGTACGTCTCAAACGTATCTATAATTTTTGATGCTCCATGCTTGTTTTTACACCATTTGCCTTGTGTTTCGCTATACTTTGTGGCATTTTTATGCGATTTCCGAAACTAACCTATTGACAAGATGCCACAGTGCCAGTTCCCTGTTTTCTGCTATTTTTGTGTTTCAGAAAAGTTACACAGGAAATATTCTCGGAATTGGACGAAACAAAAGCCAAACGTCTAGAAATTCACCAAAGCTTCCAGAGAACCGAAGAGGAGACAGAGTGGGGCCACGAGGGCCCCACACAATAGGGCGGCGTGGCCTGGCCCCTGGTCGTGCCCCCTATGTGTGAGGGCGCCCTGGCAGCCCCCTGACGACGCCCCTTCGCCTATATAAAGCCTCAGGACGGAAAACCCTAGGGGAATCAGTGTTTTTCCTAGAACAGTTCCGCAGCTCCGTCGCCGCCGAAGACAAATTTTGGGGGACAGAAGTCTTTGTTTCGGCACCCTTTCGGGACGGAGAAGTGCCCCCGAAGCCATCTCCATCGGTCTCCATTGCCGTCTCTGCCGTCTCAATCGACCTCACCGCCATCTCCATCAACCTTGCTATCTCCTATGATGAGGAGGGGGTAGTTCACTCCTGGGGCCGAGGGCTCTACCGGTAGCTATGTGGTTCACCTCTCTCTCCCATGATGTGATCTTTATGTGATCGTGAGCTTTGTATCTAGTTGAATTGGTAGATGTTATTATTCAGATATTACGCTACTCCTATGCTTAATTATTATACTCTCCGGAGATACCTCGTATCATGGTGTAAAGGTGACTAGTGTGTGCATCAGGTGTATCTTTTTGGTTAATGTCTCTATGAATTATTGGTGTTTGTTGGAACCATCTAGTGCGTTCATGGTGATAGTGTGGGACAATCTAGTTTGGGTACATACGGACTTTGAGGAGTGCTTCGTAGCCCTACGCATGATTAGTGTTCGTTTTCCATTGGAGAATTGTTTTGAGTTGCATATGGATGATAGTATCTATTGGTTTAATTATGTTATATTTGTTGGGAGTGTGTCCACTAGTGAAAGTATGATCCCTAGGCCTTGTTTCCAAGTATTGCACACCGTTTACTTCCTATTTTGTTACATGTTTGCTCGCAGCAATATTTATTTCAGATCACATTTGCTACTTATAATCATCACTACTACTTGTATTTCACTATCTCTTCGCCGAACTAGTGCACCTATATATCTGAAAAGTGTATTGGGTGTGTTGGGGACACAAGAGACTTTATGTATCATAATTGCAGGGTTGCTTGAGAGGGATAGCTTTGACCTCTTCCTCCCTGAGTTCGATAAACCTTGGGTGATCCACTTAAGGGAAACTTGCTGCTGCTCTACAAACCTCTGCACTTGGAGGCCTAACACTGTCTACAAGAACAGACGCGTGCGTAGACATCAAGCTCTTTTCTGGCGCTGTTGCCGGGGAGGTAAGGTAAAAGGTACTCGCATCCTCCTGTGTGAGTGCTCGAAGTTATTTTCTTTAGATTCTGCAATTATATCTTTTTGTTTCTTGTTTTTATTTTCACTAGTTAGGCTTAATGGAAAATAAAGAGTTCTTTTGTCTCTTTCCTGAGTTTAGATTTGAAGAGAAAATTGAAAAACCTTTGGAGCTTTATTCGCATGCTAATAGTGTTGTTAGTATGAATGCTTTGAATACCGTTGTTGCTAATGCTATAGAAGAGTCTAAGCTTGGGGAAGCTGGTTTTGTTAAGCATGATATTTTTAGTTCCCCAGTTTTAGTGGAGAAAGTTTGCTCTGATGATATTTTATCTCCCTTATGTGATGTTCCTATGCCTGTTACCTATGTTAGTGATCATGATTGGGAAAAGTACTCTACTTTTAATATTGAAAATCTTTTTGGTACCGATTCTAAGGTTAATAATTGTTGTACCATTAGTACTATCCATGTTCCTTCTTATGATGATATGTTTGATGAATATGCTTTGCGAAATAGCTATTTTCCAGCTTGTGACGATACTAAACCTCTAGTTTATGATGGTTATGATGATGAGTATAATATTTTTAGTTCACCTACTTTTGAAGAGAAAATTAGTTATGATTACAATATGCCTCCTGTTTTTAATGATTATGGTGATGAGAATAATTATTCTGTTGAATCTGCTCCTACTACGATTGTTCATGTGGGGAGTATTAATTCTTTTATGCATGTGGCTCATGATAGGGGAGCTTTATGTCAAAGTTATATGGTTAATTCTATTCATGATGCTACTGAAAGTTATTATGAGAGAGGGAAACATGGTTTGATGGATCTCAACAATATTGAGTTTCCCCTCTTTATGTTGCAATTCTTGAAGTTGTACTTGTTTTGCCTTCCTATGCTTTTTGCTTTGCGCTTTCATGACTTGTCTCTTTACAAGACTATTTTTCATAGAAAGTGGTTTAGATTTAATTGTCTTTCACATTTGATTTTTGATGCTCTCTATTGCTTTAAGTTCCTATATGGCGCCTTTGCCTCAAGCTCTTATATGGCGCCCATATGAGCATCTTTGCAAATTACTGCGCCCAGCTCAAAGGCGTTAAAGAAAAGCACTCTTGGGAGATAACCCATTATTTTATTTTTAGTACTTTTTCTTTTATTTGAGTCTTGGAAGTTATTACTACTGTAATAACCACTCCTTATCATTTTTATTTCATTGTTGTGCCAAGAGAAGCCTCTAATTTGAGTAAGGTAAGATTTGGGGATGTTGCTGTCCTGAAACAGATTTCGGTGCTGCACCATAAAAATTCGTGAACATTCTCTGTTTATCTTTTGGACCTGAGATTTCTTGTGCATATGACCCAGGTTATATCCAAACTTTCATTAGTTTAACACTTTTTGATTTGAGCAACAGAAAACCCTCTAAAAATTCGACCTTTGTCAGCTGTTCTGTTTTGACAGATTTCTGCCAATATTTGTGTTTACCGCTTTATCGCTTTCTTTTTTAGTTATTTTGATCACGGAACTTTTGGGGAAGTTGCTACAGTAGTATATGCTTTATATGTGGTGGTTTTGAGTTGAAACCTGAAGCAAAAAGGGTTGATTCAGTGTTATGCTTACACTAATGTTGCTAATAGAATTGTGTTTAGTTTTGTATGAAGGAAGTTTTCAAGTGTAGGGATTGGAGAATGATGAGACAAGTTGAAGAATGGACAAAAGCTCAAGCTTGGGGATGCCCATGTCACCCCAAGAAATATCCAAGAAGTGTAAGCATCAAAGCTTGGGGATGCCCCCGAGGCACCCCTTCTTCATCGGCAAAAATCAGGTCACCTTTCAACACACTATATTTTTATTGCTTCATGCATTATGTGTTTTTCTTGGAGCGTCAGTTGTTTTGATTTCAGTTTTCTTTTGCTTTGTTTGCTGCAATAAATATTGGATCACATCATGTTTGTTTTGGAGAGAGCTATGCTCCGTTTTTCATTGCCAAGAACACTCTAGTTTTCACTCTTATCGTTCAACGAGTGTTCTCTTTTTCTGCTACTGCGTTTAGCTTTTATTTTTCGCCTTGATTTTTGTTCAGATCTTATTTTATCTTTGCATCAAGGTGTATTTGGACCTCTGTTCCATGTTGGTTTTCATCAAAAGAGTTTCCTCAAAAAGGTTTGAATGGTGTTGGAAAAGAGAAAAAGTTTCATGCAAAAAAGTGGTACAAGAAGGAGATTGTGTAGACTGCGGCCTAGGCTTTTGCATGTCGTGCTTGATGTCTTTTTGATAGTATGCTTAGTGGTTTTGTTGTAGCATGACTTGTCTCAAATGACTGAGATTGCTTAATGAGCCTTTGAAAAAATCATGCGTTGTTTTTATTATTTGGAAGCATTAATTTGGTTTTCTCCTTTGATGCTTTATTTGGGTTGACTTGGCACATGCTTACACATGTTGACTATAAAATAAGTCACCTATAGCCTCTATGATCATTTGGTTTTTGACCTGTGATACCACTTTATGCTTCTTTCAATGATGTTTTGTCGCTATGCATGATTATGGCCGTTATTGCTCTCTTAGTTGGTTGCTCCCAGTCTTTTGCTAGCCCTCGTTTTGTACTGAGTATGAGCTCTACTTGTGCATCCAACTCCTAAAAACCAAGTTTGGTATTGTGTCCACTATAAATTCCTATGCATGGTATTTGTAAGCCATTCCAAGTAAATTTTCATGTGCTACCTTTCAAAACTTTCAACTACTTCTCTTTTGGTGCCACTGTTTTTAGCTCATGGGGACGTAGTGGTCGGAATTGCTATCTTCCATATTAAATTAAGTACCCCTCGACTAGGCAGCTTCATCTGCTCGTCATTCATTTTGCATGAGAGCTGGTCAGACCATTGCAATCTAATTCTAAAAAAATAAAAAAAAGGCACTCCTCCATGGTATGTGAATGTTGGTGGGAACCCGATGGAATCGGTTAGCCATGGTTTGAGAAAGGAAAAAAGGTGGGGAGGAGTGCCAAAGCTTTATAAAAGAGCACCAATGTGCCAAATTTTCAAAGAACTCGGAACCGCTCTCACTTGTTTATTATGGAAGATAGTAAGACCCCATTGCCAGTCGTTGACATGAAACAACCACCTCTCAAAACCCAATTTTTATCTCTGTTTTACAAATGAAAAGCTCTAGCACATATTTAATCACTGCTTCCCTCCACGAAGGGCCTTTCTTTTACTTTTTATGTTGAGTCTTCACCTTCTATCTTTATGCACCATCTAGGAGAGCATAGTTGTCATTCTGAGTATAATGTGCATTGTACCAAAGTTATCATTGATTGATTTATGATTATGGTTTCACTTGTTCTTAAATTATTTGTATCTAGTCGCCCTCTTAAACTTGAAGGTGTCTTATGCATTTATGTTTTGCTACTCCATGAGTGACAAGCTGAAAACAATGGTTTTCCATATGATTTGAACACACGTTTGACTTTCATTGTTTCATTATTCATGATCTTTTGTTTGTGTTCTATTTCATGTTATAACATGGTTGCTAAGTTTCTTCTATCAAGATTATGTCTTTCATGCCCATGTTTTAAGTTCTTATGATCCCAGCACTCAATACTTACATCGATGATCAAGATTGTGTAGGTGCATGTCACCTCAAAAATTATTCTTTTGTCATCACTTACCTACTTGAGGACGAGCAGGAGTTAAGCTTGGGGATGCTGATACGTCTCAAACGTATCTATAATTTTTGATGCTCTATGCTTGTTTTTACACCATTTGCCTTATGTTTCGTTACACTTCGTGGCATTTTTATGCGATTTCTGAAACTAACCTATTGACAAGATGCCACAGTGCTAGTTCTCTATTTTCTACTGTTTTTGTGTTTCAGAAAAGTTACACAGGAAATATTCTCGGAATTGGATGAAACAAAAGCCAAACGTACAGAAATTCACTGAAGCTTCCAGAGAATCGAAGAGGAGACAGAGTGGGGCCACAAGGGCCCCACACAATAGGGCGGCGCAGCCTGGCCCCTGTCCACGCCCCCTACATGTGAGGGCGCCCTGGCAGCCCCCTGACGACGCCCCTTTGCCTATATAAAGCCTCGGGACGGAAAACCCTAAGGGAATCGGCATTTTTCCCAGAACAGTTCCGCAGCTCCGCTGCCGCCGAAGACAAATTTTGGGGGACAAAAGTCACTATTCCGGCACCCTTCCAGGACGGGGAAGTGCCCCCGGAGCCATCTCCATCGGTCTCCATCACCGTCTCCGCCGTCTCCATCGACCTCACCGCCATCTCCATCAACCTTGCTGTCTCCTATGATGAGGAGGGAGTAGTTCACCTCCGGGGCTGAGGGCTCTACCGGTAGCTGTGTGGTTCACCTCATTCTCCCATGATGTGATCTTTATGTGATCGTGAGCTTTGTATCTAGTTGAATTGGTAGATATCATTATTCAGATATTATGCTACTCCTATGCTTAATTATTATTGTTAGGGCATTTTCTAGCCTCCCTAGTTTTGTGTGTTAGTTGACAACACCAGGACATTTTACCAATGTTTTTGTGCAGGAAGATTGGCCGGATTTTTCGGCCGGATATTTCCAAAACTGGGCCGGATAATCCGGCCACCCCTGAAAATGGCTAAAGACCAGAAGCAATGAGATGCGCGTCACCCAGATTTGGGGGCGGATATTTCGGCCGGATTTTTCCAAATCTGGGCCGGATAATCCGCCCCCCCCCCCCCCCCCCCCGTGAAAATGGCTAAGGACCAGAAGCTCCAGGATGCGCGTCACCCAGATCTTGGGGCGGATTTTTGGGCCGGATTTTTCCAGATCTGGGCCGGATAATCCGCCCCCCCCCCCCGGTGAAAACGACTAAGGACCAGAAGAAGAGCTGATGCGCGTCACCCAGATTTCTGGCCGGATTTTTCGGCCGGATTTTTCCAGAAGTGGGCCGGATTATCCGGTGCAAGTTTGGGCCGGATAATCCGGCCCCTGGCGGCTGCAACGGATACATTTCGGGAAGGGGTATTTATACCCCTTCCTCTCTTCTTCCCCAGCTGCTCGTCCTCATCAAGAACAAGACACTATTTGGAGCCAACCTCACTGCAAGATCTCCACCCTCAACCACCCAAAGTCTTAGATCTTTGGAGGATCGAAGGAGGAGATCCCGATCTACATCTCCACCGAAGGAATTTCTTTTTCCCCTCCTTTTGCTTGAGGGATTTACTCCTAGTGGTTCTTTGGAAACACTAGGTGGTTTGATTCGAGATTTCTCTAGTCTTTGTGGATTCTAGCCTCCGTGGCTTTCTTGGGAGCCTCCAATTCAGTTGTGGATGTGTGCCCCAATCTCCATGTAAGGGATTCGGTGAGTTTCCCCAATACCACCGCTTAGTGGAACGAGCTAGCCTCCGTGGCTTGCTCACCGGAGAATAAGGTGAGCCTCCGTGGCGTTGGTCGACTCCGTGTCACCACACCTCTCCAACGTAGACGTACTTCCCCTCAAAAGGAAGGAACTACGGGAATACATCCTTGTGTCTCCGGTCTCCGCTCCTTGGTTATTTCTTACCCGAACTCGCTTACTTGCTTACTTGTTTACTTGTTCACTTGCTTGCTTGCCACTTAGGAAATTCACCTAGTTGCACATCTAGAGAATTTACTTTGTGTCAAGCCTAAAAATTGAAAAAGGTAAAATTTTGTGTAGCGCCTATTCACCCCCCCCCTCTAGTCGCCCGTGAGATCCTTTTCAATTGGTATCAGAGCCTAGTGCTCTTTGATTGGGCTTAACCGCCTAAGAGATCATGGGCGAAGAGGAGCCCACCACTAAGGCGGATTTTAATAACATAATGACTCGCATGGATGCTATGATGGCAGCCATGGAAAGCCAAAAATCTCAACTTGATGCTCTCACTAGTGGAACATCAAGTACCACTCCACCAATTCCGGTTGACACCTCGGGTAAGGATAAGCCATCCTTAAGCGAGGAAGATCCGGAGAAGGATGGGAATGAGAACAATGAGGATCCCCCAAGAAAGATGACACCTCTCGGGGACATAGCACGGAGGTTCCACATCCTATGAGCTATGTCTCCGGAAGGCACCTTCAAATGCCACACCTTGCCTCATGCGGCCCACCGCCACAACTTGATGCTTCTAGCTTTGCCAATTGGCAAGATAACATGCGCTCTCACATAAATTTCGTGTCTATTGAGCTTTGGAGGATCATTGAGCAGGGTTATCATCCAACTTCCAAGGACTTGACCAACTTGCTACCTTGGGAGCAAATCGACAAGCAGCTCAATGCCTCCGCCTTGCATCTCATTCACATGTCTCTCTCCGAGAAGGACAAGGCGTTCGTCCGCAACATCTCTTCCGCCAAGGAAGCTTGGGATGCTCTCACCAACCTCTTCATCGGCAATGAGAGCATTCAAGTGTCCAAGTTTGATGAGGCATCTAATGAAGCGGACAACTTTGCTATGCTTGATGGTGAATCTCCCGAAGAACTTCATCGGTGTCTCTCGGCACTCCAAGTGAAGCTAGTCGACCTCGGCTCCACTCAATGTGATGGGAGATGGATGAAGAGGAAATTTGTCCAAGCTCTCTTGCCCTTCTTCAAGGATACGATGAACTCAATCAAAGGAGATGCCAACTTTAGGAAGATGACCGCTCATGACATCTTGCAAGAGATTGTGGCAAGGAAGATCTCCGAGAAGAATGCGGATGATGCTCTAGCTCGTGCACGTGGTGTGCGTGCACCCAACCTTGCTTTGAAGGCAAAAGTCTCTCTTCATGAAGAAGCAAGTTTGATGGAGGAGGAAGAGTCTATGAGTGGAAGTCCCGAAGACATGAAGTATGCTCATGCCGAACACATGGCTCTTGCTCAACGGGCTTTCATGAAGAAGTGGAAGTCATCAAGTCCCTCCAAACCTAAGGCCACAAGTAGAGTGAGAACATGCTACAATTGTGGTAATCAACACCACTTCATCGCGGATTGTCCCTATGAAAGAGTGGAAGATCACAATGGAAGACTCATTCGCAAGGAGATGAAGGCCAAGTCTTACCCACCAAGGAACTTTGATAAGAAGAAAGCCGTTCCAATACATGCCTTGACGACTCAAGAAGAATACCCATCCGGTGATGATGCAAGTGATGATGAAGAAGTAGGAAGGGCCGCCATCGCCATCGCCAAGCCTATCTCTTCACCATCCCTCTTCGCTTCCGCAAACGAGTCCAAGCGCTTCAACTCCAAGGGAACATGTCTAATGGCTCACGTTACAAAGGTATCACCGACTTTCACACCCATCATACCTAGAAGCTTATCTTTGATGGATTGTGTTGATACTAGTAGTGATAAGGATGAGCCTAATGAATTTGACACCTTCATGTCAACCTTGCATGGGGAGACCAAAGCTCAATTTGAGATTCTCCTAAATCAATATAATGAGTCTCTTCAACTTAATGATAAAAATGAGGAACACATCTTTGAGCTAGAAGGGCATGCTCGTGAGTATGCCGATGAAATTGCAACCCTCAATCAATCTCTTGAGGTTGAGCAAGATCTAAGGATGGCACTTGAGGCATCCAAGTTAGGTCTTGTAGAGTCCTATAACTTGGACATTGCTAGGCTTAAGAATGATCGTGATATTGCTCAATCAGTTGCTAATGAACTTAGGTTGCAAAATGAGAAACTAAATCTTATGATTGCTAAAGAAGCAACCAAGTTATCTTCTAGCACCTTTGTTGCAAGTACTTGTTACACTAACCCTCTTTATGAGAAAGATGCTCCCAAAGGTGACACAAGGCTTGATGAGCTTTTGAGTGCTCAAAAGCAACATGGTGACAAGACCGGGCTTGGTTTCACTCCCAAGCCTAACAAGAAGAGGAACAAGAAAAGGAACAAGAAGAAGAACAACAAGAAGACGCAATTTCTTGTGCCCACTCCTCCTCCTAAGAAGCACATCCCAAATGACATATGCTTTGACGAGGATGGCAATGTTTATGAGGAGGAGGGGAGCTCGTGAGGGAAGTGGTTGGGAATGCCAAGAGGGCAATGCCCAATCACAACGACTTTGCGGGAAAATATAACCCCTCTTATGTTCTTCGCCGTGCTTATGATGGACATGTTTATGCTAAATTTGTTGGCTCACCTAATGAACGCATTGCTTGGTCTATTTGGGTTCCTAAGACCCTTGTCACTAACAAAAGAGGACCCATTGAAAAATGGGTACCTAAAAACAAAGCTTGACTTTTGTAGGGCTTTGCTTCCGGTGCGGGACAATGGATAATTGATAGCGGTGCTACCAATCATATGTCCGGAAGCAAAGAGTTGGTGAAGGAGCTTCGCACCGGTTCATCTAGTGCGGGCTACGCCACCTATGGAGATTCCTCAAGGTCAAAGGTATTGGGTCTTGGTAAAGTTGTTATATCTCAAGATGTTACCGTGGAGAATGTCATGCTCGTTGAGTCTCTCTCTTACAATTTACTTTCCGTAGCTCAACTTGCCGATATGGGCTTTGCAACTTTCTTTGATGTTGGGATTGTGGTTCTTTTGTGGAGCAAGTCTCTTAAAGTAGCCTTTGTTGGGCATGTTGAAAACGGCTTATATGTGATTGACTTCTCGGAGAAGGTCACTAAAGCCGCAACTTGCCTAATGGCTAAAGTTGACGTGGGATGGCTATGGCATCGCCGGCTAGGCCACGTCAATATGAGAACTTTGCAAAGACTCCACAAAGGTAACCACATCCTAGGACTAACCGGTCTAACCTTTGCCAAAGATCGTGTGTGTAGAGCTTGCATTGAAGGAAAGATGCATGAACTTCCTCATCATAGCAAGACGATCATTTCCTCTAAGAGGGTCTTGGAGCTCCTTCACATGGACCTCTTTGGCCCTCCATCTCATGCAAGTCTAGGAGGGAAGAAGTATTGCTTGGTGATTGTTGATGACTACTCAAGATATACTTGGGTCTACTTCTTCAAGCACAAATACGAGACCCAACAAACCGTCATGGACTTCATCAAGGAAGTGGAACGTCAATATGGCTAAGATATCTTGATGATTCGGAGTGATAATGGGACGGAATTCAAGAACTACACCGTCAACGAATTCTTGAGTGATGAGGGAATTCAACATCAATACTCCTCTCCCTACACTCCACAACAAAATGGTGTAGCCGAGCGGAAGAACCGAACCTTGATGGACATGGCAAGGACAATGTTAGCGGAGTTTAAGTCTCCGTATAACTTTTGGTCCGAAGCCATCAATACCGCTTGTCATGCTTCTAACCGGCTATATCTTCGCAAGGGCTTGAACAAGACTCCTTATGAGATCCTCACCGGCAACAAGCCTAACATCAAATACTTTCGAGTATTCGGTTGTAAGTGCTTCTATCTTAGAAAGGGTGTTCATTTGTCCAAGTTTGATTCTAAAGCTCTTGAGGGTATCTTTGTTGGTTATGCCGCCGAATCTCATGCTTTTAGAATCTTTGACAAAGAGTCCGCTCGTGTTGTTGAAGTTTCTAACGTGAGATTCGACGAGAATGACGGCTCCCGTGTGGAGCAAAGTGGTGTTTGTGATGTAGGTGACGAAATACCTCCTCAAGCCATAAGAAGAATGGGTGTGGGTCATCTCATACCCATTGAGGGACACCTTTTGGTGGAAGGAGAAGGACTATGCTCTACTCAAGTGGAGCCTTCACCTTCACAAGCTCCACAAGCTCCTCAAGGACCGATTGATGCTAACAAAAGACAAGCATTAGACCCTCATTCAAGCGAGCAAGGCCAAGATCAAGACCAAGAGGACGATGGTGATTGCTCACCAATGGTAGATCAAGGCCAAGCTCAAGATGTTGAGCATGCTCATGATGTTGTTCAAGCTCAAGTTGAAGGTCAAGGCGAGGACCAAAATAGTGGTGATGACCAAGTGGCTTCTCAAGAGTCTTTTGAAGAAGCTCAAGCTCGCCGTGCAAGGAAAGTGGAAGAAGCTCTTCGCAAAGGGAGTCATACCTTGGATAGTGTGATTGGAAGTGTGAGAAAATGGGTTTCCACAAGGAGACAATTAGCCAACTTTAGCATCCATCATGCCTTCGTCTCTTGTGTGGAACCTCAAAAGGTGTTTGAGGCACTTGAAGACCCGGATTGGGTGGAAGCCATGCACGAAGAACTCAACAACTTCAAGCGCAATGAAGTTTGGACTTTGGTGGAGAAGCCCAAGGAGTGCCGCAATGTCATTGGAACCAAGTGGGTGTTCAAGAACAAACAAGATGCCAATGGGATTGTCGTGAGGAACAAGGCACGCTTGGTTGCTCAAGGATACTCTCAAGTGGAAGGAATCGACTATGGGGAGACCTACGCTCTCGTGGCTCGTCTCGAGTCAATCCGTATCCTTCTTGCTTATGCTTCTCACTTCAACTTTAAGTTATATCAACTGGATGTGAAGAGTACCTTTCTCAACGGTCCTCTACATGAATTGGTCTATGTGAAGCAACCCCCGGGGTTTGAAGATCCCCATTTCCCGACCCATGTCTACAAACTCGATAAGGCGCTTTATGGCCTTAAACAAGCCCCACGCGCGTGGTACGAGCACCTTAAGGAGTTGTTGTTAGACCGTGGGTTTGAAATTGGGCTCATCGACCCAACTCTTTTTACTAAGAAAGTCAACGGGGAGCTTTTCATATGCCAAATTTATGTAGACAATATTATTTTTGGCTCTTCTAACAAGCTCTTCAATGATGAATTTGCAAAGCTAATGACAGACAAATTCGAGATGTCCATGATGGGAGAGTTGAAATTCTTTCTTGGCTTTGAGATTCGGCAATTGCGAGGAGGGACATTCATCAATCAAGCCAAGTACATCCAAGACATGCTCAAGAAATTCAACATGGATTCCGGAGTTAAAGGAGCCAAAACCCCCATGCCGACAAAGGTTACTCTTGATCTCGATCCTAGTGGTAAGGAAGTGGATCAAAAGCTTTACCGTTCGATGATTGGCTCGCTTCTTTACCTTTGCGCATCTAGACCCGATATCATGCTTAGTGTGGGAATTTGTGCACGTTATCAAGCTGCCCCAAAGGAAAGCCATTTAATGGCCGTGAAAAGAATCTTCTGATATTTGATTCATACTCCAACTTTCGGCCTTTGGTACCCGAAGGGATCAAGCTTCGAGCTTGTTGGGTACACGGACTCGGATTGGGCGGGAGACAAAGTGGACAGGAAGTCAACTTCCGGGACTTGCCAACTTCTTGGTAGGTCCTTGGTTAGTTGGTCCTCCAAGAAGCAAAATTGTGTGTCTCTCTCCACCGCCGAGGCCGAGTATGTGTCCGCGGCAAGTGGTTGTGCTCAACTCCTTTGGATGCGGCAAACGTTGAAGGACTATGGAGTTCATTGCGACAAGGTTCCACTCTTATGCGACAACGAGAGTGCCATCAAGATCGCTCATAATCCGGTTCAACACAACAAGACGAAGCACATTGAGATCCGGCATCACTTCATCCGGGACCACGTCAATCGAGGTGATATTAACTTGTCTTATGTAGGTACAAATGATCAACTCGCCGACATCTTCACGAAGCCCCTTGATGAAGCAAGATTCCGAGAGTTGAGGCATGAATTGAATATCATTGATTCTTGCAATGTGGCTTGTTAGTGTGCACTCATTCCCATACGATAGCACGTGTTCTACTCTAGATGTGGGCATGGACATAGGGGGAGTGCGGTCCTAATTCATTGGGCTATCCCTCCCCCCATTATGCCGATAGTAATGCAATCATTCTCTTAATATCATTTTGTGATATGTGAGCTTCAATGATGAGTATTGGTTATGGACCCAAGATATATCTTCACGGTTCAATGCCAAAACACTCATATATGGTGGCTTCGGTCACCGACCTCTTCTTTTGAAGAGTTCATTCCTTGAAAATCTTTTGAGTTTGGTTTAAGTTTTTTGTGTTGTTCTTGTTATGGGAAGGCACTTGGGTTGGTCTTTCGATGTTTTATTGCGTTTGCAACTTCAAGTGTCGAGAACCACTCCATGTTTGCCTTCTAACCTAAGCCCATCTCATCCCTAAACATTCTTTCCATGCACACAAGTCCAGTTTTCCTGCCACAAATTTCCTTAGCAAAAGGAGTTCCAGGCCGGATTATCCGGGCCACTTCTGGGCCGGATTATCCGGGGGCCGGAATATCCGGTCCAAGTATGGGCCGGATAATCCGCCCCTGCGGTTTGTCCATATAAATAGAGGGCGTCGGGGTGAACTGCCCACTTTGGCAGTTCTTCCACCCCCGACCCCCTCTCTCTCCACCGCCGCCGCCTGCTCCTCCTCTTGCTCGCCGGCGCCCTCCCGGCCGCCGGATCCGGCCGATCTTCAAGGCTCGTGCTCTCCTTCTTCTCGGGAACAAGTTTCTCCAAGCAGTTCCTCCAATGGATGAGGGTAAATTTCGCATCTCCTAGCCCTAGTGGTGAAGTTTTTGTGAGATTTATTTGCTTAGTTCTTGGAGGCTAGTTGTTCCCGTGGTTCTCTCCTTAGGCCTTGTTGTATACTTTAGTGATTCACCTAGCCGATCTACGCGTTTGACATGTTTGGGCAAGAATTGAGAAAATTCCGCAGGGGGGCGGATTATCCGGCCCACTTTTGGACCAGATAATCCGGCCTGCCTGGTGCTTCTTTTTTGTCCCTTCTTGACCATCAATGTCAGGTTTTCCTCTGCTATGCTCATCACTCTAGTATACATTCCTGGTTCTTGTGTGCATTCTCATCACCATGCTCCCCACTTATTCTCTTCACAGGTGGTGGTCCGGCTAAGAGGAGTCGTCCTCGCTATCTCCGTTACAATGACGAGGGGTTTCTGGAAGATGAGGTATCAATCCGGACAAAACAGCGTGCAGCGGTCCGGAAAGTCAAGGCAGCCAAGGATGCTAAGGCAGCTGAGAGGACTGCTAAGAGGGCTGCTCGAGCCAACAAGGGAAAGGAACCTCGTGTCAACTACAAGCAGATGAGTCAGATTTCCTACTCAGCTCTGAGGCAGAAAGATTGGTACGCCAATCAGCAGAGGGCAACTCACATTGAAGACCGTCGTTTCTGGTGTCCAGAGCAGCTGTACATCTTTCAGGATATCTTTGCTCCCATGAGTAAGCCTATTCGTCCGATGCATCCCCTTGATCTCACTTTCCTGAAGTCGAAGGAGTACTTTGTTCTAGCTGTTCAGGTTGTGGAGAGGCTAGGCCTCACTGGTTTGTTGACTGTTCAGTGTGATTATGATCCTCAGCTCATAGTGCAGTTTTATGCTACCTTGGCTTTTGAAGCTGATGAGGCCAGGACTTTCAAGTGGATGACCGGGACTCATTTCTGTCAGTCTTCCTTCGTTCGGTTTGCTTCTCTGTTGGGCTTCCCCTTTAATGGCCCGACGAATCCTGTTGGTCACCGGGTTCACACTCCGCTTCCAGTCGACAAGAATCTGCTTTGTGACCTATATGAACCTGGTGGTGTTCCTGGTCAAGCTGCTGGTCTGAGGTCTCCGTATGATCTTCTTGTGCGTATCTTCAGGGAGAACATTGCTCCAAGTGGAGGGAACAATGATGCTATTAGGAGCTCCTTATCTTTTCTCATGCTTGTGCCACGTCTTCCGACCCGGATGCAGATTTCTCTCTTGATGTGATGGACTTTATCTTCAACGAGATGTACGATGCTATGGTCAGCAGGGGTTCTCTTCCATACGCTCCTTTCATCATGAAGCTTATCATTGACTCTTGCAAAGGTCAGGATTTCAGCAGTCAGTGTGTGTCTCACAAGGTCAAGAAGCTCTATGTGAAGCAGAACGTGTCAGCTCCAGCTCCTGTTGGTCCCGGTTCCTTCATGAGAGATGCTCGTTCTAGTGTGCCAAGTGGCAAGTTTGTGTCCAAAGATGTGCCCAAGAGAGTGAAGAAGTTAAGCTAGTTTCAGAAGCATGTTCTTTGCATGAAGGTGGAGATACATCGTGAGAACTATGAAGCTTATTGTGAGCGCAAGGACATTCTTGATACTCAGCGAGAGATTCTTCATAAGCTCAGTGGGGACCAAGCTGCTCTTTCTCCTTCTGCTCCTCCCATTGCCTACAACAAGTGGCATTCCGAGACCTATGATTGGGGCGCGTTGGAGAAGGCTCTCTATGTTGGTCGCACCACTCGTGTTGGTGATGAAGATGAAGATGAAGAGGAAGAGGATATGGAAGAGGATGAGGAAGGAGAGTTTGAAGAAGATGATGACGAGAAGGAGGACTATGAGGAGGATGAGGACGACGACGACTTTGAGTGACTTCTTGGGGCGTTTAGTATGCTCTTGTCCCTTTTTGGTGTCTTGATGCCAAAGGGGGAGAAGTTGTTCTAGTAGGACTTCTCGTTGGGATTTGCGTTGGTGGGAGCTGTTTTTCAGTTTTCTTTTCGTCGAACTTATTGTTATCGTGTGCTTGGTGAACTTTCTTTAGGTTTGAACTATTGTGTGTGGAACTTGTTTAAAGTTTGGTTGCTTAATGTGTCTATGCTCATATTGTTATTGTCAATCTTGTTACATTGCTTATCTCTATAGGGAGCTTCATTTGAACTTATGCATATCTTTAGGGGGAGCTCCCTTGCTTAATTGATCTTACTATTGTAAATCCTAGTGTTGTCATCTAACACCAAAAAGGGGGAGATTGTTAGGGCATTTTCTAGCCTCCCTAGTTTTGTGTGTTAGTTGACAACACCAGGACATTTTACCAATGTTTTTGTGCAGGAAGATTGGCCGGATTTTTCGGCCGGATATTTCCAAAACTGGGCCGGATAATCCGGCCACCCCTGAAAATGGCTAAGGACCAGAAGCAATGAGATGCGCGTCACCCAGATTTGGGGGCGGATATTTCGGCCGGATTTTTCCAAATCTGGGCCGGATAATCCGCCCCCCCCCCCCCCGTGAAAATGGCTAAGGACCAGAAGCTCCAGGATGCGCGTCACCCAGATCTTGGGGTGGATTTTTGGGCCGGATTTTTCCAGATCTGGGCTGGATAATCCGCCCCCCGGTGAAAACGACTAAGGACCAGAAGAAGAGCTGATGCGCGTCACCCAGATTTCTGGCCGGATTTTTCGGCCGGATTATTCCAGAAGTGGGCCGGATTATCCGGCCGCCGGATTATCCGGTGCAAGTTTGGGCCGGATAATCCGGCCCCTGGCGGCTGCAACGGATACATTTCGGGAAGGGGTATTTATACCCCTTCCTCTCTTCTTCCCCAGCTGCTCGTCCTCATCAAGAACAAGACACTATTTGGAGCCAACCTCACTGCAAGATCTCCACCCTCAACCACCCAAAGTCTTAGATCTTTGGAGGATCGAAGGAGGAGATCCCGATCTACATCTCCACCGAAGGAATTTCTTTTTCCCCTCCTTTTGCTTGAGGGATTTACTCCTAGTGGTTCTTTGGAAACACTAGGTGGTTTGATTCGAGATTTCTCTAGTCTTTGTGGATTCTAGCCTCCGTGGCTTTCTTGGGAGCCTCCAATTCAGTTGTGGATGTGTGCCCCAATCTCCGTGTAAGGGATTCGGTGAGTTCCCCCAATACCACCGCTTAGTGGAACGAGCTAGCCTCCGTGGCTTGCTCACCGGAGAATAAGGTGAGCCTCCGTGGCGTTGGTCGACTCCGTGTCACCACACCTCTCCAACGTAGACGTACTTCCCCTCAAAAGGAAGGAACTACGGGAATACATCCTTGTGTCTCCGGTCTCCGCTCCTTGGTTATTTCTTACCCGAACTTGCTTACTTGCTTACTTGTTTACTTGTTCACTTGCTTGCTTGCCACTTAGGAAATTCACCTAGTTGCACATCTAGAGAATTTACTTTGTGTCAAGCCTAAAAATTGAAAAAGGTAAAATTTTGTGTAGCGCCTATTCACCCCCCCCCTCTAGTCGCCCGTGAGATCCTTTTCAATTATACTCTCCGGAGATACCTCGTATCATGGAGTAAAGGTGACTAGTGTGTGCATCATGTGTATCTTTTCTTTTTGGTTAATGTCTCTATGAATTGTTGGTATTTGTTGGAACCATCTAGTGCGTTCATGGTGATAGTATGGGACAATCTAGTTTGGGTACATACAGACTTTGAGGAGTGCTTCGTAGCCCTACGCATGATTAGTGTTCGTTTTCCATTGGAGAATTGTTTTGAGTTGCATATGGATGATAGTATCTATTGGTTCAATTATGTTATATTTGTTGGGAGTGTGTCCACTAGTGAAAGTATGATCCCTAGGCCTTGTTTCCAAGCATTGCACACTGTTTACTTCCTGTTTTGTTACATGTTTGCTCGCAGTGATATTTATTTCAGATCACATTTGGTACTTATAATCATCACTACTACTTGTATTTCACTATCTCTTCGCCGAACTAGTGCACCTATATATCTGACAAGTGTATTGGGTGTGTTGGGGATACAAGAGACTTTCTGTATCATAATTGCAGGGTTGCTTGAGAGGGATAGCTTTGACCTCTTCCTCCCTGAGTTCAATAAACCTTGGGTGATCCACTTAAGGGAAACTTGCTGCTGCTCTACAAACCTCTGCACTTGGAGGCCCAACACTGTCTACAAGAACAAACGCGTGCGTAGACATCACTTTATTAAACATACAGTACTTAAACTTTGAAACTTAGACTTCAAATCATCTGACACTTCAAGTTTTAACTTTGCACAAGAATAAATGTCGGTTCGCTTATTTTATCTTTCCTTAGCCATTTTCCATGTGTAGACAATCTCCGGCATCTACTCTTGCTAGCCATGAAGCCGGGTTTCAGACAGCAGCTAAGTCGAAGAGCGGCCTTTGGTGCCGACACATTACTAGGCCGACATAGGAAACATTCAAATCAAGCCAGCCGACATATAAACAAAATACTGAAAATAGACAACTATATATACCGGAGGCAGTGCCCGATCTTCTCGGGATGCCGACATTTCATTTATTAGTCTTGTGCCGACATACTATGCTGGCACTAAAAGCAAAATGGAAATACATACATTATGCTGCTCAGGAGTAAAAGGGACGGAGTAGAGCTATGTTCCATGGTCGCTTGGTTTCTTCTCTGGACCTGTCCACCTTGTTCTTCTTCGGGGCTTGCGCATCTATAAGATAGTAGGCATCATTGTGTAGAGCCCTGCTCACAATGAATGGCCCCTCCCATGGAGGAGTTAGCTTATGCCGGCCCTCTGTACCTTGCTTTAGCCGGAGCACTAAATCTCCATCTTGGAATCTCCTTGGATTCACCTTCTGCGCATGGTAGCGTCTGAGGTTCTGCTGATATATTGCAGTTCTTGACAGTGTTATCTCTCTTGCTTCTTTCATCAAATCAATATCATCTTCTCTGGCTTCTTTAGCCTCTTACTTGGTACATAGCACCACTCTTGGTGCATCATGTATTACATCTGTTGGAAGCACTGCTTCTGCCCCATATACTAGGAAAAACGGCGTACAGCCCGTTGATCTATTTGGAGTTGTCCTCAGACTCCAAAGCACTGCCGGCAATTCATCTAGCCAGCAGCCGGGAGTTTTCTCCAGTGGCTCTATCAACCGGGGTTTTATGCCGAATAACACTAATCTATTTGACCTTTCTACCTGGCCATTGGTACAAGGGTGAGCGACCGACGCAATGTCTAGCCGGATTCCCACCTCCTCACAATATCTGGCAAATGGCCCTTGGGCAAAGTTCGACCCATTATCAGTGATGATGCCATGGGGGACACCATATCTCAAGATGATATCCTTTAAGAATTTCACTGCCGTGTGGCCATCACACTTGCTTATTGGCTTCACTTCAATCCACTTGGTGAACTTGTCCACCATGACTAGAATATGAGTCATCTTCCCCCATGCCGGCTTAAATGGTCCGACCATGTCCAGGCCCCAAATAGCAAAGGGCCAGGTTATCGGGATAGTCTTCAGTGCTGATGCCGGCTGATGAATTTGGTGGGCATACATCTGACACCCATTGCACTTCCGGACCAAGTCCTCTGCTTCTTGTAGTATCGTCGGCCAGTAAAACCCATGCCGGAATACTTTTGATACTAGGGCTCTGGATGAAGCGTGGTGACCACACTCCCCCTGTTGAATTTCTCAGAGCATCTCCTGGCCTTCAGCAGATTCAACACATCTCTGCAGTACACCCGTGGCACTTCTCTTGTATATTTTCTTGTTGATGATGGTATATCCTTTGGATCTTCTCATAACTCGGCGTGCCTCAGTTTCATCCGCCGGCACTTAACCATCGACCAAGAAATCCATGGTGGGACGTGCCCAAGAGGGCACCTCCCTAGCAGTGAATACTGCCTGGTCTATCTCCATCACTTTGACCGATATATAATCGATCTCCATGGGCTGCGAAGTCCCCAGGACTGAGAGCGCAGTCCCCAGGTATGCCGGAGCAGTCCCCGGGTATGCCGGAATAACCTCCTGATACATCTTGCCCTTGCCCTTGCTTCTGCTCTGGAACACTGCAGTCACCACGCATGTCGGCCCAATCCCCGGGACTGAGAGAGCAGTCCCCGGGTTATCTGAACTGGCGCTGGTATCTAGCTCCATTGGAACTGCTTCTTCTCGGCTCGGTGGAACATATATGGATGATGATTCCAGTGAGGGCTTGATTGATGGCTTCCTCAGATGCTCCAGCGAAATGCCGGGCGGAATTGATTCTCTAGAAGATCCCAACTTGGACAATGTATCGGCTGCTTCATTCTGAGCCCGGGGGACATGCTGGACTCACAACCTTCAAAGTAGCCACTCAATTGCTGCACCAAGAAACGATAGGATCCCATGTTGGCATCATGCGCATCCCATATGCTGGAGCACTGCTGGATCACTAAATCCGAATCTCTGAAGCACATAATCCGGCGGATACCTATGTCCTTGGACACCTTTAGGCAATGAAAAAGTTCCTCATACTCCGCCACATTATTCAATGCTGCAAAGTGGATTTCCAGAACATATCTCAACTGGTCATTCTTGGGTGAAGTAAGAACTATGCCGGCACCCAAACCGTGTATTGTCTTGGACCCATCAAAATGCATTCTCCAATAATTTGCATCTGGCAATGGTGGCTCATATTGTATCTCGGCCCAATCAATGAAGAAATCAGCCAACACCTAGGACTTGATTGTATCTCTCTTATCATACTGAGATGTATATGGTGACAGCTCTATTGCCCACTTGGCTATCCGGCCACTAGCATCTTTGTTGCTTATAATTTCCGAGATAGGGGCCTCGGCCACTACCCGGATCGGGTGCTCCTGGAAGTAATGCTTGAGCTTCTTGGCCACCATATAGACACCATATGTCATCTTCTGATAATGCGGATAGTTTTGCTTTGAGGTGGAAAGGACTTCACTCAAATAATATACCAGACGCTGCACAGTTTTGCCTCCTTCCTCTCGCTCCACTACCACCATTGCACTGACAACCCTGTTGGTCGCCGCTATATAGAGCAACATCGGCTCCTTCGGCATTGGAGATGCCAATACCGGCAATGTTGACAGCATCTGCTTTAACTCCTTGAAAGCTGCATCTCCTTGCGTTGTCGAGACAAATGTGTCGAACTTCTTCATTAGTTGATATAACACTAAAGCTTTCTCTCCCAGCCGACTTATGAAACAGCTCAGGGATGCAAGGCATCCAGTGAACTTCTGTACTTCCTTTAGATTTGTCGGTGGCTTCATTCTTTCTATAGCACGAATCTTGCTGGGATTTACCTCAATACCCCGGCTGAAAACTAGGAAACCGAGTAATTTGCCTGCCGACACACCAAAGGTGCACTTAGCCAGATTTAATTTCATCTGGAACCTCCTCAGATTTGCAAAGGTTTCCCGGAGGTCATCTATGAGAGTCTTGCTTTCCTTGTTTTTTATGACAACATCGTTGACATACACTTGCATATTTTTATCTATTTGGTCATGCAAACACTTCTGCATATACCTCTGGTAAGTCGCGCCGGCATTTCTTAAACCGAACGGCATAGTGAGATAGCAATAAGCCCCGTACGGGGTAATAAAGGATGTCTTTATTTGATCCGGCTGATACAAAGGGATCTGGTGGAAACCAGAATAGGCATCTACAAATGATAACAGTTCACATCCGGTTATGGAATCAATCACTTGATCGATCCGAGGGAGCAGGAATGGATCTTTAGGACATGCCTTGTTCAAGTTAGTGTAATCAACACACATCCGCCATATCTTGACTATGGCGGGCTCATCCTTCTTCTTCTCCACTAGGACCGGATTAGACACCCAATCCAGATGCAGTACTTCTATGATAAAGCCGGCAGCTAGGAGCCTGGCTACCTCTTCCCAAATTGCTTTCCTTCTATCATCTGCAAACCGCCGGAGTGGCTGCTTCACCAGTTTTGCATCCGGCCTTACATGTAGCGCGTGCTCAGCCAGCTCCCTCGGCACACCTTGCAGGTCTGAAGTGGACCATGCAAAGATATCCCGATTCTCACGGAGGAAGCTGATGAGCTCGCTTTCCTATTTGGGGTCCAAACCGGCGCCGATGAGGGCATGGTGCTCCGGGAAAAGCTCATCCAGAGCTACTTTCTTGACATCCTTGGCCACTTGAAAGGAAGTGCCGCCATTTGGGTTCGTCATGCCCGGCAAAGGTTTGCCGGCCACGACCGTTTTAGCAATCTCCACCGCTCGCTTGAGCCTTTTCTTTTCTTCCGCTATGATCAGAGTCTCGGCCAGATTAGATCCCGCCGAGGTGCACGCCATCGAGCGCTTGTAATCACCAATGATGGTAATCACTCCTCTGGACCCTGGCATCTTCATCTTCAGATACGCCACATGCGTAGAGGCCATGAACTTCGCCAATGTCGGCCTACCCAGCAATGCATGGTAAGGACTATCCAAATCCACCACCTCAAACATGAGGTTCTCCACTCTGTAGTTATCCCGGTTGCCAAACATGACATCTATCCGGATTTTGCCCATCGGCGCACATGAAAGTCTCGGCACAATGCCATGGAATGTCATCTTGCTTGGCTCTAGCATATTCTCCTTGATGCCCAGCTTCTGCATCGTATCCCGATACATGATGTTGATGCTGCTTCCATTGTCGATGAGGACCTTGCTGAGCCTCACATTATTTGCCAGCCCGACAAATGTCGGATCCATCACCAGACCATACCCGCCGGGGTTTGGCATGATCTTGGGATGATCTGCCCTGTCCCAGCCAATGGCCTGGTCAGACCAGTACATCAGCTTCGGCACTGTCGACATAACGGCGTTTACTTCCAAACTCCGCTGGTACACACTCTACTTCTCTGTTCTTTCGGTCTCAAAGACCATGTAGCTCTGATCATGCTCCTTGTACTCATTTCGGCCCGATGCCGGGCCGCCAGCATAGTACTCCGGATTGTAACTCTGATCAACCTGATTCACGCCGGCATTTTTGGCGTTATTCTAATTCTCGGGATTACCCGGTCTAGGCGGAACTGCAATTGTATTCGCACCTGTCAGCGGCGATGGAGCTGCCGGGACAGGTGGCCTAGCTGGCCCAAAAGGACATGCACGACCCGCCAATATGTCGTCTAACCATGAACAGTTTCTGGTAAAATGATTCGCCGGCTTACCCGACTGAAATGTGTGGAACACACATGGCTTGTCCATGGCTAAACCCACTGTATACTTCGGCCACTGCTTCTTTTGACCAGCACCGGCACCGGCACCGGCATTCTTGTTCACCCAGACATTCTTTTTCTGGAAGGGCTGCGCTTGTTGTTGCGGTTGTTGCTGCTATTGCTGAGGCTGCTGATAGTTCTCATATCTCAGACGCTGGCTGCTGCCGGCGCCCCCTTGCTCTTCTTCTATGGCCGCCACTTGGGACGAACCGTACTGGTAATCCTGCCTGTCATTTCTTCTCTTATTCCGGTTATCGGGGTGAGAGAACTGCCCGAATCCACCGGCATTGCTGTTGTTCCTCTGAGTCTGCCCCTGTCCTTGCGAATCAAGGGTAAGCTGCAATGGGTCTCCCAATGCATAACTGTCGGCAATCTTGATAGTCTCGGCTAATGTGGCCGGCATATCCCTCTGAAGCTTCTGCCACAACATGGTGCCATGTCGGCACCCCAGAGGAAACCACATGATGGCCTGCTGCTCCACAACTCCTTCGCAGGAATTGCGCAACGTGCACCACCTAGTGAGGTAGTCACGGTCGGTCTCATATTCTCCTTGCCGGCAGTTAGCTAGCTGCTGCGGGCAGTTGGGTCTCTTGTAAGTACTGGTGAAGTTTGACACAAACTACTCTTCAAAATCAACCCAGCCGTTGATACTTCCGGCCGACAGATTATTCAGCCATATCCTGGCTGGTCCTTCAAGCATCTGCGGCACATAGCGTACCACCCATCGGAGGTTTCCTCCGGCAATGTTCACTGTAGTGGAGTATTCCTCCAACCAATCTTCCAGCTTTATACTGCCGTTATATGTCCTCACGCCACGCGTGAGCTGAAAGCAGTAAGGTGCCGGCTCACCCATAATTCGGGTCCAAAGCACATGGGACCCGGAGCTCCTTGTCTCTCCACCAGCTCTGTCTGGTAAATTCTGTCCAGCTGGAAGTGCGCATCATCTGGGGCCAAGGACTGAGTTCCTAACCGGGAGGCAATTGGGCCCGGGATCATGTTTTGCTGCTGCTGCTCCGGCTGGTACTGCACATATTGCTGGTCTTGCTGGTACTGCTGTTGCTGAGGTTGCTGATATCCCGTCCTTGCAAGGGCAGAATTTCCATCATCTTCCCGATGTCTCGGCTGGCCTGCGCCTTGCTGCTGCACAGCATATCCGACGCCCTGCTGCTGACGCCAGGCAGCACTATTATTCCGGCCACCACCGGCCGAGCGTGCTCCTTGCCCGGCCGGCATATTCTGGCCGACACTCTTGTTGCCGATATTCTTGTCTCCTTGGCTGGCATTCCCCTGAACAATAGCTTGCTTTTTGGTGATTGCCAGATCATACACCTGGATCTGCTTGTCCCGGCGGCCAGAGGTCACACTTTCGGCACGCCGGGCGCTTGGATGCGGGGACGAGGCTTGGCCCCTCGACCTCGCACCGGCACCTCCTACCGACGCAATGTACTGCGATGCGCTGACACCTGGATTCGCCTTATTAAAGGCCTCCTGCTGCTTGGTAGCTTCAGACAAAAGTTGGTTAAGCCGGGCTTGCTGCTCACGCAGTGCTTCGCCGGATAAAGTTGATAAGTCCTTAGCTACTTCTGCTGCTGCTCTAAGGTTCTTTACCGGTGAGCTATAGATCACCTTAGGTAGAGTACTAGTTGCACTATGACTCTTAGCTCTAGCATCTTTACCTAGTTCAGTGTTAAGATCTCTACCTCTAGTTCTAATTTCCTCTATCCAGCTAGGCCGGGTTACCATAGGAGTAAAACCTTGGGCAGCCTCATACTCACGGAGTTGCCGATTGAACCGCTCCCACTCCTGCTGCATGGCCAGGGCCTCGTCGACGAGGGTCTGATGTGTCCCTTCCAGGACCTCCTTTGTCTACTCCAGATCATCGCCGGACTGCACCGGCTCGAGAAGCCGGTTGATGATGGGGATGAGGGGCTGACCCCTAGCCGACATGCTGGAAGTGCCGGCCAGGTTCTCTGCACGCTCCAGCGGGGGACGCGCTGACCTCTTGATCTTCTCCTGCTCCGGGGGAGTATCTGCTGCTGCTGCAGCAGCTTTGCCGGCGCCACCTGCCGGCGGCACGGAAGTGTCGAACATCATCACCTCTGTCGACTCTACTGGGTGAGCGCTACGCCCAGCGTGAGCCAGCACATGCGACGGAGGATCCGCCGCCACCAGCACCTGCTCCCTGTAAACACTCTCAGTCCCCACGTACACCTCGTGGGAACTGAAAGACATGATCCGGCTATTCCTGGGGAAAGGTCGGCCACCGAGACAACCGGCGTTGTCGGAGATGAAGCTGAGCGAGCCCAGCCTCTGGACGAGGCCAGAGACCACGCGCACTCCCGACGCCTCTATCACGGATCCCGTCCGAATGAACACTCTGCCCAACATATCGATCTGCCCCACGGTGGGCGCCAAATGTCATCGTGGTGAAACAACATATGCCATGGGATGGATTAAATGGGGGCCGAACTAGATGCTGGAGGATTCGGGAGAGGGAAGCGCACTAAGAAGCACGACAGGAAGGAACACACAAGCTACCCAGCTTCGGGGCTCTCGTAAGGAGATAACACCCCTACTCCTGCACTACTATCTGTATAACTGGATTGATGGAGTGTACAACAATGGTGCTTCCAAGCTCTCTATGAGAGGATGAAGATGAACTATGAACTGAGGGAGTGAGAAGAGATCAACCCTTTGCTAGGGTTCCCTGTTCCACCTTATATAGGGGTGGCCAGGGTTACAATGGTCACATGGACCAAGAGATAGCAACTACACTCCAAACAGGACATGCTGACAATGGCAGTGGCCCTTGACTTTCTCCCTGATTGCTCTCGATGGGACTCCACATCCCTATACGTTGTACTTCCTGGACTGTGACCTCTCCACTGTGATGTCAAGGACGGTACTTAGCACAGTGATAGTTGGTAGACCACCACTGTGCACCCTATCATCATGATCTCTCTCCATGCTTGGATGTTTCTCTCCTTGATTGTAGGGATGTGACCCCTTAGTTGACTTCTGTATCCCGGATATAGCCATTGGCCATATCCCGGACCTATATGTCGGACCAGCGACCCAAGGTCGGGTAATCCGGCCTCCCCTGTTCCTGCATAATATAACAACTTGGTTAGGCCGGCATATCTATACATACGCCAGCACTCATTATCATGTATCCCGGCTATGCCGACATATCTGAACACTGGCCGAGATACGGCTTATATGTCGGCCTGGCCGATACACCTATATGCCGGCCAGGCCCAATCTTGGTCAACCATCATAAAGTCAACCACTTTCCTCATATCTTTATAGTCTCTTGACCCTACTGGGGGTCATCCCCCCGACAGAGGGTGACAAGTCCTGTGAACGGGTTGAGATGATGTAGGACCACACTATGGTCACTCGAGATAAATAAGGTGGATCTCTTGCAGGAATTGATAGTGACTTAATACTGAAGATTTACTAGGATTTAGAGCATCTCCACCGGGCGACCCCAAAATAGTGGCCGACAACTGTGCCACCAGGAGTTATTGTGGGCGCAAACGAGTCGAGTCCAAGCGAGTTACACCAAACTCAGTTCAGCTCATACTAAAATCTTGCGAGCTCATACTAAGTCGAGTTAAAATTTGAGCTGTAAAAATTAGTCAATACTCGGCTTGTAACAATCTCGAGTCGATCACGAACTTGTTTCAAGCTAAAAAAATTTAATTTCTTGAATTTAAAAGGAATAAAAATCCTATCCATAACATATAATGATATAAAAGGTATAAATAAAAATCTTCCATCCCTTTGAAATTACTCTACCAATCGCAGTGAAGCATTTTTGTGTGGAATATGTGTAATGCACCATTGTTGTGAGAACGTTGGATCTGAAAATTAACTCGGTGATTTGCATGGGATCAAATGAAACTATCTTACATATTTTATTCTTTGTGCTAGTGAAAGTGCACCGTTCATACTTCCTATGTGAAATCCTCTTTTTTTCTCTCTGAAGTTCTATGCACTAAAACTTTTGTGCCATGATCGTTAAAAAAAGCTGGTAAAACCTAGATAATGTACGATAAATAAATGCCAGGCCATAAATAGATGGGAAAATTCTAATAATCGTAGAACACCCCGTAAAATGACACGAGACAAAGGTAAATAAAGGCTATGGTGAGCTAGGCACCGACTATTTTACCTACACACAAGCTAACCTAGTTGTTAGAGGCGTGAACAAACATCTGACACACACATGATAGGTGAAAAGGTGTCCTAATGATCAAGTTGTGCATGTTATCCTGATGCCTTCCATCCACATAACTGTTTAACCTTATGATGCTAGGCAAAAGCTTGTTCTCCAATAGTTGGACTTAGGGTTGGTTTTTTAGCATAGAATGTAGCTTTGGGTAAGTAGATATTTGGGGATGTGTCCTATAAACATCGATACTATCTCAAGTCTAGCTAGCAAATATACAATGTACGACAAAAAGATGTGAGGCCAAAAGAAAATGCGCAAATTCTAACAATTGTAGAAGAACCCAAGAACGCCAGAAGCCTAAGGTACTAAAAACTCATGGTGTGCTACGCATTCACTACTCTACCTATACATGAGCTGACCTAGTTGTTACAGGCATGAACAAACATCTGGCACACACATAATAGATGAAACAGTGTCCCAATGACCGCGTTGTGCATCTTCTCCCGATACCTTCTATCCGCAGAACTGTTTAACCTTATGATGCAAGGCAGAAGGTTGTTCTCTAATAGCTGGACTTAGAGTTGCTTTTTTTTGCATAGAATGTAGCTTTGGGTAAGTATATGTTTGAGGGGTGTGTTCTACGAAAATCGATACTTTCTCAAGTCTAGCTAGCAAGTAGTCAATTAAAAACATTTTGTCTTTATAAACCACCTAAAGATGCACTAGATGTTAGGACTTGTATTTTGTAACAAGTGGAGAAGTTATATATCCAATCATCCAAGGTAAGGAAGGTGAAGAAATAAATCACAAGGCTAGTGAGCAGGCTAGGTGGCGTAGGACCACACTTCGGTCACCCGAGATAAATAAGGTGAATATCATGCAGTAATAGATAGGGACTTAAGACCGAAGATTTACTAGGAGTTAAAGCATCTCCATCGGCGACCCTTAAATAGTGGCCGACAACTATTGCCGGCCAGGCGCTATTGGGGCACAAATGAGTCGACTTCGAGCGAGTTACACCAAGTCTAGCTCAGCTCATACTAAAATTCAAGCAAGCTCACACTGAGTTGAGTAAAAGTTGAGCTGTAAAAGGTTGTCCATGCTCGGCTTGTAACGATCTCAAGTCGATTTCAAACTAGTTTTAAGCTAAAACAAATACTAAAATTTATTTCTTACATATAAAAGGAAGAAAAATCCCATCCACGATATATAAAAGGTATAAATAAAAATCTTCCATCTTGTCTTAATTACATTATTACATCGACTGTAGAACAAATAAACTGCATCCAAAGCATATCTCGCTCCACCGTTTGATCAGGCCTAGCTTGCAAAATGCATTACTTTACTTTACAACCCATCATGGCATGAGGCAGGGGCGTGCCCACTTCAATTCAAGGGTATTCAGTTGAATACCCAAATATTTTGAAAATATACATGTATGCTAATGTTCTATGCATTGTATAATAAAAGCAGACTATCCAATTATGAGATATGGATGAAGTAGCTGAATTGGTTCAGACGCAGGTATATTTAGTCGGTTCAGGGTTCAAATCCCAATTAGTCCTCTTCTCTTATTATTTTAAGAGTAATCTTTTTATATGCATTTTTTTATAGAAATCTCATATAGTATTTTTCTACTATTATATTTTTATGTTAACTTTCATTAGTTATAAATTTGTACAAGTTACATATTTGATATGTTTATTTTAGTAAACCCATATGTCTTAACCACAAGTATACTTCTCATTGCGAGATTTTCTCAAGCACATATAGAGTCCATTAGTTCATACTCAAAAAATTCGTAAGCTTTATTCATACAATAAAATGTTATTATAATTTTGAATACCCATACTAAAAATTCTGGGCCCGCCCCTAGCATGAGGCCCGATCCACATACATCCCAAGTGGTTTATTTTTGCCAATTTAGTTTATTTTCTTCCGTTAAAAAAACTGAAGTCTAGCTATGTGACAGCGTGCTCTCTGTCACAACTTGTCACACTGATGAGATCGTTTGGCTTGGAGTACACTCTTCAAGAAAGGGTTCTTCCTCACAACGACACTCACGAGTAACCCACCATACACAAGCTTGCCACTTCGATGGAACATAAGCAGATGTGTGGATGCCGGTGCCTTTAGGCTTTCGCTTTCCATTTCGATAAAAAGTGGGAAATTAGCTAGCAGCCTAAGCTGGATTGTTGGTTGCAGTCTTAAACTGTTATAAGTCCTACTTAGGCTACTACAAACGATATCTTTGATTGGCACATCCTTTCTTCTACAAGCTTGACGGGCTGGAAAATCAGGAGGTCATTATGACAGGCACAAGCTTATGACCACTGTGATCTTCCAATGACGATTCCTTCCTTTGCAAGCTTAACGAAGAAAAGCGTAGCACTGTAGCTGAGCTTTCCGGGCGATGCATGGACAGGCAATTGGCTTGATGTCGGCGTACAATCCAGCGGACGAGGCGGAGAACCCGTTGATACCTGCATGTAAGTTAGAAATTGATTTGTCTAAGAACATAATTAAGTGATTCGAAAACAAATATGTTTAAGCCTGGAGTCCTAAGTGGATGTCCGCCTGCATCCCTAGCTTGATACTTTGACAGCTACGTTGACACTTCGTATTGGCACGAGAAGGATAATGTTCACCCAATAAATTGGGTGCAACTTAATGCCTGTCATCTTCCCTAGCTAGTTATTGATGAATCATGAATCCTGGGAGGATGGGAGTACTAGGTTAGATCGATTCTTTGATTCTGCAGGTAAGTTGTTGTTTATATGATATACTCCTTCCGTTTTAAAATATAAGTTGTCTTGGCAGTGGCGGAGCCACGTTGTGGCAGTGCTGTCAAGCGACAGCACAGGATTTTTATAAACCAAATACACTCAGGTACGAGACTCACAGGGCTGAATGCAAAATATCCAAAAAAAAATAACCACACAGGCCCACATGTTAACTGTTACGGCTAATTGGGCTGGGCCAAACAGCAAAACGAAGGCACTAGGGGGTACTTCCCGATCAGTGCCGATTCGGAAATCCTATATGCCGCCCGTTAGCGGCGCGGATCGGACTCACCGCGTACCCGGGTTAGGCAATTCTTCTAATGGGCCGGCCCAGTTCGGTCACTCTACTTTTTTCTATTTTCCTTCTCTTTTCTGTTTTTCTTCTTTCTTCATTTTTCATTTTCCTTTTTCTTTTTTCGTTTTTTCTTTTTTGTTCAGAATTTATATTTTTGTTCAAATTTGAATTTTTTCATATTTTTGAATTTTGTTCATAATTTGAAATTGTTTATATATTGATTTTTTTTCAAACTTGAAAATTGTTCATATTTTGAATTTGTTCATATATAAAATTTGTTCATATATGAAAAATGTTCATATATAAAAATTGTTCAAATTTGAAAATTGTTCATATTTCAAATTTGTTCATATATGAAAAATGTTCATATATGAAATTTGTTCATATCTTAAAATTGTTTATATTTCGAATTTTAAAAATTGTTCATATTTTCGAATTTTCAAATTTGTTCATATTTCGAATTTGTTTTTAATTTTGAAATTATTCATATTTCGATTTTTTATTCAAACTTAAAAATTGTTCATATTTTGAAATTTATTCAAACTAAAAAAAAGAAAAAAAAACATACACAGTGAATCTCATGGGCTGCGGCCCAACTAGACATCCTACGCGGGCGGGGTACGCGGCCCCTCGCTCCCGCGCCGCTAACAGGCGGCGTATAGGAGCCCCCGTGCCAATTAGGGGTTTTGCTCGCTTAAGAGTTTGCTATCGTGGGCTGGCCCACGTACGTTGGTATCGTTCAGTGCGAGCAGCTCATGCGCTCTTCGTTTCTATTCCTATCATACGTAGTAGCAGCTTAGGTAATACGAAGAAGGACGGACCAGCTTAAATACTCACGCGTGTTTGTATTGGACAGCTAGTTGTTTGGCGCTCATTCCTGCGGTGTACAGCTGGCGCTCACTGACATGAAAACATGGGCCGGCCCATCTTATCGTTTCTTCTTCAAAATGAAGCATAACTGGCGCGCGAGCGCGAGCGCGAGATATGGTTCCGTTCCTAGGACCCGTTTCTGTGTTCGGTTGAGACCTCTGGACGGAACCAACTCATCCCACCGAAGGGAATATTCGGCTCAAATGCGGGACGGAGTGATCCGGCCAAATCGGTGGGACGACGTGGAACCGAGGCGTAAAAAATCACCGCTCACATTCTCACCGAAACCCTATCGTTGCCTCTCTCTCTGTTTTTCTCCCGTTCCTCTCCTCCCATCGACCGGCGGCGGCTGGCCCTCCCATCGCCCTCTCCCTCTCCTGTGCCTCTCCTTCCCATCGCAGCTCTCCCTCGCCCTATCCCTCTCCGGCGGCGCAGATTGGTAGGCGGGGGCGGCAGGTGCTGTGAGCCTCGGTGGGGGCGGCGCTTGCTGTGAGCCTCGGTGGGGGCGGCTGGTGCTGTGAGCTTCGGTGGGGGAGGCGGCTGCTGCGACGGTTGGAAGGCAAGGCAGGCAAGCACCACCGGCGGCTGTGAGGTAAAAATCTCAGTCAAATGCCCATATTAACTTGGATTCGAAAATCTTGCTGTGAGGTAAAAATCTGAGATTGGATTCAAAAATCTTGTTGTGTGTGGTGATGTAGTATTTTGCAACATGTTAACTTGATCTGTTCTTGTGATATCTTGTTCATAAGCATGATTAGAGAAAATGAATGCATTTGTAGATGGGCAAGATGATGGATAAAAGGAAAAAGACGATTAGAGGAGCTGATGTTTTTGTAGTTTTTGCTGCAATTGTTGTAGCTATTCGGGCTATAAAAAAGAAGAGAAGACCACGCATAAGTTATGGGCCAATGCATGAAAGGGATAGGCAGCGAATTGAATACTTTAATAGTAAAATTTGGGAAAGTGATGTCAAATGTAGAAACATGTTGAGATTCGATAGGGCTCCTTTCTTCAAACTTTGTAACATATTGAGGGATCGCGAGTTGCTAGAAGATAGTATTCATTTAAATGTGGAGCAACAAGTGGCGATGTTTTTGCACACCCTTGGACATGATGTTCGCAATAGGGTTGTGGCAACCAATTTTGGTAGATCATTCTACACAGTCAGCATATACTTTAAGCGTGTCCTCAAAGCCATCGGTCAGCTACGCAATGAATATATCAGGCCACCATCCACGGAGACCATAGAAAAAATAGCAGGAAACCCTCGGTTCGACCCATATTTTAAGGTAGATCATTCTCCATTGTTGTAGCTTGCTGTGTTCTTCATAATTTTGCACTATCACAATGAATTGATGAATTCATTGCACCGGACGTGATCTGGACCACACAACCAACCCGGTCACAAAGCCAACAAGCAAGAGACCATAGGGACGTGGTAAATGCTAGGCTACAAATGGCTAACCAAATGTGGGCGGATAGGCAGGCCTATTATGGTCATTGAGTGTTGCATTCTACATGTATTTGTATTCAGTTGTGCTACCTTTGTAGTCTTTCATTGTAATAAAATTGTTTGTGATGCTTATATTCAAGATTTCTCAACATTATGGTGGCTGGACGGAATTATACTCTTTTAGGTGAATGATATCAATTGTTTGTGATGCTTATATTCATGATTTCTCAACATTTTGGTGGCTGGACAGAAATGGAGAGTTTTGATACCACCGAGACAAGCATCACCGGTGCAAGCAAGAGCACCAAGGGAGGGGGGTCGCATGGACCAATGCCATGTCCACCTCGCATCTAGGTTTTTTGGCTGACCTTGTGGTTAATGGCCAGAGAACTTCAAGTGGCTTCAAGACTTGTCATTACAAGCAATGTGCCACCTTTCTGAATGAACATTTCAAGCTCTCTTTAACCGGAGATCAAGTAACCAACCATCTTAAGAAGTGGAGGAAGATTTGGGGCAGGATAGTCCAATTGAAAAACCTGAGTGGAGCTCTATGGGATGAGGATACTTGCACCATTAAGCTCAGCGAAGAACACTATGCAGGGCATGTTCTTGTAAGTTTGTTCACCTAACATTTATGTACTTTTTGCTATTCACTTGCACTATTTGAATGTGTTTTATGTGGCTCACTTGTTCTTTTTTTGTAGAACAACAAATCTGACATTCCCTGGTTGAATAACCCAATTGAGCACTACCGTGCAATGGAAACCATTTTTGGGGGATCCACGGCTACGGAAAAATATGCCAAGTCAGGGAATGATGCTTTCTCTATTGATGTTGAAGAAGAAACTGAGAAGCAAGCTTCACCAAATGTAGGTGAGTCTTCTGCCAAAGCACCAGCAAAAAAGAAGGCTAAGATTGTGCAAATTGAAGATGATCCTCTAGTCAGCACTCTCAAAGATGGGTTTAAAATGGTGGCTAAAGCTCTTGCAAAATCTGGTGGAGATGATGATGGTGTCCCTGAAGATTTGTGGGATGTTTTGAATGCAATCAAAGGATTTGATGAGGAGCATATTGTTCACTACTATGCTTATCTTGTTGAGAATAACAAGACTGCAAAAGCATTCATGACACTCAAAAAAGAAAACCAGTTGGTTTGGGTGTCTAGGTACGTGTTCAAGACCTTTGGAGTGACTTATAATCTGCAGTGATGGTATGAACTTCAAGTAGCTTGATGGACTGTAATGGCCTTTATAATTAGATGGCCTGTAATATGAACCATATGAACTCTATTTTCTGCTTTTGGATCTGTACTATGACATTGATGTGGTTGAATTCGGACTGTTTCGATGACTATTATGGTTGTATGCATCTATATGTCTTACGTTTGCTGCCATATATATGTTTTGCTTGTATTAATATTTGCTCATTGATTTTTGCTAAAAATACAAAGGAAATGCTACCAATTTTTTTAATTTGGCTGCTGCTACAAACGGGAGGTATGTTCACCCTTATACAACAAAGAGGTGAGCTGAGCCAAAACGGTGTCATTCCATTCCTCAATTCTGCTCCAACCGAAAAAAATGGAACCGTTCCATTCCTTGAATTTTCCCGAACCGAACACAGGGTCGGAACCATTCCATGCCCTAGGAATGGAACCATCCCATTCCGCCCCCCCCCCCCCCCCCAGTTCCAGAACCGAACACATCCTAATTCTCTGATCGATGCCGCCTCACCCGACTCAAAATTGAGGGTTGGGCCGCTGAGGCCATCCCGTCACCGCGCCGCCCCAAATTCGTTGGTCACAGCCACCTCCGGCATTCAAGCGCACGCCCATCTCTGGAGTAGTTCAGGCGCACGACCACCTCGGCGGGACGACGGCTCAGCAATATCCGGTCAGACACGACATTGCCGATTCACCGTCTTGTTGCAAGTTCATCCATGAAAATACAGTTCAGCAACAGCAGGAGTCTAGGATGAGGCCCTACTCCACTTTTATGTGTGAGTCGTCCCTTCTCTTCTGTTATTTACTTATTTGTATATAACTTATGCTTTCCTTCACTTCTAAATTTTAGAATACTACTACAATTTACTTCTAAATTATGATAATAATATGTTGCAATTTTCAATCTAAGACATTTGATCAAAGTCAAATGTTTATTTATTTCACATTTCAAAAAAGTATGGGGGTGTAGGTGCGACCCTGCTTAGACAAAACTTTTCCTTTCAAAATTTGGAATTGTTTTGGATGTGACAGACTACTGCCAGATCTTTCGTGCTCTTGTTTAATTTTTCTACAGAAACACAAGTGTGTTCTAATTTTTTTATCACATTTTAAAGCTTGACATCACAAGTTTTTGATCCTGGCTCCGCCACTGTCTTAGCTTATCATTGACATATATGTATCTAGATGCTTTTTAGTATATAGGTTCACTTCTTTTACTTTTAACTTACACACTAAAAGATGTTTAGATACATGCATGCCAATGATAAATTAAAACATCTTATATTTTAGAATAGAGAAAGTATATGTCACGCAGCCCATGCGTGCGCGGTGCACCGGGCCGATCTCATCATGCTCATCGGGCGTGTCCTGCCGATGCGGTCATGCGGATCCATATGTTCCATCGGATATGGCTAGAACAGTGCAGTAGCAGAGACGGAGGCGAGTGCGTATCACGAGCGCAGGCCCGGCTCAACGAGAAAGCGGTTTCGACGGAAAGCACCGGAGATCATACGTCACGTCGGCGACGTCGCCGGAAAAGTTGCCGATCAGGAGCAACGTCGTACTAGCACACATGTATTTCTCTGGATCGCAGCTCTCTCTTCTTTTTTTCTTCTTTTTTGCCCCACGCACGCCAACTTTGGAGTTGCTTTTTTCTCTCCACTTGGTTAAGTACGTGACTGAATGTTGACAGATGCTTGCTCACTCGCTAACTTGTAACAGGTACACTAATCTGTGGATCGGCTGGATATATAACACAGTTTTTTTCTTTAGCTTTTTTTTGTAGCTGTCCCGCCTTTAAACAACGTGCCGTGTCTATTGTTCAGGGGGCTAAAGTGTCCCAGATTCATCTGCTGAAAAGTGGACAAACACCAGCAGGTGTGGAATCTATTGCCGCCCAAGACAAGTCGCAGATTTCTGAGAGTGAATGGTCACCTAATTAAACAACCCAACTAAAACTATCAGTTCCTATGATTGGCAGCAGGCAAAGTAGATCAAACAAACAACAAGCATATAACCGAGCAGGTCTTCTTAATTAAGGAACACATGCACTCTAGTACCACTACCCCCTTCGATCTTGGCCGGACTGCTAGGACCTTTGATGGCGAGATTTGGTGGTTAGAAACCTGTACCGTACACAGATGCCCCATGATATTGGTCGCACCAGGTACTGATGGAGTACTGCTCTCACTCTCACCCGTGCCTAGCTAATTAAGTATGCTAATGATAATGGTACCAACTGCTGACTGCCCACAAAATCTCTATGTGTAATTTCAAGAAGTTTCTAGTACTAACCTGAAATGTTGAAAGAATACTAAGCTATGCTGCACAATTTGTATATGCACTGCACGCAGAGAGATCACGTGACAGCATCTGACCCTGTTGACCCGTGGTGGCACTGTTAAACGCACCAAAACAAACTAACCACTGTTAAACAATCTGGCCGGCTTCCCTCGATACAATTAATCCATGGATCAAGAAACTGTTCACTAGCTTCTACAGTGGTACCGTAGTCCACAGAGCAGGGGTATATTCAACTGTTCCTCCCAGTTTATTACACGAAGACGGAGGTCCGTCATGTGGCTGTGGCTCAACGGCCTTGCATGCATATCTTGTCACGTATATTCAACTATTCATCGCAGTTTATTTGCATGCAGGACACCTGCGTCCGCGCCGCATCTCTTGTCACGTTCCATCCTCTGCTCCGTTTACCAGTTAATCCACTGTTAATGCACGCGCATCTATAATTCCAAATTGTTATTCAGAAATAACGATCCGCAACTAGTTGTACCCGCAACCTATTTTGCATATCGCATTTTTAAGTCTTCAAAAAATATGCCATGATTCATGGACGTAGATTATATTGTATATCATGCGTCTACAAGGTTTTATCGAAAAATATGACACTTTGTGATCTGTAGAAAAAAGATAAATGATACGTGAATAACACATGATACTATTCACTTATATTTTATCTTTTTCGCAGAGGTCACATATTGTTATATTTTGAGACAAAAAAATTCTAGGTGCATAGCATACAACATAACTTAGGTCTATGAATTATTTCATATTTTTTAATATTTAGAAGTACGACATGTAACTATGGGGTGCACCTGCAACTAGTTGCGGAATATCTGCTCTCAATTGTTGCTAGGTTATTAAGCAATCTCCGAGTGTCACCATACTATTCATATTTGTTTTACAGTACTCCCTCCGTTTATAAATATAAGATGTTTTAGGTTTATAAAGTAAATGTATCTAGACAAGTTTTAATATATATATTCGAGTGAACCTACACACTAAAAGATATCTAGATACATTTGCTTTACAAAGCTAAAACTTCTTATATTTATAAACGGAGGGAGTATGAGTTAATTTAAGGGGTGTCTATTTGCCAGTCATCTGATTTCCAATTCCTAGTAAGTTAGTTTTTTTTGGAGTCATAAGAAGACATGTGGCATAGAGGAAAAATCACCCATCCATGTAGAAATTAGCGTCAACGAGCTTTATAGGTGGGCTATTGGTTCAATTTGATACCTATAATTAGCAACAAGCATAGAAAATAAGAAGAGAAAAAATCCATCATACATGCTTTGAAGACCAACATTACATCGTCGTTTGGCCAAAATTACATGTACTACATCTTGTAAATACCACTATAATTGAAAACTAAAAATATGCTCCTTTATTAAAAAACATATTTCCAAATGTTAAAATATTCTGATGAAAAAATTTGCACAAACAGATTTGCATCCTATGTGTGCACGCTAAAGTTTAACGAAAAAATGGTATTTGTTATGCATCGTGTAAAAAACACACAAAAAAGTCTTGTGAAAAGCCCTATTTTAGCACAGAAAATTGCTTTTTTGCATAGGACATATAAAAATCATTTTTTATGAAACGATATTGTGAGTATGTACAATGGGGATATCTACGTTGCAAATTTTTGTTTTAATTTTTTTTGACATTTCAAAACATGATTAAAACATATTTCAAATAAACGGTGCATGTGCATATGGGAACCAAAACACTGCCCCCCAGATAAAGAAAATGTACAAGAAAGCAAAAGGAAAATGGTCTACACGACTTGAAAACTAAAAATAAAATCCAGTTTTCCCAAATTTACACGTCCCAAAATCATGTAAATACTAATGTAATGGGCTGTAATTTTTCATATAAGTAACTGACACAAAAAAATACAAGTAAATCTATCCGCTAATTTCGTTTTTCCTTGAACCAAATACATCAGCTAAGTCATGCCGGATGCTATGCGTTTTACATCGACACGCACATTGTACACTCAAAGGTATGCTAGCCCATAGCACATCAATCCTAGAGATAGCCAAGTTCTCCACATGAAGGCTATCGACAAAAGATTCGGCCTGCATAAACACCGCGCAGGTCGACAATCGCGGGGCGTTGCAAAGTACTAGTAATTGGTAGGACAGGAAATCGACTAATGGCAACAAATGATCAGTCTACTGCCCAATAGCAAATCTGTAATTTAATCACAGTGAATATTCGGATTATTTCATGCAATCGTCTTCCTGTACCTTGTACCAATGCTTTGACATTGGTCTGCAAATTAACCTCGACCTTAACTATTCTGCCGAGACAAGATCAGTATCTATCCGAATCGTGAACTCCATCGCTTCAAGGTTAGTGCGTTCGACGAGGTGTGCAAGGCCAATCACACACTGACGTCGGGTACAGAGCTATGGAGACGGAGCACATTTCCCTAATTCCCTCGGTGCACGTACGTTTGGTTAAAACCTCGATTGGGGCTTAAATCCTCGCGTTGCGCAAAGAAATGATACTGTCAGGCCGCTTCGCACGTCGTTTCCGCAGGTAATTAGTGATCTTAGACAAAACTCAAGTTAGCCAGTAGTATAGCTAACTGCAAGCAATAACTATGCATGTCTACATTATCTATAGTTAACTTATGTATGCACCTTTTTGTCACGTTCTCCTACAGTCACTAGTACAGATTGAGCCTTTAAGGCCCCCGTTGCAAATAAAAAAGATATGTTGTGTGCGATGTCACATATGGCATATCTATCGGAAAAAAATACACCGTGTGCGGGAGGCCCGGGCGGACTTCAGCGTGGGCATAACGCAAACGGCTATATTTGGAGAACGAGAGTGGATTCTGTGCTCACCTGGTTACCTACACATCCTCTTTCAAATTTTTATTCAAGACATATTAATCCATTTTTAGTTTGTTTTCTTAGTAGAGCACGGGATTCTAGTGTGTAAAAGTGGTTTCAGAATTTTGATTTGAATTTTTTTTCATCAAAGTCAACTCAAAAATAGATTTTGTGTTGACTTTTTGTTTTTCGAGTTGACTTTCACCAAAAAAAAGTCATACAAAAAATTTGAATCACTTTTACACAACAGTATTTCGTGTTCTACTAGAAAACCAAGCTAAAATAGGTTAATACATTTTGAATTAAGAGTTGAAGGAGGGGTGTGTAGATACCCACGTGCTCACCGTTTTGTTTTTGTTTGGAGAACCGTGTGTAGAAATAGATATCCTTTAGAAACCGTCATTAAATTTATACACGGCTTAGAAGCGGCTGCCATGTGCTTAAATTTTGTGACGCTTTCACTATGCCAATCGTTTCTTTTTTCCTGCTTCCCGCATTAGCCACATTAATCGTGTGTGTGTTCCTAAGGTTATCTCCTCGTATTTTGATCACCGCGTGCGCTCTCGCTTTCCACGTATGCACTAGTGACGATGACACTTCCTTGGCTAGTCGCTTGAAATTCGGTGCTACCGTGCTAACATTGAGCATGAAATTAATGATATGGTATTGTAGACTGATAATGCACTATAAAATCTTAAGATCGATTACGAGACGAGATCAACACCCCGGCCACAGTCCTAGCGTTCTCCTCTCAATCATTTTTCCATCATTCTACAGCATCAAAATCCAGAGACCGATCGAGTGCTTGCTATGGCGGCCGTACCCATGAGCAGGCTATACTATTTCGTTGAGCAAGGCATGCACTTCTAAGTGACGGTCACTCTCTGAGCATCGCGCATGGAGAGGTGGATCCATCGCGTGCAGCAGGAGTTTCTCGACCGGGCACCGGAGAATTCCATGTGCGTTGGCCTGGACTGCAAGTACACCAACGCAGCAAAGAATGTGAAGCAGAAGAACCTTCTGCCAGAGAAGAAACAACATGCCGCCATCCTGCAACTCTCTGTGGCATCAGACTCTGGTCTTCCAGATATGCCACATGGATGCAGTGCTGGAGCTCCTAAGGGAGTTCCTGAACAACGATGCAATCATGTTCTGGGGCGCGGCAACCCAGCGTGATGTCCAGATGTTGGAGTACTATGGAATCACCATTCCCGGGGTGCGCGACCTCCAGAGATATATCCCCAACCCAACCTCCGACTATCCTATAGGTCTCTATGCTTTGGCGAATGCATACATTGGGATCAGTCTTTCTAAAAATGATCCGAAGATAGCAGCCATATGAAGAGATTGATGGGCCGACGTACCGTTGAGCTTTGAACAAGTCATGTATGTCGCTCCAGATGCTCGCCTAGGATTCGAGATTGCTAGGAAGTGCTTTAAATTGGCTGGGTACAATACCCTTGTAGATCGTCTCAATGTAGCTCTAATTAAATAAGTTCAATTATGTTTATATACGAAGTTATCTATATTGAATTTAGTTAAGAGCAAACTGTTTTCCAATAGTTAGCCGTATGGAATAATATGTATCACACACAGTTGACATCGTATAGACCGTGTGCGATACTTACTGACGCAAACAGTTTTGGATCAGAAAACGTATGTGGTAAGTGATCGTCATTTAAAATCGCAGACGTTTTCTATGAAATGGTCATGTGTGAAAAAGGCCCAAGCCTAATCCTACCTTACTCCTTATCTATAAGTACGAGATCAGTGGTGCCCATACGGTCACTTGCATTCTACAGCCGCCACACTCTTTTTTATGACCAGCAGGACCTGGTCGACCGGGCTCACTGCCGGTGAAAACCACTAGATCGATATCCGTCTCTGTGGATCTTCTCGCCAGTCTCGTGCCCACCCACGCGGTTGTAGGCTCTAGGTATTGCTGAGAATGCAGGTCAAGCCGCCTCGTCTTCGCCAGCTTACGCTTGTGTACGCGATGCCTCCCCAGAGGTATATGCTGTTAGCATGCATTTTTACTTATATATAGTGCGGATCTGTGATGGCGCGGTGATGGTGTGTGAAATTAATAAAGTAAATGACCGGCCAGTTGGAAAACCCCAAGAGCAAGGTGTGATGAATATAGCAGCAAGTTTTTCCCTCAGTAAGAAACCAAGGTTATCAATCCAGTAGGAGGCAGACAAGCGACTGAAGATGATGCCCACTAGCTGCGTGATGCTCTAACAAGGGCGCCGTTAACGATAACTTGTTAGCGCATCTTCAACCAGTAGCAACGTGGAACCTGCACACAACACAACCAAATACTTTGTTCCCAACTTATGATGAGGTTGTCAATCTCACCGGTTTGCTTGAAACAAAGGGTATGAGCGTATCGAGAGGAAAGCAATAGTAGTATGCGAGTAAAGTAAACAGTATGAGTAAAGTAAACGGGTGATAGCAATATAAAGAAAATAGGACCGGGGTCCACAGTTCACTAGCGGTGTCTCTCCATAAGATAAAATAAAACAAGCTGGGTAAACAAATTACAGTTGGGCAATTGATAGAATAAAGACAACATGCATATGATGAGAGGTTCACTATGAGATTTACTATGGGCATTACAACAAGATACATAGACCGCCATCCAACTGCATCTATGACTAATAATCCACTCACGGGGATATCGTCCGAACACTCCATGAGTATTAAGTTGCGAACAACAGATAATTGCATTAAGCAAAGTGTGTAATGTAAATAAAGCATATGCCCTCGAGCATATGAATGTTGTTTTCCCCCTAGTAGCAACAGCACATCTACAACCTTAGAGGTTTCTGTCACTCCCCCAGATTAAATAGAGGCATGAACCCACTATCGAGCATAAATACCCCCTCTTGGAGTTACTAGCAACTACTCGGCCAAGATAGCTACTAACAACAGAGAGCATGCAAGATCATAAACAACATAGAGATAACAAAAGATAAATTTTAGTACTTCAACTCAAGCATAACACCAATATTCATCGGATCCCAACAAACCAAACATGTAGAATTACATAACAGTGATCTCAATCATGTAGGGCAGCTCATGAGATCTAAACATGAAGCACATGGTGGAGAAGACAACCATCTAGCTACTGCTATGGACCCATAGTCCAAGGTAGACTACTCACTCATCGCTCCGGAGGCAAGCATGGCGATGAAGAAGACCTCCGGTGGCGATTCCCCTCTCCGGCAGGGTGCCGGGAAGAGCTTCTAGACCCTCCTGATCTTCGGGTCGACGGCGGCGGCGGATCGCGATGTGTTCTGGAAAACTGATCGGGTACTTAGGTTTTTTCCGTCAGGGGGTCTTTATAGGCGAAGGGGCATCGTCAGGAGTGGACCGAGGTGGTCTCACACATAGGGGGCGCGGCCCAGCCCCTGGTCGCGCCGCCCTGGTGTGAGGGCCCCTCGTGGCCCCACTCCGTCTCCTCTTCGGTTCTCTGGAAGCTTCGGTAAAATTCTAGGCGACTGGCTTTGGTTTCGTCCAATTCCGAGAATATTTCCTGTGTAACTTTTCTAAAACACAAAAATAGCAGAAAACAGGGAACTGGCACTGTGGCGACTTGTTAAAAGGTTAGTTCCGGAAAATGCATAAAAGTGCCACGAAGTGTAACGAAACACTAAGCAAATGGTGTAAAAACAAGCATGGAGCATCAAAAATTATGGATACGTTGGAGACGTATCAGCATCCCCAAGCTTAACTCCTGCTCGTCCTCGAGTAGGTAAGTGATAACAAAAGAAATAATTTTTGAGGTGACATGCACCTACACAATCTTGATCAAATATGTAAGCGTTGTGCGCTGGGATCAAAAGAACTTAAAACATGGACATGAAAGACATAATCTTGATAGAAGAAACTTAGCAACCATGTTATAACATGAAAATGAACACAAACAAAAGATCATGAAAATGAAACAATGAAAGTCAAACGTGTGTTCAAATCATAAGGAAAAACATACAAATGGTTTTCAGCTTTTCCTTCATGGAGAGCAAAACATAAATGCATAGGACACCTTCAAGTTTAAGAGGGCGATTAGATACAAATAATTTAAGAACAAGTGAAACCAACAATATGAATCAATCAATGAAAACTTTGGGACAATGCACATTATACTAAGAATGACAACTATGCTCTCTTAATGGTGCATAAAGATAGAAGGTGGTGACTCAACATAAAAGTAAAAGAAAGGCCCTTCGCGGAGGGAAGCAGTGATTAAACATGTGGTAGAGCTTTTCATTTGTAAAACAGAGAGATAAAACTTGAATTTTAAGAGGTGGTTGCTTTTGTCAACGACTGGCATTGGGGTTCTTACTATCTTCCATACAAAAATGAAGCAAGTTTTTGAGAGAGAGATTGGTACTTTTGTGCTCTTTTATAAAGCTTGGCACTCCTCCCCACCTTTTTTCCTTTCTCAAACCATGGCTAACCGATTCCATCGGGTGCCCACCAACATTCACATACCATGGAGGAGTGCCTTTTTCTTTCTTTTTTCTCATTTTTTTCCTTTTTGGAATAAGCAATATGGAAGATAGCAAATCCGACCACTACGTCACCATGAGCTGAAAACAGTGTCACAAAACGAGAAGTATTTTAAAAGTTTTGAAAGGTAGCACATGAAAATTTACTTTGGAATGGCTTACAAATACCATGCATAGGAATTTATAGTGGACACAATGGCAAACTTTGGTTTTTAGGAGTTGGATGCACGAGTAGAGATCATACTCAGTACAAGGCGAGGGCTAGCAAAAGACTGGGAGCGACCAACTAACAGAGCAATAACGGCCATAATCATGCAGAGCGACAAAGCAACATTAAAAGAAGCATAAGATGGCATCAAAAGTCAAAAACTTAATGATCATAGAGGCTATTGGCGACTTTGGATGAGTCTAACATGTGTGAGCATGCGCCAAGTCAACCCAAATAAAGCATCAAGGAGAAAACCAAAATAATGCTTCCAAACGATAAAAACAACGCATGATTTTTTCAAAGGCTCATTAAGCAATCTCAGTTATTTGAGATAAGTCATGCTACAGCAAAACCACTAAGCATACTATCAAAAAGACATCAAGCACGACATGCAAAAGCCTAAGCCGCAGTCTACACAAGCTCCTTCTTGTACCACTTTTTTGCATAAAGCTTTTTCTCTTTTCCAACACCATTCAAAAAATTTATAAACACCTCTTTTTGATGAAAACCAATAAAGATCAGAGGCAAAAATACACCTTGATGAAGAGATATAAGATCTGAACGCATATCAAGGCTAAAATCAAAAGCTAAACGCAGTTCTAGAAAAAGAAAAACACTCGTTGAAACAAATAGAGTGAAAAACGGAGTGTTCTTGGCAAATAAAAGCAAGGCAACTTCTCCAAAGGAATTTGTTGGGGTCCAACCATTTATTGCAGCAAACAAAACTAAACTAAACTGAAAACTAAAAACAACTGACGCTCCAAGAAAAACGCATAATGCATGAAGCAATAAAAATATAGTGTCTTGAAAGGTGACCTGATTTTTGCCGATGAAGAAGGGGTGCCTTGGGGGCATCCCCAAGCTTTGACGCTTGTACTTCTTGGATATTTCTTGGGGTGATGCATGGGCATCCCCAAGCTTGAGCTTTTGTCCATTCTTCAACTCATCTCATCACTCTCCGATCCCTACACTAGAAAACTTCCTTCATATAAAACTAAACACAAATCTATTAGCAACATTAGTGTAAGCATAACATAGAATCAACCCTTTTTGCTTCAGGTTTTAACCTAAAACCACCACATATTAAGCATACGCTACTGTAGCAACTTCCCCAAAAGTTCCGTGATCAAAAGAACTCAAAAAGAAAGCGATAAAGCGGCAAACACAAATATTGGCAGAAATCTATCAAAACAGAACAGTTGACAAAGGTCGAATTTTTGAGGGGTTTTCTGTTGCTCAAATCACAAAGTGTTCAACTAATGAAAGTTTGGATATAACCTGGGGCATATGCACAACAAATGCAGGTCCAAAACATATACAGAGAATTTTCACGAATTTTTACGGTGCAGCACCGAAAACTGTTTCAGGACAGCAACATCCCCAAATCTTACCTCGCTCAAATTAGAGGCTTCTCTTGGCACAAAGACGAAATAAAAAGGATAAGGAGAGGTCATTACAGTAGTAATAACTTCCAAGACTAAAATAAAAGAAAAAGAACTGAATGTTAAAACATTGGGTTATCTCCCAAGAGTGCTTTTCTTTAACGCCTTTGAGCTAGGTGCAGAAAATTGCGAATCAAGTAATATCAAGAGATGAAGCATCAAGCTCATAATTTGCTCTAAGAATAGAGTCAAACACTAATTTCTTTCTCTTCCTAGGGAAGTGTTCCATACCTTTCTTGAGTGGAAACTGATATTTGATAGTGCCTTCCCTCATATCAATGATGGCACCTACAGTTCGAAGAAAAGGTCTTCCCAAAATAATAGGACATGAAGCATTGCATTCAACATCCATGACAAGAAAATCAACGGGAACAAGGTTATTGTTAACCACAATAAGAACATCATTAATCCTTCCCAAAGGTTTCTTCTTAGCAACATCAGCAATAGGAACATCATAATAACACTTTTCAAGCGGTGGTAAATCAAGCATGTCATAAATCTTTCTAGGCATGATAGAAATACTAGCACCTAGATCACATAAAGCATGGCAATCAAAACCATCAACATGCATATCAATGATGGGTTCCCAACCATCTTCTAACTTCTTGGGAACAGAAGCTTTTTGCTTCAACTTTTCATCCCTAATTTTCATGAGAGCATTGGTAATATGCTTAGTAAAAGCAACATTTAAAGAACTAGCATTGGGAGTCAAAGCAAGCTTTTGCAAGAACAAAATAACTTAAGATATATTTCAGCCATCAACATCAAAATCATTAAAGGAAATAGAGCTATCATCTCCCACACTCCGAAAAATTTCAGCACTCTTTTGAGAAAACGTTTTAGCAGTTTTAGGCTTTTTAACACACGGAGTAGGAGTTTTCTCTACACCAATCAAAGTAAGAGGATTGCTAGCATTAGGAGCAACGTCATTAGAGGTAGTAATGGTACATACCTTCATCTCTCTAGCCATCTCATCTTCTCTTTCCCACCTGGCATGCAATTCTGCTAGCATCCACATTTTCATCAATTCTAACTTGGATAGCATTAGCAGTAGCAAAAACATTGTTCTCTTTCACCTCATTAGGCAACACTTTTAATTTCAGAAGTTCAACATCATGAGCAAGGCTATCAACTTCAGAAGCAAGAATATCAATTTTGCCTAACTTTTCCTCAACAGACTTGTTAAAAGCATTTTGCTTACCGATGAAGTCCTTGAGCATTACCTCAAGCTCGGAGGGCGTGGCCCTAGTGTTGTTGAAGGAATTACCATAAGAATTACCATAACCATTACCATTGGTAGAAGGATACGACCTATAATTGTTACTAGCGAAATTGTTCCTATAAGCATTGTTGTTAAAATTATTATTTCTAATGAAGTTTACATCAACATGCTCTTCTTGAGCAACCAAAGAGGCCAAAGGAACATTATTAGGATCTACATGAGTCCTATCATTAGAAAGCATAAGCATAATATCATCAATCTTATTGAATTTTTGACACATAAGACCACCTGCGCGAGTGAAATGCTAGAAAAGACCACCTGCCGAAAAATTTGTCAAAAAAGACCCCCTACGGGTGGCGGCACGTCTGGCCAGGCGACATGTGGAATGTGCCGCCTGGGCCGACGCCGGCAGGTGCATGCCGCCACAGCCAAAGCCGGCATGTGGTTTGGCTGGTGCCCTGCCGCCATCCCCGTTGCCGGCAAGCACCCTGCCGCCATCCCCGTCGCCGGCAAGCACCCTGCCGCCATCCTGCACCCTGTATAAGCTTTGTATAAACTTTAGCAAAAAAAAAGCCACATGTCGGCTTTGGCTGTGGCGGCAGGGTGCCACGTCACCGGAGCCACCAGCCGTGTCGCCTGGCCAGACGTGCCGCCACCCGTAGGGGGTCTTTTTTGACAAATTTTTCGGCAGGTGGTCTTTTCTAGCATTTCACTCGCGCAGGTGGTCTTATGTGTCAAAAATTCAATCTTATCACTCAAGGAAGAGGTTTCCTCAACAGAATTTACCTTCTTACCTTGTGGAGCTCTCTCGGTGTGCTATTCAGAGTAATTTACCATCATATTGTCGAAAAGCTTTGTTGCGGCGCCCAAGGTAAGGGACATAAAAGTGCCTCCAGCAGCTGAATCAAGTAGGTTCCTTGAAGAAAAATTCAGTCCTGCATAAAAAGTTTGAACAATCATCCAAGTAGTCAGTCCATGAGTGGGACAATTCTTTATCATAGCTTTCATTCTTTCCCAAGCTTGAGCAACATGTTCATTATCAAACTAACTAAACTTCATAATATTGCTACGCAAATCTATAATCTTAGCAGGAGGATAGTATCTACCAATAAAAGCATCCTTACACTTAGCCTATGAATCAATACTATTTTTAGGCAAAGACAGCAACCAATCCTTAGCTTTTCCTCTCAAGGAAAAAGGAAACAACTTAAGCTTAATAATATCACTTTCAAAATCCTTATATTTCTGCATCTCACATAGCTCAACAAAATTGTTGAGATGAGCTGCAGCATCATCAGTACTAGCACCAGAAAATTGCTCTTTCATAACAAGGTTCAACAAAGCAGGCTTAATCTCATAAAAATTTACAGCAGGAGCAGGTGGTGCAATAGGAGTGCAGATAAAATCACTATTGTTCGTGCTAGTAAAGTCACACAACTTGGTGTTTTCAGGAGTAGCCATTCTAGCAAGCTAAAAGCGGACAAGTAAAAACAACTATCAAGGATTCTATTTTTTTTTGGGTTTTTGATAAAACGCTGCAAGTAAAAATAAAGTAAAGCAAAACTTAAAACAAAGTAAAGGATGTGCGTGTGAAAACTCCCCTCGCAGAAGTCTTCTTCCTCCCCGGCAACGGCGCCAGAAAAACTTGTTGATGGCGCGGTGATGGTGTGTGAAATTAATAAAGTAAATGACCGGCCAGTTGGAAAACCCCAAGAGCAAGGTGTGATGAATATAGCAGCAAGTTTTTCCCTCAGTAAGAAACCAAGGTTATCAATCCAGTAGGAGGCAGACAAGCGACTGAAGATGATGCCCACTAGCTGCGTGATGCTCTAACAAGGGCGCCGTTAATGATAACTTGTTAGCGCATCTTCAACCATTAGCAACGTGGAACCTGCACACAACACAACCAAATACTTTGTTCCCAACTTATGATGAGGTTGTCAATCTCACCGGTTTGCTTGAAACAAAGGGTATGAGCGTATCGAGAGGAAAGCAATAGTAGTATGCGAGTAAAGTAAACAGTATGAGTAAAGTAAACGGGTGATAGCAATATAAAGAAAATAGGACCGGGGTCCACAGTTCACTAGCGGTGTCTCTCCATAAGATAAAATAAAACAAGCTGGGTAAACAAATTACAGTTGGGCAATTGATAGAATAAAGACAACATGCATATGATGAGAGGTTCACTATGAGATTTACTATGGGCATTACAACAAGATACATAGACCGCCATCCAACTGCATCTATGACTAATAATCCACTCACGGGGATATCGTCCGAACACTCCATGAGTATTAAGTTGCGAACAACAGATAATTGCATTAAGCAAAGTGTGTAATGTAAATAAAGCATATGCCCTCGAGCATATGAATGTTGTTTTCCCCCTAGTAGCAACAGCACATCTACAACCTTAGAGGTTTCTGTCACTCCCCCAGATTAAATAGAGGCATGAACCCACTATCGAGCATAAATACCCCCTCTTGGAGTTACTAGCAACTACTCGGCCAAGATAGCTACTAACAACGGAGAACACGCAAGATCATAAACAACATAGAGATAACAAAAGATAAATTTCAGTACTTCAACTCAAGCATAACACCAATATTCATCGGATCCCAACAAACCAAACATGTAGAATTACATAACGGTGATCTCAATCATGTAGGGCAGCTCATGAGATCTAAACACGAAGCACATGATGGAGAAGACAACCATCTAGCTACTGCTATGGACCCATAGTCTAAGGTAGACTACTCACTCAATGCTCCGGAGGCAAGCATGGCGATGAAGAAGACCTCCAGTGGTGATTCCCCTCTCCGGTAGGGTGCCGGGAAGAGCTTCTAGACCCTCCCGATCTTTGGGTCGACGGCGGCGGCGGATCGCGATGTGTTCTGGAAAATTGATCGGGTACTTAGGTTTTTTCCGTCGGGGGGGGGGTCTTTATAGGCGAAGGGGCATCGTCAGGAGTGGACCGAGGTGGTCTCACACATAGGGGGCGCGTCCCAGCCCCTGGCCACGCCGCCCTGGTGTGAGGGCCCCTCGTGGCCCCACTCCGTCTCCTCTTCGGTTCTCTGGAAGCTTCGGTAAAATTCTGGGCGACTGGCTTTGGTTTCGTCCAATTCCGAGAATATTTCCTGTGTAACTTTTCTGAAACACAAAAACAGCAGAAAACAGGGAACTGACACTGTGGCGACTTGTTAATAGGTTAGTTCTGGAAAATGCATAAAAGTGCCACGAAGTGTAACGAAACACTAAGCAAATGGTGTAAAAACAAGTATGGAGCATCAAAAATTATGGATACGTTGGAAACGTATCAATTTGCTATGTAAGCACTGTTAGCAAGACATGATCCATTAGAATATAGTGCGGATCTGCTATGTAAGCACTATTAGCAAGGCCAGATCCATTATAATATAGTGTGGATCTGCTATGTAAGCACTGTTAGCATGGTCGGATCGTTTACGATATAGTGCGGATCTTGCTATGTACGCACTATGAGCACAGTGTGGCATGGTATCTTTCGGATCTTGCTATGCGATTTTACATTACTTCTGTTTCCATTATTCTATAATAGGATCGATATTTTGGTGGCACTGCATAAGAACTGGATAGCCTCAGTTTTGTTCAATTGCTGTTGTGTAAGAACACAAATCATTTAAACTTGTATTTATTTTATCAACTTTAACATCAGTGTTCTAGTTCTAATGATTGTATTGTGCATTTTTTCCTAATATGAGTGTTGCATCCAGATTAGAGTCAGTGAGAATGCACGCATATGGATTGGCTGCACCATCTCATGTGCTTTTTAATGATGCAACAACCACAGTGATATCCGTGAGTTTCTATCTCAGGGAATCAAATTGATATAATTTTGCTTCTAGTTTACCACTATTTTATTTCTCTATTTGTACTTAAACAGATGAGATGGATACCATCATTGGAGCTCTGGCCCATACCGTCCATTACCTTTCTGAGGTTTGGGATCACTGCAAAGTGTTCCCACATTTTACAAAGGGGATGAGAAGATTGAAGATTGAAGTAAAGGTTCAACAAGGGCCGCCACCAGGATATGGTGCATCATTGCCAGCAGAACCTTTATCCACGAGATGAAGACTTAACCAAGAAATATAAAACAGCTAGCTAGCTCATTTATATTGCTAGGAATTCAATGTATGTCAAAATTAATCATAATTTTCTTGCAATGCTGACTAATGGTACTGGTATGCAATAACACACACTGGCAAGCTATGCAAAACACCGTTTGGTTAAGTACAAATAACCGTGTTCGATTGTCTACTAACGGTGACCCCTAAAAATTACTACCGTGTGCGGAGGCCATCAAGTTTGCACACGATTCTGAACAAACGCCGTGTGCGAATGGTCCATATCGCACACGGTTAAAATAATTGTCTGCGTTAGTCGGCCTCATCGCACACCCCTGCTTAGCTACTGTTTGGTCAACCATGTGCCACAGGCCGATTCAGCCGTATGTGAAGGCCTGATCTGTACTAGTGAGTCCTACTTACCGACGACGGCCTGGAGGGGCGGTGTAGCCTTTCGTGCCGCTTCCTTCTTCTCCTTCCATCTCTTTCTCAACCAGGGTTTTCGGTCAAGCTTCAAAGAGATAATTGGCCGAGCTAAGCTAGAACATATCACAAAAAATCAAATTCTATAAACATTAGTCGGTTACTCAGTACTCATACCTCTTGTTCATATTGGTATGAGTAATTTATTTATAGACATTACTCCCAAACCAAATAAACCGAGATTGAATTTGACCATCATGCATGGATTTACATGCTATAAATTTGCTTTCTGATCCGATTGAATATACTTCTATGATCTTCTATGCCCTATCCGTTGTGGTCTATAGTCACATCAAAATTGGAGACAAAGAGGAGTCGGTGCACCATGCGTGTGTCGCAAGGGGCTTTGTCGCCTGCTCGCCGCTGCTAGCACTTAGAGCATCTCCATTGGCGTCTCCGATAGGGGCGCGGCTGGGCTGTTTTGGAAGCATAGACATGATCTATTTTAAAATTTGGGTCGGGCTCCTACATCGGCGTCCCAAAACATCGGTCTTATTTTTTTGTATTTTAAATTTGCTAGATTTTATTAGACTTGCTAGATTTTATTAAAATTAGACATATTTTACATATTTGAGCTCGGAGCCGAAGCACCCCAAACTGGTATTCAAGCGTAGTATAGATCGCTTGAAATTCTACTTCTACTCTACTAATACTAGTAGGCGCCGGAGTTGCCCGCGTCGGAGCTACCAGCACCGTCGGTGTCTGATGGCGTGTAGATGACCGCCCAGTTAGGAACCCCAAGAGGAAGGTATGATGAGCACAGGAGCAAGTCTTCTCTCAGTATGAAAACAAGGTTTATCGAACCAGTAGGAGAAAGAACCAACTTCCGAAGGTTGATGCTCGCTAGCTTCGCGACGACTTCAAACAATTTATTTATGACGCCTCGTGTGGGGCGTAGCTTTGCACCAGCAACAACATGGAACCTACACACAACACAACCAAGTACTTTGCCCCAACTTACAGTGAGGTTGTCAATCTCACCGGTTTGCTGTAAACAAAGGATTAAGCGTATTGAGTGGTAAAAGATAGTAGTTTGCGAGAATGTAAATAAAGCAAGTAAATGGTAAACGGTAATAACAGTGTAAAAGAATGGACCGGGGTCCACAGTTCACTAGTGGTGTCTCTTCATAAGATAAATAACATGCTGGGTAAACAAATTACAGTTGGGCAATTGATAGAATAAAGCAAGCATACAAATGTCATGAGGATCACTATGATATTTACTTGGGCATTACAACATAATACATAGACCGTAATCCAACTACATCTATGAATAATAATCCACCCTCCGAATGTCATCTGAGCAACCGTTGGGTATTAAGTTGCAAGCAACAGATTATCGCCTTAAGCAAAATGTGTAATGTAAACAATACAAATGTCCTTGAACACAAGATTGTTGTTTTCTCCTTAGAGGTTTCTGTCACTCCCCCAGATTAATAGAGGCATGAACCCACTATCGAGCATAAATACTCTCTCTTGGAGTCACTAGTATCTACTCGGCCAAGATATCTACTATCAACGGAGAGCATGCAAGATCATAAACAACATAGAGATGATAAATCATAAATCAACTTAATAAAGTATCAATATTCATCGGATCCCAACAAACACAACATGTAGAATTACACAACGATGATCTTGATCATAATAGACAGCTCACAAGATCTAAACATGAAGCACATGGAGGAGATGACAACTATCTAGCTACTGCTATGGACCCGTAGTCCAAGGTAGACTACTCACACATCACTCCAGAGGCAGGCATGGTGATGAAGAAGGCCTCCGGTGGTGATTCTCCTCTCCGGCAGGGTGCCAGGAAGAGCTTCTGGACCCTCCCGATCTCGCGTCGACGACGGCGGCGGCTTACAGTATGTTTTGTGGAAAATTCATCGGGTGTTTAGGATTTTTCCGTCGAGGAGAATATATAGGCGGAAGGGCGGCGTCAGGAGGTGGGCCAGGTGGCCCCACCACCTGGTGGCCCGGCCAGGGGCTGGCCCGCGCCACCCTATGGTGTGGCCGGCCCCTGGTCCCCCTCCGTCTCTGCTTTGGACTCCGTCTCGCCTCGGAAAAAATAGGAACTTCGGCTTTTGTTTCGTCCAATTCCGAAAATATTTCGTGTGTAGCTTTTCTGAAACACAAAAATAACAGAAAACAGGGAACTGGCACTATGGCATCTCGTTAATAGGTTAGTTCTGGAAAATGCATAAAAATGCCACGAAGTGTAACAAAACACAAAGCAAATGGTGCATAAATAAGCATGGAGCATCAAAAATTATAGATACGTTTGAGACGTATCAGTGCCGGGCAGGCCGCCATGGTTGCCTCCAGGCGACGGTGTAGGCGGTCCTCATGAACCTGGCGACGACAACGTTGGGCATCTTCTATGAGGCCGAAGGATGGGAGGGGGTACTGGTGCTCGCGCGCCCGCGCCAACGCCGCCGCCCTCATCCGCTCCTCCTCGTCCTGGCGATGTTCCATTGCTTCCCTCGTCTCTCACGCCGCCACCATGTTGCGGCGGGGGGCCGAGTGGCGCGCCCATTGCTGCACCGCCGCTAGCCTATCCGCTGCTGCCCTCCTATCTGCATCAATCTCCTAGGCTTCTTTTTGACCCCTCTCCTCTTCCTCTCCGGTGGCTTTGTCAGTCGAAGTAGAAGGGGGAGAGGGTGCCCAGGCCCGTTGTTTATAGTAGTTTTAGGGCTAGTTGTGGTTCTCAAGTGGAGTATGACGCCATGCATAGGAGATTGACGCCATGTATGCACTTGAGATGTGTCTGCTGGCCTGCATGGAGTAGTTCCTTGCCATCGAGCACTAAAGGTCAGAGCCGGAGACAGAAAGGACTGCTTATCAGCATGGCATTCCACTCTCACAGCGACCCTAGTGGTGTAGTCCCCGGCATCATCGATGATGGCCGTGCCCTAAGATCTTGCCAAAGCAAAGGCGGAGAAGGACTAGATCGCATTTTTATTTTCTTTGTTAAAATCTTTCTTTGAAAAGCCAAGGACCGCTTTGTCATTGCTGTACTTGATAGGGTCCTCAGTGTAATTTACCGGCCGCTTTATGGATCTTGTGGGGCCTTCGGGCCTCTTCCCATTCAAAAGAACAAAGAACCGAAAGGAAGATTTTTTTTTGAGAGTATGCAATTGCGTACCTTCGTTTTATAGAAGAAAGAGTTTGATACAAGAATGTCGACAACTCTGTTACACGCAACAGGTGTCCAACAACTCTACTCCACTCCACACACTACCTAATGGACTACTCTCGCAAAAGTGTTACTCCCTCTCAAACCTGCCCGTTGCCATTGTCTCCAATCTTCCAAAATCTGCTCAATCAGTCCTTGGACAGAATATTGCTTATTTACATTCTGAAAGCACCTAGCATTTCTTTGCCTCCACAATCTCCAGCTCACCAAAATGACTAAGGCATCAAAACCCCTCCTCTCTCTGGTCCTGATGACTGCTCTGACCCGTAGCCACCAGTCTTGCCACGGCTCCGCCACTTGTGGAGTATCGAGGTCCAAATCCAACCTCTGTAAGCACCCAAACCACACCTGTCGAGTGTACACACATGCCGCCATAATGTGCTGCACCGAGTCCTCTTCCTGAAGGCATGTGAATCAAGGTGAACTGGTAGCCTGCAAGCCAAATCTGAAACGACGATCTGCCGTCCACAGCCTGGAGTGCAAAGCTAGCCAAGCGAACACCTTGCACTTGAGGGGAGCCCAGCTGCGCCACACGCAGCTCGCACCCGCCCATCTCTCTGGCCCCATGCAAAGCCGCTGATATGTTGCTCTCGCCGTATACTTGCCCGTGGTAGAGCATGGCCAGCTAAAAGAATCCGGCACAGAAGTGTCCCTGAAGAAAGTACTCACCAATGATAGCAGCAGCAAACACTGTCCAATTTCTGGCATCGACAGCGTTCCTCTGAGATCCGAGATCCACCCATGATTGGTTAGAGCCTGCATGACATTTCTGTTATTGCGGCGTTGGGTGCTCACCTTGGCGACCAGCCCAGGCACATGATCCTCGATCCTTCTACCTCGAAGCCAACGGCCAGAAAAGTGTCTTAGCTCCATTCCCCACCGTGATCTTGACCAAGCTATCAAACACATCCCGAGCCTCCTGGTCCTTGATCGCCGGCAAGCCTTGCCACGGTCTACTATCATCCGTCCTCCGTAGCCATCCCCAGCGCACCCGTAGGGCAAGACCTTGGAGATGTAAATTCTTTATTCCGAGCCCCCCATAGCACACCGGCTGACAAACTCTCTGCCAAGCTATCAAACACTGACCACCATTCACACTCTCCTTGGCCGCCTAGAAAAAAGCTCGGATCCATTTGTTAATCTCCTCAAGGAGCCACACCGGTGCATCCGCAATGAGGAGCTGATGAACCGGTCTCGCCATGATCACAGATTTTATTAGAACCAGCCTCCGTGATCTCGCAAGCCCTCTCCACCATGCCGGCAGGGAAGCAAGCACCTGATCCAGAATCGGCTGCCAGTCTGCCCTCGTGAGCTGGCCCGGAGCGAGGTGCAGCCCCAGATATTTACATGGGAAGAAAAAAATAACAGTCCCGGGCGGAGGATTGACGGCTTTGACGCCGCCGGGCATGGTCGCCCATCACCGCCCCGTTGCCGCCGTTACGGCCGCGCCCCCACCACCACGCCACCCTTCCCTTTATCCCGCCCCACCCCGACGCTTTCCCCTTTTTACTCTTCTACCCCTCGCCTCCCCTCCCCCGCCCCGGTTTCAACTTCACTCGGAAGCGGCTCGGATGCTGCTGCTGCTCCTCCTCCCATCTTGAAACCCCAAACCCCACGCCAAGCCCGGCCCCGAGATTCCGCGAGATCCCGCCGCCATGGTGGCCGCCGGGGCAGCGCCAGCCGCGCCCCGGCCCAACCCCTCGCCGTCGCCGCACCGCCGCCGCGCAGCCTCCGCGCTCTCCCCGTCCAAATCCACCAACGCCAACCACGCCAATGCCGACGCCAGGGGCAGCAAGCCCAAGGCCAAGGCCGTCTCCTCCCGCTACCTCCTCGCGCCCTCCTCCAAATCCACCTCAACCTCGACCTCGACCTCCACCACCACCACTTCCTCCTCCAACTCGACCTCCACCTCCGCCTCCACGCCCTCCCGCCGCTTCGCGTCTCCCCTGCCGAGGCGCTCCTCGTCCGTCGACCGGCCGCGCCCGGCGGGCAATGCCGCCCCCGGCGAGGCCGCGGGGCCCAACGGGGCGACCACCACCACCACCAGGAGCCTCTCCGTGGCCTTCCAGGGCCGCTCCTACTTCCTCGAGACCAGCAAGGCGAAGCCGGCCACTTCCCCTTCGCCGGTGCGTCGTCCCGTGGCGGCAGCCGCGGCGGCCTCCACCACGCCCGAAAGGAGGAGGCCTGCTGCGGGTGCCGTGCCAGAGAGGGCGAGGGGGTCTGAAGGGGGCCATACCCATGCCCACCAGAGGTGGCCAATGTCGGCACATGGGTTCGAGGGGAATCCGCTCACCAAGAGCCTGGACTGCTCTCTGGACAAGAAGGGCGCCGCCGTCCTGGCCGCCGTTCGCTCGCTGCGGCAGTCCATGGCCTTCGACGACGGGGCGCGGCGCACCTCCTTCGACAGCGGGGACTACTTGATGTCATCAGACACAGAGAGCCTGTCATCGGGGAGCAATTCCGGGTCCCAGGACGCCGGCAACGGCATCTCCCACAGGTCGCGCCCGCCGCCCAAGGGGATGAGTGTGCCTGCGCGGTTCTTGCATGATGCCGCTGGCAGCAGGCTGCACAGGTTTGCAGACCCCCCAGGAACACCGTACGTGACACATAATTCTGGGCTGGCATCGTCGCCAAGGACAGCGCCGGTGAAGAAATCGCTGCTCAATGGGTTTGCTTCGTCTCCGCTCAACAGACCAGTTAGGCAGTCCTCACCAAGTAAGCTTGTGGGCAATTCGTCGAGGCGAATGTCAAGTCCATCCCGTCCAAGGAATTCTATGGGGGCGAGTGCAGCAGTGGGGGATCACCAGGGAAGAAGCTCGTCTGGCTACGGTATTGATGGCCAAGCGAGGAGGAGGTGGCTTGGGGGCAGTAAGGTTGATGGGGAGCACCTATTGAGAATCTTGTGCAATCGACATTTGCAGTGGCGGTGTATAAATGCACAGGCCGATGCTGCACTTGCTTCACAGAAGATGACTGCAGAGGTGAGTGTCTCTTGATTAATAAAACAATGGATTGTTGTGTATACCAAGCGTTTGATCGAAGTATTTGAATGTACAATGTGCCATATTACTTAACATGTTATTGCCTTGCTCTTTTCTCATTGTGCAAGATAAAGAAGTAGGAACTGAAATTCTATCCGTAAAAATGTTAGCTGTATATTTTGAACTTTACCTGATATATGGCATTTCACACTTACTGTGGAAGAAATTAATTAATTCAGTTGTTCAGCATGGTTACCAATCATTTCGGTTCTGTTGCTACATAATATTAGCATACCTCCCTTGCGTCTTTCATGCCATACCTTATAACGTAGTGCATCATATTTATAGTCGTCTGCAATTTCTTGGAAGTAGCTTCCACACTAGACATAACCAACTCTGAATAAAATATCAAACATCTTATCAGATCTTTTTCAACCCAGGAACAAATATGTAGAATAGTTATTGGGTAATTATTTGTTTATCAAAGCACATTGCACAGTCAAAATAAAAACTACATTTTGAAATGGTGGAATATCATATGTCGTACTGAAAATATGATGATTTAGAAAATCAAGTTTGAAATGTGAATTCCCATTTGAAGACAGACATGAAAAATGTGCATTTTGTTATCTTAGTGCTTAACTGAAGGTGCCAAATAGTTATTCTAATAAAAAACTTACATCTAGAAAAAAAAAGGTTCATTTCGGCCATAATTCCAGATCACTTTGCCAGTCAAATGTTTCCTTTTCTGCTATATTTTCTTTATTTGCTCACCTTTTTCTTCCTTTCTCATTTACCAGAAAGACTTGTGTGATGCATGGATTACTACCCTTGGCATGCGTAAATCTGTTGCTCTTAAAAGGTTTCAGCTACAATTATTCCGAAACAATTGGAAACTCATGACGGTTCTAATGGGACAGGTAAGAACTTTTTAGTTTGGTTCTCTGCACATGGCTTTCCCACTGCTTCCCTAACTTTACATAGACAATCTCATGTTAGTTCATACAGTATAATCATTTGTACTAGTCATTGTTAGCAAGAGAATATTTTGGTCAACAGGAAAAGAACTGTAGGACTAGCTAGCTGTAGGCAGGATCATTTGAATGCAGATTCCCTGTTTTTGAAGTATGCACAATTGAAACACTTGCATTTTTTTTCCGTTCATACTGAACTGTATAAGGGTAGGTACCCTCTTCCGCATCGCAAGATAAGAAAGAAAAAGATACATTTTAATCCATATTTTCCCTAGTTGAACCACAGGTTTTAATCAAGGTTTGTATTAAAACAATTATTCAGTCTAGCAAAATACTAGGCCATTATGATACTTATTTGCTCTGTCCAGTAGATCACTTATGGCCTTTTCCTATGCATAGCTATGAAGTTGAAAACGCGACAATATCATAATGTAGCTTACTAGCTTTTGCAATGGGATGTTTGACAAATACACAAAACTATACTGCTTAACAATCATCAATACTGGCTGGTCATTGCTTGACCTGGTAGAGGTACCTAGTTACATGCACATCCATCAGATCCTTTTTTGTACTCGGGCTATATCCTTATGCTGACAGCAGTAATAGCTTTGAAGTTCATTATCATTCTATAATTCTAGAAATCTGATAGATATTGTTTGACATAGATACCATATTTGGAGGAGTGGTCTTCATTAGAGATGGACTATGCAGATTCTTTATCTGGAATTGTGGAAGCTCTAACTGCCACCATTCTGTGCCTTCCTGTCGATGGAGCAAAGGTTGGAAAAGCATGCCATCTTGTTAATTGCTGCCATGTGTTTCTATTAGTTTGATCAAATCTCAGACCTTATTTACTATCTCCTTGACTGCAGGCTGATATCCAAGACGTAAAGAATGCTGTTGGCTCTGCAGTTGATATCATGCAGACAATAGGGAGTTCAATATGTACTTTACTGGCTAAGGTACTGCTTTCTTCAAATTGTTTTCTTATTTTTATCAGTTCCTTGTCTGCCAGTTCATTTTCTCGCAACAATTTTTGCAATACCCCACATAAAACATAACTGGACATTACAAGTTTTTCATGTCATTGGATCTGAAATGAATGGTTGGATCATCTCATCTTCGACAACCCTTCAAGCTTCTGAATAATTCTAAATTGTCCCTTCGTAAGGATCTAGCCTAAGATATGTGCACGATTGTTTTGCCTAAGTTTCCAGTTGAGTTAAATTGAAGATGTAACAAATTCAGCTCCAAGCATCTTATTAACAAACATTTAGCATGGCTATACAACTGCAAGTCTACATCCAATACAAACCCTCTTGCAGCTTGTATCGTGGTACTTCTAAATTTGCTTGAAGGATTTCATAGTAACTAGAGTCTAGAGAGCATATACAGCTATTTCCGAGATACTATTTGGTGTTCATTATGAGGTCCTGCATTCATTCTCTAATTTGGGTTAATTCATGTCATGGTGCAGCTATCGGGGACAAGTATTTTGGTGTCTGACCTTGCCAAAATCGCTACACAAGAACGTTCTCTAATGGATCAGTCCAGGGAACTGCTGTCCACACTTGCGTCAATGCACGTAAGTAGTACAATCTGCTCGGTTCATTTCCTATTCATATCCAACTATTACAGCAATTCTAACTTTGCACCTCTCGATTATGACAAACAGGTCAAATTCTGCAGCCTACAAGGGCAGCGGGTACAGACAACTGACAGGAGGCTCAAGCACTCGTAGCTGACACTACTCTTAACTCACTAACCGGAGAGCGTAGGTGCAGTTGCTAAACCTGATGGGTGCCCACTGAGCGACCCGACTTTTGGAGAAGTTACCTCGGTCCATCGATGGCGTGGTCTAATGAAGTTCCGGTGCTCTTGTCATGGTGGTGGTTAGCGCTAGGTCCTGACTTGCTGAACTGAACCGCGCTAAGGCCTCTGCAGAACAGTTGAAATTGCAATGTGTATATATAGCTGTAGCTTCTTTAGTTGGTCTTAGAGTAGCTAGTATAGTTAGATTGGGTTCTTCCTTGTTTATCCGATGACCTTCTGCGCCATGGCAAAATGCAATATATCTTCTGCTGGTACTCGATTACTTCTCTTCTACGCCTCGAAACTTTTCTGTTGTCTAAATTTTCCTGAGCTACCGGTGTGTGTGACCGGCGATTTAAACAGAAATAACCTAAACTTGATACAAAATTTAAAAATAAACCATACGCGAAAGTATTTTACGCCAATAACCCATTTTGGCGTCGCCATTCCTAGTGGCGAAGCAGATGAGGCTGCGTCGCCACGGCTAGTGGCGAAGCCGATTGTGCGTCGCCACGCACAGTGGCGAAGCAGGTGTGCGTGCGTCGCCACGCACAGTGGCGAAGCAGAATAGGGTTAGGAAATAACCCCCGCGCCCCACCCGGCCCCTCTCTCCCTCACTTCTCTTCCTCCCAACCTCTCTCTCCCATCCAGTGGCGGCGGCGGCTGGGGCACTCTCCCTCCTTCCCTTGCTCAAGATCTTGAAGAACAAGAAGAATCTTTTGCTCAAGATCTTCACCAAGCCCACCAAGGTACTCTCCCTCCAATCCCCTTGCTCTTCTCCCTCTTCCCCTTCTCTAATCCCCTTGTTTGAGGATGGATTTGTATGATTGATGCATGGATTGATATGGTTGATTGAAATCAATGTTTTTGATGGATGGATTTGGTAACCCTAGTTAGTGATGGATGGATTTGTATTAATTTGTATGGTGGAGTTGAAATGTGCAATTTGTTTCAATATGGTAGAATTTGGGAACCCTAGTTGTAATGTGCAATTTGTTTGAATATGGTGGAGTTGTTATGTAGGTTGTTATTTAACTAGCAAATTGTTTGAATATGGTAGAATTTGGGAACCCTAGTTGAATATGATATATGATATATGATATTGTGAGCTTGATCTTCTTTGATATGATCATATATGATATATGATATTGTGAGCTTGATCTTTCTTTGATATGATCATATATGATATATGATATATGATATTGTGAGCTTGATCTTTCTTTGATATGATCTTCTTTGATATATGATATATGATCTTCTTTGATATATGATATATGAAATTGTGAGCTTGATCTTCTTTGATATGATCATATATGATATATGATATTGTGAGCTTGATCTTTCTTTGATATGATCATATATGATATATGATATTGTGAGCTTGATTTTTCTTTGATATGATCTTCTTTGATATATGATATATGATCTTCTTTGATATATGATATATGAAATTGTGAGCTTGATCTTCTTTGATATATGATATACGATCTTCTTTGATATATGATCTTGTTTGATATGTTTAGGATGGAGGATTTAAGTAATGAAAGCATTCTCGAGGGTGAAGTTGATGTTAAGCACCGTGCCTATAAGATGTCCGAGAAGAATATGGTAATTATAAAACCAAGTACTCAAATGTAATATTCTTAAGCGTGAATTGGTATGTGACACCATGCATGTATGTTCGTCACCGTGCAGGTTTTTGGACCATTGCGACTGAGGTACAACCAGATGACGTCAACGGCGATGAACTATGATGAGCGGTACACCCCCTACATCCGCAATCTAGGGCTTCTACCGTTCATCCATATGGTCACCCGGACGACACTCAACGTCAATCCTGCCGCGATCACCGCGCTTGTGGACCGGTGGAGGCCGGAGACCCACACCTTTCACCTCCGGACCGGCGAGATGACGATCACGCTGGAGGACATGGCGATGATACTTGCGCTCCCCATCGAGGGGGCTCCTCTTTGCATCGATACATCCTCTGATGATTGGCGCGGGAAGATGTTAGATCTCATTGGGAAGTGCCCCGGGGATACTCTCAACAGGCAAGGAGTAAAGTTGAGGGTCCCCGCGGGGGCAACTTTCAAATGGATCTCAGATAACTTCGGTACGTGCCCTGAGGATGCCGATGAGGATCTCGTCAAGATCTACGCCCGCGTGTATGTGTGGTATGTTATCACACGGAGTCTGTTCAATGACACTAGTGGGAAGACCGCGCACTGGCATTGGCTGAAGGCGCTGACCGTCATGGATAAGAAGTGGAGCTGGGGCAGTGCTGCATTGGCTTGGTTGTATCGTCAGGTAATGAGTTGTTTTGTCCACTCCGTACATTTGCTCTCCAGTTTGGCTACATTCTTGTTATTGATGTTTGCTTTCATACCTTCTGCAGCTTGACGATGCTAGTTGTAGGACAGAGCCACAAGTTTGTATTGCTGGTTCCCTGCTTCTTCTTTCGGTGTGGAGTTGGGAACGGTTCCCTGTTGGACGGCCGAAAATTGGTCCTCGTAGAGACTGGGACGATGGTGACGACCGCCTCCGGTATCCCACGTTTGCTCACTATTGGGACCAGCATTCTGAGTTCACTTCTGACCCAGAACAAGCATATCGACAATACACCAACGAGTTTGACAACCTAACCCCTGAGCAGGTAAAAAACTCTATTCCCTCACTCTGAACTTGTCATATATATGATATATGATATTGTGAGCTTGATCTTCTTTGATATGATCTTCTTTGATATATGATATATGATCTTCTTTGATATATGATATATGATATATGATATTGTGAGCTTGATCTTTCTTTGATATGATCTTCTTTGATATATGATATATGATTTTATATGATATATGATATATGATATATGATATATGATATTGTGAGCTTGATCTTCTTTGATATACAACATTATGATCTTTGATATATGATATATGATATATGATATTGTGAGCTTGATCTTTCTTTGATATGATCTTCTTTGATATATGATATATGATCTTCTTTGATATATGATATATGATATATGATATTGTGAGCTTGATCTTCTTTGATATATGATATATGATCTTCTTTGATATATGATATATGATCTTCTTTGATATATGATCTTGTCTCGGGTATTTAGGATCTTCATTATTGGGCATGTTGTAGGTGATATGGCAACCATATGGCAAAGGATATTCTTACGGGGCGCCTTCTTACGGTGACGCTGCCTGGGAGATTAACCCTGCTTGCATGGCTGAACAAGCTCTGTTTCATATGCGTTGCCCGTTGATATGCATGTGGGCTGTTGAGCTTCACTTGACGCAGCGGGTTATGCGGCAGTTTGATCTATATCAAGAGTACCCGCCGATGTATGAGGACACGGATCGTCAGCTTCACCGGTATGAATCATATTTCCGCCGTTCCGCCATTGTGTAATGTAATTCTTGTTTGTTGACAGTGTGCTATTTTTATTGTGCAGCTATGACAGGATCAAATGTCGGAAGACAGATTGGCCCAATATTCACAAGATGCATATCAAGACGTTTCAACAACGTGTGACGGAGACTAAGCGGGCAAAACGAATAAATATAGCGGACCATTCTGATGAGGCTTTCAACAACTATCTCCGTTGGTTTCAACCTCGGACTCGTTTGCAGCTTCTTCCGGATGCCTACACGGATGAGATTTTGGAAGAACCTTTGCCGTTCGACCAGCTTGGCAATCTTGCTTACAATAAGCTTGTCAGAGAGGGGCGCCAAGTCCCTTTTGCTTCATCGATTAACTTTGTGGTAAGCTTGTTCTTCTTTTTGGAATCTCACTACTATCTCTACTTGCCACTTGTGTCTTTACATATTCATATACATGCTAGCGCTCGGAGATCCAGAAGCAAGCTGCTGAATTCGAGGTGGCTTTGGAAATTCCGGAGCACAAAGATGGCTATTCAAGATTGCGAGAATTTGTGAAGGTATTAATTTGCCGGAGAACATATTCTACTCATGAATGGTGAAATGCTGGATAATGCACTAGCCATTGCCTAGCCATTGCTAAATGCCTTGCTTTTGAGTTCTTATAAATTTGTGATAGCCATTGCTAGTTTATTTTGAAACTTTAAGACCATAGCCTAGCCATTGCTAAATGCCAAGTACTACATGTTGCTAGTTTCTTTTCAAACTTTAAGACCATGAGACCATTACAATGCATGTGACTACTTGCAGTGCTTTTCCTTTTAACCCTACTCATCTTCCTTTATACTTTTGACAATTATTTTCTTCTTATAGCGTCAGGGCCAGAAGTTACGGAGATTAGGAAACCTTCTTGGTTGCCGTGATCCTGAGATTGCATCAACGCCGTCGCCGTCCCAGTCTCATGCCATATCGGACTCCGCGGATGATGAATCCACGCCGGAACAAGAGGATGAAGAGGAACAAGAGGATCCCCTACCATCGAAGAGAAAGAACAAAGGTGTACATAGGGACAAGTACACACCACATGATTTTAAGGAGAAGACAAAGAAGAAGGTGGTCACGGAAGAAGTCTCCGATTCCGACGATGACAATTATGTGTTGGAGGCACGGAAGAAGATCGCTCGGCGTAGGGGAGGAGGGAAGCGTGGAAGAAAGTAGAAGTTTAGGTTTTATCCTTTCTAGCTTGTGTATGAACTTGTGCTTGTGTATGACGGACACTGGGTTTGGCTATGTAATATTTGAACTATGAGCTTGATGTTTGGATATGATCATGTGCTCGAATTTCATATATGATCTTCTTTGATATATGATATATGATATTGAGAGCTTGATCTTCTTTGATATGATCATATATGATATATGATATATGATATATGATATATGATATTGTGAGCTTGATCTTCTTTGATATGATCATATATGATAAATGATATATGATATTGTGAGCTTGATCTTCTTTGATATGATCATATATGATAAATGATATATGATATTGTGAGCTTGATCTTCTTTGATATATGGTATATGATCTTCTTTGATATATGATCTTGTTTGATATGTGATATATGATATTTAAAAGAAGATTTTGTGCTGATTTCATAAATCCAGGCTTGCGTCGCCACTGGGAGTGGCGAAGCAGCCGTGCGTCGCCACTGGGAGTGGCGAAGCAGCCTGCGTCGCCACTGTGAGTGGCGAAGCACAGGAGGCAGCTGCGCCCGGCCGCAGCGCAGCACGCGAAGGCTGCGTCGCCACTGGGAGTGGCGAAGCACAGCTGCGTCGCCACTGGGAGTGGCGAAGCAAAGCTGCGTCGCCACTGGGAGTGGCGAAGCAAGCCTGGACTCGAAAAAATGCTGAAAAACTATGAAAAAATGAAGCAACTTTAACTTGTGTCAACTTTAACTTCAGCAGCAACAACTACTGCACAAGTATAACACATAGATCGAAATGACAGAGATCACACAAGGTTCACACAATATTTCAAAATGGAAGCAAATAGTTCTAAATGACATGGTTCACAAGGTTCGAAATGAGAGGGATCAAACAAGGTTCACACGAATGCTCTACTCGCTCAAACATGGTCCCTTTGCCTTCGCCTTCGCCATGGCCTTCCTCTTCTTCTCTTCTTGTTCCTTCTCCTCCCTAATGGCACGCACCTCGGCAGCCAACCTCTCAAATAGTTCCTTCTTCTCCCTCTTCTTCTCTTCTTCTTTCTTCTCCTCCCTTGCTAGGTGCGCCGCCCAAACAGCCTGGCGCTGCTTCAACTCACGCGCTTCTCGTTCTCTCTTCTCTTTAAGTGCTTTGGCGCGCTGCTTGTCCTCCCACATCATACGTTCCCACCGCATTTGCTGCCACCTTTTCCGCTCCGCTTCCTCTTTTTCAGCTTCCTCTTTCAGCTTCCTCTTTCTTTCTTCCACTTTCTTGGCCGCATCTTGTTCCTTCACTCTCCTCAAAGCTTCATTTTGAACATCTTCGTCCTCCTTGTGACCTTGAGTTGAGCTATGTCCCGTCCCACTCACCTTTCTCTCCCTCTCCATCTCTACTTCCATGTTGCTTATCTTATCGTAGGCTCTCTTCATTATCTCATCGTACTCACGAATGCTCTTTATTACCCCCTCCGCAAGCTCCTTCTGGCGTTGCTCTTCTGTTTCTCTCCTCATTCTTTCCTCACGAATCCTCAATTGTTGATCTTCTTCCATCCTCATTTGTGTTGCCTCTTTCTTCTTCCTCTCGGCCGCATCCATCTCCATCACCTTCCTCCATGACTCATTGAAGGTCTGATCCCCCTCCTTGTTGGCTTGACTCCCCGCCATATCTACAATAAGAGTGGAGATAAATGTTAGTAAACACAATATGTAAAATGTTATCTCAAATTTAAAAATTGTAGAGCACAAAATAAAAGTACATACGGAAATGGTCCTTGTAGATATCCTATCATACTAGTTCGATTTACACCACGGACTCCTCTAAGACCTAGTTGTCTTCCTCTTTGTTGCCTAGGATTATGATAGCTTGGACCACCTCCGTGGCTTCGACCACCTCGGTGACTAGGACCACTTTGTTGGCTTGCAACACTATGTTGGCTACTCCTTTGTTGGCTTAGGCTAGGACCATCTTGGTGGCTTGGACCACTTTGTTGGGTACTCCGTTGTTGGCTTGGACCACTTTGTTGGGTACTCCTATGTTGGCTTGGGCTTGGAACATCTCGGTGGCTTGGACCACTTTGTTGGGTACTCCTTTGTTGGCTTGGACCACCTTGTTGGCTTGAATCACCTTGTTGACTACTCATGGGTTGGCTTGCGTTTGAGTCATTTCTCTTTGTTCTTTTCCTTTGGGTACATGTCCTAGCATTGTGTCCATGGCCATTACACTTTCCACAACGAGCTCTATCACATGGCTCTTGAAATTGGTCATTTCCTGATTCTCTCGCACCACCACGACCCCATCCATCCATATCACCCCTAAAACGCTTTGTCTGACGTCTTCCACGTTTAACAACCTTCCATGACAGATGGGGCCAGAGTTGGATTCCATGATACTCGGGCCACTGTGATTGGTCTAGGTATGGGTTAAACCTAGGAGCCCATGTTTTCTTGGTCGCCGTGATGGAGAACTCTGACTCTCTCACGGTGAGAGGGTGATTGTAGTCCAAATGACGCACCCGAGCCGCCGTTAGCAAATGCGAGCAAGCGAGATGGACCAAAGATGGCCTCGCACATGTGCACTCGCAAGTCCTTAGCGAGACCTTGAAAGCTCGGCCTCCGTGTTGGACACCGTCAGCCGTGGTTCCTCCGGGCTCGTTCACTTGATAAATGAGCTCTTCGTTATCATAAACGGTGGCAACTTCAGAATCTGCCTTACGAGACTGAAATGTCCTCCACTCGTCAACTTTGGGTGGGTACTCGTATTTGTGGTTTTGCGTATTGTCTCCCGCAATCTGCCTTTCCGTTTCATCTGAGTACTTCAAAAAATACTCATTCAACTTGTCGAATGTGTATCGCACAATTGCCGTCACGGGCAATGCACGGACACCCTTGAGCACCTTGTTGAAGCACTCTGCCATATTGCTTGTCATTTGACCGTACCTCCGACCATTTTCATCGTAGGCTCTTGCCCACTTTGTTCTATCTTGGATGTGCCTAGTGAGAAATGCTTGACCCTTAGCATCGAGCTTTCTGTTTGAGGTCAATTTGATGTACAAGTTTGCGAAACGCCGGTCAGTGAAAGCGAGACAACAATCTTGAAGATCATCAGTCAACTCCTTGCTGCCACATGCCCTATAGAAGTTTGAACAGAAATGCCTCATGCACCATCTATGGTGCAAAGTAGCATGCCCTGGAATTTCAATATTTACCGCTGCGAGAATTCCTTGATGTCGATCTGAGATGACACAAATTTCTCTTTGTGGCGGTAATACCTTGGTCCTCAAAAGGTGAAAAAACCACTGCCAGTTATTGTTGTTCTCCGCCTCAACGAAAGCAAATGCCAAAGGAACCAAACGGTTGTTGGCATCATTTGCTATTGCAACCAAGAGAGTCCCCCTATATTGCCCGGTCAGAAATGTGCCATCAACAGAGATTACCGGTCTACAATGCTCGAAAGCTTTCACGCATTGCTGGAAAGCCCAAAATGCACGGCCAAATACTCGAACAGTTCTTCCATTGTAAATCCTTGTTTCCTGTCCATAAGGCTCTACCACATGAACCATGCCCGGGTTTGCATCGGCCATTGCTAACAACAACCGAGGAATTCGGTTGTATGCTTCTTCCCAATCACCATACAACATCCTGAATGCAGCTTGCTTTGCTTTCCATGCCTTGCCGTATTTCACATCATAGTGAAAGAGAGCTTTCACAAGCTCCATTACTGTTTTGATGCTCATTGTTGGAAGTGATGAGATTTGATTGGAAAGTCTATATGCGATGAACTCGGAGGTGAGTTGTCGGTGATCATGCTTTACTGCTTTGCCATCCACCCTCTTTCCGCGACACATGTGAGTTGGCACACAACTTGTTATGCGCCACTCGGGTCCTCCCTTCCATGGTCTTTCACGCACTATCCAAGGACATCGATCCTCCTCGCACTTAACAGTGTAACGCTTCTTCACGTCTGAGTGAAGCACCGTATAGGGACGATGATACTTAACCGAGAAGTCCTTGATCCATTTTTTAAATTCTAGCAAGGTTTTGAACATCAAGCCTTTTGATATACCATTACTCTCGTGATTGCCATCCCGGTAAGAAGTAGGCCTTGGTCCAAGCACTATACCCTCGCCGCCGTCAACCGTGGCTTCATCCGCGAGACTAAGATCATGGAACAATGGTATCCGATGATCTCGCCCCAATACCTCCTCCTGGACTTCGGCCTCATTGGCCGTGAACCCTTCCTCATCAACTTCTTCTTCGGGACCATCGTCATCCGAGTCCGATGCATAGCATCGCGAGTACGGGATGTCATGGTCCATGTTTTCTTGCGTATAGTACATATCCAAATCTCCAACATTGTGGTCATGAAGCTCAATATCATTGTCATCATCCCCGCACTCATCATCGTCCTCTTCCAATGATAGTGTCTCCTTTGAAATTGGACTTCCATCCGTCATTTCTTCAAGGTGGTTCGGTGGAGAATTCCTAGCATCAACCCGGGAGGCACTCCGGTTCAAGTCCACATGCAAAGTACCACCAGTCTTTTTGGTGGCAAATAACTCAAGAGCCTTGTCCAGAGATTCGGCCACCACCTCCTTGTATGCACCCCAACGTTGCTCGGAGTTGATACGCATTATCTTCCAACGGAAGTGCATGCCAAATCCGGCGTTGTGCCTACCTTCCAACTCAACAACATCACTAGGGTCCATCCAATTCAACTCTATTCTAACTTGTTCCAAGACCTCGGCGTACGTAGGAGTACGCTCGAACACCAAGTCAAGCTCATCCGGGTCGGGCTCTATATTGCCTTTCAAATATGCTTCCTTGTCAACATGATGAACATGAACAATTCTCGCCATACCTAATTTTTTATATCAACAATAAGGTAAAAAAATTAATAAGTACCGATGCCAATATTTACTCATCACATCATACTTCATAACAATAAAACCCTATCCCTAACCCTAACATAACAAGAAAATCCTAACCCTAACCCTAACATAACAACAAACCCTAACCTCACAAACCCTTACCCTAACCTACCAATCTACACTAAAATACTTCATACACATCATACAAGCCAACATTGACCAAATTAACATTGCAATTTGGGTGAATCAATATTTCTAGGGTTTCCAAGATTTGGGGATTCAAAACCAAATATGCAAATTCCAATGGGTCAAAGCAATGGGAAATGATGGAGAGTACCTTAGGAGACTTGGGGAAGGAGAAATCCACGGAGAAAAGCTTCGATTTGGGTGGGAGGATTGAGAGGGGGAGAGACAGCCGCCTTTGCTGTGAAAAGATGAGGGAAGAAGTGAGTGAGCAGGCCAGCTCGGGGCTGGGCTCCAAACCCTAACCCTAAAGTGCTTCGCCACTGAGAGTGGCGAAGCAGGCCATTGTGCTTCGCCACTCAGCGTGGCGACGCAAGAACGCCTGCTTCGCCACCGTGAGTGGCGACGCACATCACTGCTTCGCCACTGCCTGTGGCGACGCACCTTCAGCTGCTTCGCCACCGTGAATGGCGAAGCTAAAAGAGGTTATTTTTTTGAAATAGTTTGGCCGATGGTTTATTATTTGAAATCGTTTCAAGTTTGGGTTATTTTTGTCTAAATCGCCTGTGTGACCCAGGTGGATTGGCAATAATTATGCCATGTTCGGTTCGTAGCTGAATCTTCGGTTGTACTGTAGTCCCATGTTAGGACCAAAGATGTGGGTTAACTGAAGAGCACGGCAGTCGCAACCAAATCTAGCCCTGAACACGAGAGGACGACATAAATGGAGACATGGAGTGCGTGACTGCGCTCACGGGCACGGGCGGGAAGGAGAAAGCGCCTGCCGCCCCACCTGAGAGATCTCTCCCATGCCGTTGGGTCGGCACGCACACGCACGGTCACTCACATTCACATCACCGGGAGCTCCGGCACGGCGCCAGGGCCGTGCTGGGTTGACGAATGACGATGGTGCCGGCGAAAGGACGACGCCAGATGGTGACGGATGAAGAAGAGCACGGCCGACACCAACGAGAGTATGGAGATGAATTGGCCGTGCCATCACCAGCTCGACTTGACTGTTTCCGCAAAAAGGATGGAAATCGTTGTGATTGGGCCAGTTAGCTGGTGTGTCTCCCTCGCTCGTGTCTCCTCCATGTATCCATGTGATACAGCAGCGGCTGCAGGAGTTGAAGTCAACAGTCATGTTCTAAAGGTGCATGGTTTGCAAAGTTCCTTGACCTGCAATACGTGGAAGAAAAGAAAAAAAAATCTGATTGCGCTGACTGAAGTCACAGTTTGTTGCTGGCAATATCCATTCACCCTATGCAAAGTTCTCAGCAATTACAGCTTGAGGTCAGGCATGAGATGGAGTGCAATTTGAGTGCAGATCACTGGATGCACCCTACTTTAGGCAACTTGTACTACTCAAATTGCTTGGAGCACAAACAGAGAGGATTGTACTGACATTTCATGCTACAAAATTAGTACTCTCTCCAACCACTAATACCTGTCTCTCACATAATGGATATTTGAGGGGTCGGAGGGAGTAAGAAAACTTTCCACATCCATATGAATCTCGACCCCTCAAATACACATAAAACAACCAGCCTCCAAAAACATTACCCAAAACAAAGTGTCATTCTCAATTTTGTCATGTGCATTCTCTTGCAAGATAAGTTTTTGCATGACATGAGCTCCGTCCTGAAAAGCGTCTTCCTTAGGCTGAACCTGAACAGAATCTTGCAGATCACTGCACTCTAGCACTGCAGCAGCAGGTTCTTCCTGTTCATAACCAGATGGAGGTTCAGCATCTCCTCGCATGGAGCTTAACTTGTTCACAGATGCATTTAGGGTCTTTCCAAGTCCCGGGGCATTCAGATGTTCATCTATCGCCCCATGAACTATATTATAGAGAGTCTGCTCTCGTGACAACAATGTCCTCGAATGTATATCATCCTCACCAGATACACCCAAGACTTTGGACCATCTGATGGTTTACTAACAGTTCCCTGACCTGCTATGTTATCAAGATAAATAGGAGTGGCTCTGTGTACTTGTCACTCATGAATACACGAACGGTCTCTTCAACTGCACTGTTAATCACAGGTGCATCAACAGTCTCCTGAGATTCCTGACTAATCTTCCTGTGCATCTTACAGTTATCTAGAAGTTCAAGCCTCCTGCACTTCCACAATCTCAGTGAGCATACAGGAAGTTAGCAGAGGACCTCCATCTCCATTCTTCATCTCTGCATTTGAAGTCTCCTCCAGACTAGCATTATAAGCAGATGTATAAATAATCTCAGTCACAGCATCCTCTATGGGTGTGCTGATAATATACGCATATTAAAATCCTCGGTCCAGTTGCTGGTTTCAAAATCCAAATGTCCTTTTGTTCATTTCAATGTCGCATGCTCACATGAAAAGGACACCAAGTATAAAGCACATAAACCAGATCGATCATGAGACATCAGTAGTGGGACACCAGCTTTATTTCAACAGCTTTATATTTCCTAGAGGGACAACAAAGGAAGGAAAACAGAGTACTCAGAATCCCAAACTACACTACCATTTAACAATCTCATGACCTAAAGATGACTCCAGTACAGCACGGACGTTCCTGCTCCATGGCCGGCCAACTTCAGCGGTGCACACCCATTGGCGACGCGGCCACTGCTGTGGAAGACGAGCATGGATGAACCCTCCCGGCGGTCCGTGAGTTGTGGACCGCCTTCTGTTCTTCAGACATAAGACTCTTGTTCTTCGTGTTCTCTTCTTCTTGTTGAGCCATCGAATTGTTCTTCATCGTCGTTGCCGCAGCCTGCTCGCTGATCCTCCTCTGGACCTTCTCTTGCCTCACATGTATCTGTGCGTAGCTAAACCCCATGGAAGCCATCTTGAGTAGTAGAGAATTTAGCTAGAAGGATGATGAATGCTTGAGCTGATGTGTTAGGGTGGATGTTTATGTGTGTTGTGTGCACACATGAGTGTATTTATAGGTGCGAGTTGGAATTATTGGGGTCGCTGGGAACCGTGTGCGGAATTGTTAGTTTCTATGGGCTTATCTCCTTTGGTGGCTCCGGTTAGGTGCCAGGATGGGGATGGTTTGTATACTCACATGGAATACCTGTGGGCAAGTGAAGTCAAACGGTGCGGATATTCTCTTTGGGCTTATTGGTGGGATGAGTAGAGATTCACTTGTGCCGTCAGGTTAATTTGCTTGCCTGGCAATGCACTAAACTTCATGTTTCACTCACTTATGCATATCTGTCTTAAACTTTGTACAGATGGGTATTGACGTGTCGTCTCCATCTCATAGAGATACTAAATAAACTTCAGACTTGGTAGGTACTTGCGCACTGAAAGTAGAACTCTCGACCACAATCGTGACAAGTTGCAGTACTTAAAACGTTAAATTTGGTTGGTTAAGCACTCACTTCGAAGAGCTCGCCGCCGGTGAGCTCTTGGCCACAACAGTGCACTACAGCAGTTGGTCGTGGTGCTGAAATTGTAGTATTTTATTATTAGTCAACTTAGATGCTATCTAGTCACTGCTGACCAAATTAGCGCACATATTAGTTTTGGCTTCAGATTTGGTCGCTCCCAGGAGGGGCGGCTCAGGCGGAACCCTTGAGACGTCGCCACCTCCCCCTCCCCCTGGGCCCGCGCTGGCACCGAAGGACGGTCAAAGGCTGAGCGGCTGACGATGGTGGCGGGCCCTCATCCCCTCGCGTATGGTGTCAGGCAGGTGCCCCATCCTCATTGGGTTTTTTGAGTCCATTTTTTTTCAAGCAAACCAATACAATGTACCTAGGTTCACAATAACAAGCAGACCAATACAATGTACCTAGGTTCACAATGTAACTATAGCTCTAGCTTCTTTAGTTGGTCTTAGAGTAGCCAGTATATATAGTTAGATTGGGTTCTTCCTTGTTTATCCGATGACCTTCTGCGCCATGGCAAACCTAATATATCTTCTGCTGGTACTCGATTATGTCTCTTCTATGCCTCTAAGCCACCGGTGTGTGTGACCCAGGTGGATTGGTAATAATTATGCCTTGTTCTGTTCGTAGCTGAATCTTCGGCTGTACAACACGGCAGTCGCAACCAAATCCAGCTCTGAACACGGGCAGGTCAAGTGCGTGACTGCGCTCACGGGCACGAGCGGGAAGGAAGGAGATAGCGCCTGTGCCGCCCCACCTGAGATCTCTCCCATGCACGGTCACTCACATCACATCGATCACCGTGCTGGGTTGACGAATGCTGATGGATGGTGCTGGCCAAAGGACGGCGTCAGATGGTGGTGGATGAAGAAGAGCACGGCTGACACCAACGGAAGTAGGGAGATGAACTGGTCGTGCCACCAGCTCGACTCGACTGTTTCCGCAAGGGATGGAAATCGTTGTGATTGGCTCAGTTAGCTGGTGTGTCCTAGTCACGCCAAATCGTCTCCCTCGCTCGTGTCTCCTCCCATATCCATATTACTTGTCACACAAAGGAACGATATGATACATCAGTGGCTTTAATTAGGAGTTGAAGACAGTCATTTTCTGAAGGTGCATGCTTTCTGATATTCTTGTACTGTATCATGAAGGTCATACACTGGATTTCTGCAAACTCTAGTTGCGTTGGCTGAAGTCAAGTCTGTTGCTGGTAGTATCCCATTCACCTTAGGCAAGTGCCATTTTTGTGATATACATTCTCTTGCAAGACAAGTTTTTGTCATCAACATTAATCTTTTGTATCATGCCCCTGAGTGTTGGTTTGTGGGTTGATGTAGGGAACATGGAATCAAAAAAAAAAAATACAACACAACCGTGAGGATGATTACACCTATGTGTATCAAGCGCGCTGATAGATGAAAAAGTAGGCACGAGAGGAGCATGAGGAGATGTATACTAAGGTGAACCGAGAATGTGCATCCGTGGACAAAATGATAATTCAAGAGCGTGGAAACATGCACCTCGAATTGCAGCACATCCATGAGGAGATGGACAAAAAACTGCAGCGGAAGCGGGAGCAAATAGAAGCAAGAATGATCCACATGTCATGGACAGTAAATAAGATCCACGTGGAGACGGGATCGAAAGTTACAAAAGAAGCGTAAGGACATGGACTTCATTGTACATCAGGAGTGTGCCAAGATGAACTTCATGAACATGCAAGGACGTGCTAATATGGACCAGAAGGTACAACAAAAGTTACAACGGGAGCGCAAGCACATGGATTATAAGGGCACGCTAGAGCAAGTTTGCAGGAAGGGCAGATGATGGAATATAGTGCGATGATCAATACATAGGTACATTCTTTTGTTTAGTTTTTTCATTTTCTCACCAACATACGTAGCATCGCCATATAGCTATAGTCTGAGCAGGAACAACGTCATATCAATTTGTCCGAACAATCTCTCTCATATTCTCCCAAGGTAATCATATCGATCCATGTCCAAAATTATGTATTAGTATTTTATTATTATAAAAACCTTATGTCAGCGAGTCATATATAGGTAATTGCATTGGAATGTCGTGATTTTAAGAATCGGGATTTTTTTTCATATTCTGAGAGGTCAAATGTTTAATGATCGAACCGCCGGCCGAAATGGAGTGGACACACATGATGCAAGGTTTGTGTCCTAAAGTATACAAAGGGAATGCCGATTTGTACTACATTAATCAGCCTGGTCTTGATTTCATGTCAAAAGGATGTAGACAAAATGTGATTTATACATTGTGACAATTCGTCATTCCTACTCAGATTATCATGACGATGACATGAGTGAGCAGATTTCTATAAATCACACTTCTTTGTCCCGTTAAAGTCATAATCATCTGAGGAGGAAGGACGATTCTTCACAATGTATAAATCACACTTCTTTGTCCTTTTAAAAGTCTACATCCTCTTGACATGAAATCAAGTCGAGTCCTTGTGGTGGTACACACACATGCTTAATGTAGTACAAATTGACATTCTCTTTTATACCTTTGAGGACGCAAACCTTCCATCATGTATGTAAACTCCATTTCAGCCAACAGTTCATTAAGCATAATGTAACTGTGTAATTCAGCGTATCCTCTTCGAATATGAGAAAATTATCGATACTTAAAAACAACACATTATAATACAACTACATATGACTCGATAACATTGGGTTTTATACAATAATAAAAATGGTAATACATAATATTGGGCGTTGATCGACATAGCTATGTTGGAAGAATATGTGAGAGATTGTTCAGATGAACCGATATGGTGTTCTTCCTACTCATACTGCGGCGGTTATATTATGGCGATGATACGTGTGTTGGTGACATAATGAAGAAAAAAATAAACAAAAGATGTACCTGTGTATTTATCCTCTCACGGTCTTCCATCATCTGCCCTTTGTTGAGGAGTTGCTACAACATGTCCTTGTATTCCATGTCCTCATGCTCCCATTGTAACTTCTGCTATACCTTCCTGTCCATATCGACACGCGCGTGCATGTTCATGAAGTCCATCTTGGCACGCTCTTGATGTACAACGAAGTCCATGTACTTACGCTCCTTCTATAAATTTCGGCCGTCTCCTCGTGGATGTGCTTCACCGTCCGGTACATGTTGGCATGTTCCTGCTTAACTTTTTTGTTCGTTTACTCTTGCTCCCGCTCCAGCTTCTTGAGCATCTCCTCATGGATGTGCTGCGACTTGAGACGCATGTTTTTATGCTTTTGATTTATCATTTTATCCACAGATGCATGTTCTCGTTTCACCTATGTATGCATCTCTCACGCTCCTTCCGCACCTCCTTGTCCATCTCCTGACACACTTGATACACATAGTGTAATTATCCTCACGGTTGTGCTGTACATTCGATTCCATGTTCCCTATATCTACCCACAAACCAACACTTAGGGGTTTGATATAAAAGATTATACAAGTTTTACGGTGATTGACATTTTTAGGAGCCGTTGATCGGGCCGATCTAACGGTTCTAAAATTAATGGAACTGAACGGAACAAAATGAACGGAATTGAACGCTGCTACAAATCGTGGGACCGGAACTGAAAAGCGTGGGCCCAAAAATAAAAATATTAATTCTTTTCACGGTCAAAATTTTCCACGCTACGAAATTTTATGAGTTTCCTTTTCTACCCTCGCTCCCGTCGCGTGGACAGGCCGCGTCGTCGCCCACTCCATCTCAGTCTCTCACCCCTCTCTCCCTCTGCCTCACCGGCGCTCGCGTCGCCCATGCGGCCACGCCACACGAGCTTTTCCCTCGCACGTTCCTGGCCCGCGTCGCCGGCGCTTTCTCCTTGGCTCACGTCGCCGGCGATTTTGTCCTTGGCTCGCGTCCCCGCGCTCTTCCTCGCCCTTCGCCGCCTCTCCTGAGCTCTCCAACGAAACCGCATCGAGATCGAGTTCAAAAATGGTGTTTTTCCTCCTCAGCCGGCCTGATCTGCAGCGGCCGTGCTCGATCTGTCAGGCCAAGGACAGGGCCGAGCTCCAATCGTCGCGGTGGCGGTGCGGAGTTCCAGGTGGTGCTGGCCGCGTCGCGGTACTGGGGCGCGGCGCCGGGTGAGGGAGGGCCCTCGTGCTCGCGCACCAGCTGCGCCCGCGCCCGGCCACCGCTCGGCCCGCTCATGCCCACTCTCCTGCCTGTCGCGCGCGCAGCGGGGCCGGAACCATCCGCGCCGTCTTCCAGCGGTTCACGGAGCGGGCCGTCAAGGCGATGGTGCTGTCGCAGCGGGAGGCCAAGGTGCTCGGGGCGGGTGCCGTGTCGCCGCGCCACATGCTGCTGGGCGCCGTGTCGTCTGCGCACGAGGAGTGGCGCAGCGTCGGCGTGCAGGACGCGGAGGAGTCCCCGCCGGGTCCGGCCTCCAGGCTTCCAGGGGTGCAAGCGCGTGTTCGAGGTGGCGGTGGAGCTGTCCAGGAACATGGGATGCAGCTTCATCTCACCGGAGCACCTCGCCTGCGTGCTCCTCGACACCGCGCTGCAGCTCGACATCTACAGCAACGTGCAGACTAGGACACAGGTATGCGTGAGTATTTGAAAGTGTTTTTCCTAGTGTCGTGGTGCGGAGCTCCAATTGGGCTGCCATCCCTGCTTCTGTTATTACTGCTAGCCATTGGTGTTCCTTGTCCTGTAATTTGGTTGGAGAAAGAACCTGTCGAACCTAGTGCAAGAAGTTAACTGAATCTTTGGATTACCACTGAACCTAGTGAAAGAAGTTTAGTTCAATAGGCACTGCTTGCTTGAGTAAAACTTGGAGTATGCACTGCTTCCTTATGATGTGTACGTACTGAAGGAATGCTTTGACTATGCATTGCTTGCTTTAAATATTCATCACACTGAATTGAACTTGCTGCTTGGGTGAATAAACAATAACAAAAACATTGAACATAACAAGAACATCCAAGATAAGAAAATATAGTAAATCATAACAAGTTGCTTGCAGTTCTTAGAACATAACACACATACAACAACTGCTTGCAGTATCAACAAGTCAGCAACAACCTTGAAGAACAAGAAGAATCTTTTGCTCAAGATCTTCACCAAGCCCACCAAGGTACTCTCCCTCCAATCCCCTTGCTCTTCTCCCTCTTCCCCTTCTCTAATCCCCTTGTTTGAGGATGGATTTGTATGATTGATGCATGGATTGATATGGTTGATTGAAATCAATGTTTTTGATGGATGGATTTGGTAACCCTAGTTAGTGATGGATGGATTTGTATTAATTTGTATGGTGGAGTTGAAATGTGCAATTTGTTTCAATATGGTAGAATTTGGGAACCCTAGTTGTAATGTGCAATTTGTTTCAATATGGTAGAATTTGGGAACCCTAGTTGTAATGTGCAATTTGTTTGAATATGGTGGAGTTGTTATGTAGGTTGTTATTTAACTAGCAAATTGTTTGAATATGGTAGAATTTGGGAACCCTAGTTGAATATGATATATGATATATGATATTGTGAGCTTGATCTTCTTTGATATGATCATATATGATATATGATATTGTGAGCTTGATCTTTCTTTGATATGATCATATATGATATATGATATATGATATTGTGAGCTTGATCTTTCTTTGATATGATCTTCTTTGATATATGATATATGATCTTCTTTGATATATGATATATGAAATTGTGAGCTTGATCTTCTTTGATATGATCATATATGATATATGATATTGTGAGCTTGATCTTTCTTTGATATGATCATATATGATATATGATATTGTGAGCTTGATCTTTCTTTGATATGATCTTCTTTGATATATGATATATGATCTTCTTTGATATATGATATATGAAATTGTGAGCTTGATCTTCTTTGATATATGATATACGATCTTCTTTGATATATGATCTTGTTTGATATGTTTAGGATGGAGGATTTAAGTAATGAAAGCATTCTCGAGGGTGAAGTTGATGTTAAGCACCGTGCCTATAAGATGTCCGAGAAGAATATGGTAATTATAAAACCAAGTACTCAAATGTAATATTCTTAAGCGTGAATTGGTATGTGACACCATGCATGTATGTTCGTCACCGTGCAGGTTTTTGGACCATTGCGACTGAGGTACAACCAGATGACGTCAACGGCGATGAACTATGATGAGCGGTACACCCCCTACATCCGCAATCTAGGGCTTCTACCGTTCATCCATATGGTCACCCGGACGACACTCAACGTCAATCCTGCCGCGATCACCGCGCTTGTGGACCGGTGGAGGCCGGAGACCCACACCTTTCACCTCCGGACCGGCGAGATGACGATCACGCTGGAGGACATGGCGATGATACTTGCGCTCCCCATCGAGGGGGCTCCTCTTTGCATCGATACATCCTCTGATGATTGGCGCGGGAAGATGTTAGATCTCATTGGGAAGTGCCCCGGGGATACTCTCAACAGGCAAGGAGTAAAGTTGAGGGTCCCCGCGGGGGCAACTTTCAAATGGATCTCAGATAACTTCGGTACGTGCCCTGAGGATGCCGATGAGGATCTTGTCAAGATCTACGCCCGCGTGTACGTGTGGTATGTTATCACACGGAGTCTGTTCAATGACACTAGTGGGAAGACCGCGCACTGGCATTGGCTGAAGGCGCTGACCGTCATGGATAAGAAGTGGAGCTGGGGCAGTGCTGCATTGGCTTGGTTGTATCGTCAGGTAATGAGTTGTTTTGTCCACTCCGTACATTTGCTCTCCAGTTTGGCTACATTCTTGTTATTGATGTTTGCTTTCATACCTTCTGCAGCTTGACGATGCTAGTTGTAGGACAGAGCCACAAGTTTGTATTGCTGGTTCCCTGCTTCTTCTTTCGGTGTGGAGTTGGGAACGGTTCCCTGTTGGACGGCCGAAAATTGGTCCTCGTAGAGACTGGGACGATGGTGACGACCGCCTCCGGTATCCCACGTTTGCTCACTATTGGGACCAGCATTCTGAGTTCACTTCTGACCCAGAACAAGCATATCGACAATACACCAACGAGTTTGACAACCTAACCCCTGAGCAGGTAAAAAACTCTATTCCCTCACTCTGAACTTGTCATATATATGATATATGATATTGTGAGCTTGATCTTCTTTGATATGATCTTCTTTGATATATGATATATGATCTTCTTTGATATATGATATATGATATATGATATTGTGAGCTTGATCTTTCTTTGATATGATCTTCTTTGATATATGATATATGATTTTATATGATATATGATATATGATATATGATATATGATATTGTGAGCTTGATCTTCTTTGATATACAACATTATGATCTTTGATATATGATATATGATATATGATATTGTGAGCTTGATCTTTCTTTGATATGATCTTCTTTGATATATGATATATGATCTTCTTTGATATATGATATATGATATATGATATATGATATTGTGAGCTTGATCTTCTTTGATATATGATATATGATCTTCTTTGATATATGATATATGATCTTCTTTGATATATGATCTTGTCTCGGGTATTTAGGATCTTCATTATTGGGCATGTTGTAGGTGATATGGCAACCATATGGCAAAGGATATTCTTACGGGGCGCCTTCTTACGGTGACGCTGCCTGGGAGATTAACCCTGCTTGCATGGCTGAACAAGCTCTGTTTCATATGCGTTGCCCGTTGATATGCATGTGGGCTGTTGAGCTTCACTTGACGCAGCGGGTTATGCGGCAGTTTGATCTATATCAAGAGTACCCGCCGATGTATGAGGACACGGATCGTCAGCTTCACCGGTATGAATCATATTTCCGCCGTTCCGCCATTGTGTAATGTAATTCTTGTTTGTTGACAGTGTGCTATTTTTATTGTGCAGCTATGACAGGATCAAATGTCGGAAGACAGATTGGCCCAATATTCACAAGATGCATATCAAGACGTTTCAACAACGTGTGACGGAGACTAAGCGGGCAAAACGAATAAATATAGCGGACCATTCTGATGAGGCTTTCAACAACTATCTCCGTTGGTTTCAACCTCGGACTCGTTTGCAGCTTCTTCCGGATGCCTACACGGATGAGATTTTGGAAGAACCTTTGCCGTTCGACCAGCTTGGCAATCTTGCTTACAATAAGCTTGTCAGAGAGGGGCGCCAAGTCCCTTTTGCTTCATCGATTAACTTTGTGGTAAGCTTGTTCTTCTTTTTGGAATCTCACTACTATCTCTACTTGCCACTTGTGTCTTTACATATTCATATACATGCTAGCGCTCGGAGATCCAGAAGCAAGCTGCTGAATTCGAGGTGGCTTTGGAAATTCCGGAGCACAAAGATGGCTATTCAAGATTGCGAGAATTTGTGAAGGTATTAATTTGCCGGAGAACATATTCTACTCATGAATGGTGAAATGCTGGATAATGCACTAGCCATTGCCTAGCCATTGCTAAATGCCTTGCTTTTGAGTTCTTATAAATTTGTGATAGCCATTGCTAGTTTATTTTGAAACTTTAAGACCATAGCCTAGCCATTGCTAAATGCCAAGTACTACATGTTGCTAGTTTCTTTTCAAACTTTAAGACCATGAGACCATTACAATGCATGTGACTACTTGCGGTGCTTTTCCTTTTAACCCTACTCATCTTCCTTTATACTTTTGACAATTATTTTCTTCTTATAGCGTCAGGGCCAGAAGTTACGGAGATTAGGAAACCTTCTTGGTTGCCGTGATCCTGAGATTGCATCAACGCCGTCGCCGTCCCAGTCTCATGCCATATCGGACTCTGCGGATGATGAATCCACGCCGGAACAAGAGGATGAAGAGGAACAAGAGGATCCCCTACCATCGAAGAGAAAGAACAAAGGTGTACATAGGGACAAGTACACACCACATGATTTTAAGGAGAAGACAAAGAAGAAGGTGGTCACGGAAGAAGTCTCCGATTCCGACGATGACAATTATGTGTTGGAGGCACGGAAGAAGATCGCTCCGCGTAGGGGAGGAGGGAAGCGTGGAAGAAAGTAGAAGTTTAGGTTTTATCCTTTCTAGCTTGTGTATGAACTTGTGCTTGTGTATGACGGACACTGGGTTTGGCTATGTAATATTTGAACTATGAGCTTGATGTTTGGATATGATCATGTGCTCGAATTTCATATATGATCTTCTTTGATATATGATATATGATATTGAGAGCTTGATCTTCTTTGATATGATCATATATGATATATGATATATGATATATGATATATGATATTGTGAGCTTGATCTTCTTTGATATGATCATATATGATAAATGATATATGATATTGTGAGCTTGATCTTCTTTGATATGATCATATATGATAAATGATATATGATATTGTGAGCTTGATCTTCTTTGATATATGGTATATGATCTTCTTTGATATATGATCTTGTTTGATATGTGATATATGATATTTAAAAGAAGATTTTGAGCTGATTTCATAAATCCAGGCTTGCGTCGCCACTGGGAGTGGCGAAGCAGCCGTGCGTCGCCACTGGGAGTGGCGAAACAGCCTGCGTCGCCACTGTGAGTGGCGAAGCACAGGAGGCAGCTGCGCCCGGCCGCAGCGCAGCACGCGAAGGCTGCGTCGCCACTGGGAGTGGCGAAGCACAGCTGCGTCGCCACTGGGAGTGGCGAAGCAAAGCTGCGTCGCCACTGGGAGTGGCGAAGCAAGCCTGGACTCGAAAAAATGCTGAAAAACTATGAAAAAATGAAGCAACTTTAACTTGTGTCAACTTTAACTTCAGCAGCAACAACTACTGCACAAGTATAACACATAGATCGAAATGACAGAGATCACACAAGGTTCACACAATATTTCAAAATGGAAGCAAATAGTTCTAAATGACATGGTTCACAAGGTTCGAAATGAGAGGGATCAAACAAGGTTCACACGAATGCTCTACTCGCTCAAACATGGTCCCTTTGCCTTCGCCTTCGCCATGGCCTTCCTCTTCTTCTCTTCTTGTTCCTTCTCCTCCCTAATGGCACGCACCTCGGCAGCCAACCTCTCAAATAGTTCCTTCTTCTCCCTCTTCTTCTCTTCTTCTTTCTTCTCCTCCCTTGCTAGGTGCGCCGCCCAAACAGCCTGGCGCTGCTTCAACTCACGCGCTTCTCGTTCTCTCTTCTCTTTAAGTGCTTTGGCGCGCTGCTTGTCCTCCCACATCATACGTTCCCACCGCATTTGTTGCCACCTTTTCCGCTCCGCTTCCTCTTTTTCAGCTTCCTCTTTCAGCTTCCTCTTTCTTTCTTCCACTTTCTTGGCCGCATCTTGTTCCTTCACTCTCCTCAAAGCTTCATTTTGAACATCTTCGTCCTCCTTGTGACCTTGAGTTGAGCTATGTCCCGTCCCACTCACCTTTCTCTCCCTCTCCATCTCTACTTCCATGTTGCTTATCTTATCGTAGGCTCTCTTCATTATCTCATCGTACTCACGAATGCTCTTTATTACCCCCTCCGCAAGCTCCTTCTGACGTTGCTCTTCTGTTTCTCTCCTCATTCTTTCCTCACGAATCCTCAATTGTTGATCTTCTTCCATCCTCATTTGTGTTGCCTCTTTCTTCTTCCTCTCGGCCGCATCCATCTCCATCACCTTCCTCCATGACTCATTGAAGGTCTGATCCCCCTCCTTGTTGGCTTGACTCCCCGCCATATCTACAATAAGAGTGGAGATAAATGTTAGTAAACACAATATGTAAAATGTTATCTCAAATTTAAAAATTGTAGAGCACAAAATAAAAGTACATACGGAAATGGTCCTTGTAGATATCCTATCATACTAGTTCGATTTACACCACGGACTCCTCTAAGACCTAGTTGTCTTCCTCTTTGTTGCCTAGGATTACGATAGCTTGGACCACCTCCGTGGCTTTGACCACCTCGGTGACTAGGACCACTTTGTTGGCTTGCAACACTATGTTGGCTACTCCTTTGTTGGCTTAGGCTAGGACCATCTTGGTGGCTTGGACCACTTTGTTGGGTACTCCGTTGTTGGCTTGGACCACTTTGTTGGGTACTCCTATGTTGGCTTGGGCTTGGAACATCTCGGTGGCTTGGACCACTTTGTTGGGTACTCCTTTGTTGGCTTGGACCACCTTGTTGGCTTGAATCACCTTGTTGACTACTCATGGGTTGGCTTGCGTTTGAGTCATTTCTCTTTGTTCTTTTCCTTTGGGTACATGTCCTAGCATTGTGTCCATGGCCATTACACTTTCCACAACGAGCTCTATCACATGGCTCTTGAAATTGGTCATTTCCTGATTCTCTCGCACCACCACGACCCCATCCATCCATATCACCCCTAAAACGCTTTGTCTGACGTCTTCCACGTTTAACAACCTTCCATGACGGATGGGGCCAGAGTTGGATTCCATGATACTCGGGCCACTGTGATTGGTCTAGGTATGGGTTAAACCTAGGAGCCCATGTTTTCTTGGTCGCCGTGATGGAGAACTCTGACTCTCTCACGGTGAGAGGGTGATTGTAGTCCAAATGACGCACCCGAGCCGCCGTTAGCAAATGCGAGCAAGCGAGATGGACCAAAGATGGCCTCGCACATGTGCACTCGCAAGTCCTTAGCGAGACCTTGAAAGCTCGGCCTCCGTGTTGGACACCGTCAGCCGTGGTTCCTCCGGGCTCGTTCACTTGATAAATGAGCTCTTCGTTATCATAAACGGTGGCAACTTCAGAATCTACCTTACGAGACTGAAATGTCCTCCACTCGTCAACTTTGGGTGGGTACTCGTATTTGTGGTTTTGCGTATTGTCTCCCGCAATCTGCCTTTCCGTTTCATCTGAGTACTTTAAAAAATACTCATTCAACTTGTCGAATGTGTATCGCACAATTGCCGTCACGGGCAATGCACGGACACCCTTGAGCACCTTGTTGAAGCACTCTGCCATATTGCTTGTCATTTGACCGTACCTCCGACCATTTTCATCATAGGCTCTTGCCCACTTTGTTCTATCTTGGATGTGCCTAGTGAGAAATGCTTGACCCTTAGCATCGAGCTTTCTGTTTGAGGTCAATTTGATGTACAAGTTTGCGAAACGCCGGTCAGTGAAAGCGAGACAACAATCTTGAAGATCATCAGTCAACTCCTTGCTGCCACATGCCCTATAGAAGTTTGAACAGAAATGCCTCATGCACCATCTATGGTGCAAAGTAGCATGCCCTGGAATTTCAATATTTACCGCTGCGAGAATTCCTTGATGTCGATCTGAGATGACACAAATTTCTCTTTGTGGCGGTAATACCTTGGTCCTCAAAAGGTGAAAAAACCACTGCCAGTTATTGTTGTTCTCCGCCTCAACGAAAGCAAATGCCAAAGGAACCAAACGGTTGTTGGCATCATTTGCTATTGCAACCAAGAGAGTCCCCCTATATTGCCCGGTCAGAAATGTGCCATCAACAGAGATTACCGGTCTACAATGCTCGAAAGCTTTCACGCATTGCTGGAAAGCCCAAAATGCACGGCCAAATACTCGAACAGTTCTTCCATTGTAAATCCTTGTTTCCTGTCCATAAGGCTCTACCACATGAACCATGCCCGGGTTTGCATCGGCCATTGCTAACAACAACCGAGGAATTCGGTTGTATGCTTCTTCCCAATCACCATACAACATCCTGAATGCAGCTTGCTTTGCTTTCCATGCCTTGCCGTATTTCACATCATAGTGAAAGAGAGCTTTCACAAGCTCCATTACTGTTTTGATGCTCATTGTTGGAAGTGATGAGATTTGATTGGAAAGTCTATATGCGATGAACTCGGAGGTGAGTTGTCGGTGATCATGCTTTACTGCTTTTCCATCCACCCTCTTTCCGCGACACATGTGAGTTGGCACACAACTTGTTATGCGCCACTCGGGTCCTCCCTTCCATGGTCTTGCACGCACAATCCAAGGACATCGATCCTCCTCGCACTTAAAAGTGTAACGCTTCTTCACGTCTGAGTGAAGCACCGTATAGGGACGATGATACTTAACCGAGAAGTCCTTGATCCATTGTTTAAATTCTAGCAAGGTTTTGAACATCAAGCCTTTTGATATACCATTACTCTCGTGATTGCCATCCCGGTAAGAAGTAGGCCTTGGTCCAAGCACTATACCCTCGCCGCCGTCAACCGTGGCTTCATCCGCGAGACTAAGATCACGGAACAATGGTATTCGATGATCTCGCCCCAATACCTCCTCGTGGACTTCGGCCTCATTGGCCGTGAACCCTTCCTCATCAACTTCTTCTTCGGGACCATCGTCATCCGAGTCCGATGCATAGCATCGCGAGTACAGGATGTCATGGTCCATGTTTTCTTGCGTATAGTACATATCCAAATCTCCAACATTGTGGTCATGAAGCTCAATATCATTGTCATCATCCCCGCACTCATCATCGTCCTCTTCCAATGATAGTGTCTCCTTTGAAATTGGACTTCCATCCGTCATTTCTTCAAGGTGGTTCGGTGGAGAATTCCTAGCATCAACCCGGGAGGCACTCCGGTTCAAGTCCACATGCAAAGTACCACCAGTCTTTTTGGTGGCAAATAACTCAAGAGCCTTGTCCAGAGATTCGGCCACCACCTCCTTGTATGCACCCCAACGTTGCCCGGAGTTGATACGCATTATCTTCCAACGGAAGTGCATGCCAAATCCGGCGTTGTGCCTACCTTCCAACTCAACAACATCACTAGGGTCCATCCAATTCAACTCTATTCTAACTTGTTCCAAGACCTCGGCGTACGTAGGAGTACGCTCGAACACCAAGTCAAGCTCATCCGGGTCGGGCTCTATATTGCCTTTCAAATATGCTTCCTTGTCAACATGATGAACATGAACAATTCTCGCCATACCTAATTTTTTATATCAACAATAAGGTAAAAAAATTAATAAGTACCGATGCCAATATTTACTCATCACATCATACTTCATAACAATAAAACCCTATCCCTAACCCTAACATAACAAGAAAATCCTAACCCTAACCCTAACATAACAACAAACCCTAACCTCACAAACCCTTACCCTAACCTACCAATCTACACTAAAATACTTCATACACATCATACAAGCCAACATTGACCAAATTAACATTGCAATTTGGGTGAATCAATATTTCTAGGGTTTCCAAGATTTGGGGATTCAAAACCAAATATGCAAATTCCAATGGGTCAAATCAATGGGAAATGATGGAGAGTACCTTAGGAGACTTGGGGAAGGAGAAATCCACGGAGAAAAGCTTCGATTTGGGTGGGAGGATTGAGAGGGGGAGAGACAGCCGCCTTTGCTGTGAAAAGATGAGGGAAGAAGTGAGTGAGCAGGCCAGCTCGGGGCTGGGCTCCAAACCCTAACCCTAAAGTGCTTCGCCACTGAGAGTGGCGAAGCAGGCCATTGTGCTTCGCCACTCAGCGTGGCGACGCAAGAACGCCTGCTTCGCCACCGTGAGTGGCGACGCACCTTCAGCTGCTTCGCCACCGTGAATGGCGAAGCTAAAAGAGGTTATTTTTTTGAAATAGTTTGGCCGATGGTTTATTATTTGAAATCGTTTCAAGTTTGGGTTATTTTTGTCTAAATCGCCTGTGTGACCCAGGTGGATTGGCAATAATTATGCCATGTTCGGTTCGTAGCTGAATCTTCGGTTGTACTGTAGTCCCATGTTAGGACCAAAGATGTGGGTTAACTGAAGAGCACGGCAGTCGCAACCAAATCCAGCCCTGAACACGAGAGGACGACATAAATGGAGACATGGAGTGCGTGACTGCGCTCACGGGCACGGGCGGGAAGGAGAAAGCGCCTGCCGCCCCACCTGAGAGATCTCTCCCATGCCGTTGGGTCGGCACGCACACGCACGGTCACTCACATTCACATCACCGGGAGCTCCGGCACGGCGCCAGGGCCGTGCTGGGTTGACGAATGACGATGGTGCCGGCGAAAGGACGGCGCCAGATGGTGACGGATGAAGAAGAGCACGGCCGACACCAACGAGAGTATGGAGATGAATTGGCCGTGCCATCACCAGCTCGACTTGACTGTTTCCGCAAAAAGGATGGAAATCGTTGTGATTGGGCCAGTTAGCTGGTGTGTCTCCCTCGCTCGTGTCTCCTCCATGTATCCATGTGATACAGCAGCGGCTGCAGGAGTTGAAGTCAACAGTCATGTTCTAAAGGTGCATGGTTTGCAAAGTTCCTTGACCTGCAATACGTGGAAGAAAAGAAAAAAAAAATCTGATTGCGCTGACTGAAGTCACAGTTTGTTGCTGGCAATATCCATTCACCCTATGCAAAGTTCTCAGCAATTACAGCTTGAGGTCAGGCATGAGATGGAGTGCAATTTGAGTGCAGATCACTGGATGCACCCTACTTTTGGCAACTTGTACTACCCAAATTGCTTGGAGCACAAACAGAGAGGATTGTACTGACATTTCATGCTACAAAATTAGTACTCTCTCCAACCACTAATACCTGTCTCTCACATAATGGATATTTGAGGGGTCGGAGGGAGTAAGAAAACTTTCCACATCCATATGAATCTCGACCCCTCAAATACACATAAAACAACCAGCCTCCAAAAACATTACCCAAAACAAAGTGTCATTCTCAATTTTGTCATGTGCATTCTCTTGCAAGATAAGTTTTTGCATGACATGAGCTCCGTCCTGAAAAGCGTCTTCCTTAGGCTGAACCTGAACAGAATCTTGCAGATCACTGCACTCTAGCACTGCAGCAGCAGGTTCTTCCTGTTCATAACCAGATGGAGGTTCAGCATCTCCTCGCATGGAGCTTAACTTGTTCACAGATGCATTTAGGGTCTTTCCAAGTCCCGGGGCATTCAGATGTTCATCTATCGCCCCATGAACTATATTATAGAGAGTCTGCTCTCGTGACAACAATGTCCTCGAATGTATATCATCCTCACCAGATACACCCAAGACTTTGGACCATCTGATGGTTTACTAACAGTTCCCTGACCTGCTATGTTATCAAGATAAATAGGAGTGGCTCTGTGTACTTGTCACTCATGAATACACGAACGGTCTCTTCAACTGCACTGTTAATCACAGGTGCATCAACAGTCTCCTGAGATTCCTGACTAATCTTCCTGTGCATCTTACAGTTATCTAGAAGTTCAAGCCTCCTGCACTTCCACAATCTCAGTGAGCATACAGGAAGTTAGCAGAGGACCTCCATCTCCATTCTTCATCTCTGCATTTGAAGTCTCCTCCAGACTAGCATTATAAGCAGATGTATAAATAATCTCAGTCACAGCATCCTCTATGGGTGTGCTGATAATATACGCATATTAAAATCCTCGGTCCAGTTGCTGGTTTCAAAATCCAAATGTCCTTTTGTTCATTTCAATGTCGCATGCTCACATGAAAAGGACACCAAGTATAAAGCACATAAACCAGATCGATCATGAGACATCAGTAGTGGGACACCAGCTTTATTTCAACAGCTTTATATTTCCTAGAGGGACAACAAAGGAAGGAAAACAGAGTACTCAGAATCCCAAACTACACTACCATTTAACAATCTCATGACCTAAAGATGACTCCAGTACAGCACGGACGTTCCTGCTCCATGGCCGGCCAACTTCAGCGGTGCACACCCATTGGCGACGCGGCCACTGCTGTGGAAGACGAGCATGGATGAACCCTCCCGGCGGTCCGTGAGTTGTGGACCGCCTTCTGTTCTTCAGACATAAGACTCTTGTTCTTCGTGTTCTCATCTTCTTGTTGAGCCATCGAATTGTTCTTCATCGTCGTTGCCGCAGCCTGCTCGCTGATCCTCCTCCGGACCTTCTCTTGCCTCACATGTATCTGTGCGTAGCTAAACCCCATGGAAGCCATCTTGAGTAGTAGAGAATTTAGCTAGAAGGATGATGAATGCTTGAGCTGATGTGTTAGGGTGGATGTTTATGTGTGTTGTGTGCACACATGAGTGTATTTATAGGTGCGAGTTGGAATTATTGGGGTCGCTGGGAACCGTGTGCGGAATTGTTAGTTTCTATGGGCTTATCTCCTTTGGCGGCTCCGGTTAGGTGCCAGGATGGGGATGGTTTGTATACTCACATGGAATACCTGTGGGCAAGTGAAGTCAAACGGTGCGGATATTCTCTTTGGGCTTATTGGTGGGATGAGTAGAGATTCACTTGTGCCGTCAGGTTAATTTGCTTGCCTGGCAATGCACTAAACTTCATGTTTCACTCACTTATGCATATCTGTCTTAAACTTTGTACAGATGGGTATTGACGTGTCGTCTCCATCTCATAGAGATACTAAATAAACTTCAGACTTGGTAGGTACTTGCGCACTGAAAGTAGAACTCTCGACCACAATCGTGACAAGTTGCAGTACTTAAAACGTTAAATTTGGTTGGTTAAGCACTCACTTCGAAGAGCTCGCCGCCGGTGAGCTCTTGGCCACAACAGTGCACTACAGCAGTTGGTCGTGGTGCTGAAATTGTAGTATTTTATTATTAGTCAACTTAGATGCTATCTAGTCACTGCTGACCAAATTAGCGCACATATTAGTTTTGGCTTCAGATTTGGTCGCTCCCAGGAGGGGCGGCTCAGGCGGAACCCTTGAGACGTCGCCACCTCCCCCTCCCCCTGGGCCCGCGCTGGCACCGAAGGACGGTCAAAGGCTGAGCGGCTGACGATGGTGGCGGGCCCTCATCCCCTCGCGTATGGTGTCAGGCAGGTGCCCCATCCTCATTGGGTTTTTTGAGTCCATTTTTTTTCAAGCAAACCAATACAATGTACCTAGGTTCACAATAACAAGCAGACCAATACAATGTACCTAGGTTCACAATGTAACTATAGCTCTAGCTTCTTTAGTTGGTCTTAGAGTAGCCAGTATATATAGTTAGATTGGGTTCTTCCTTGTTTATCCGATGACCTTCTGCGCCATGGCAAACCTAATATATCTTCTGCTGGTACTCGATTATGTCTCTTCTATGCCTCTAAGCCACCGGTGTGTGTGACCCAGGTGGATTGGTAATAATTATGCCTTGTTCTGTTCGTAGCTGAATCTTCGGCTGTACAACACGGCAGTCGCAACCAAATCCAGCTCTGAACACGGGCAGGTCAAGTGCGTGACTGCGCTCACGGGCACGAGCGGGAAGGAAGGAGATAGCGCCTGTGCCGCCCCACCTGAGATCTCTCCCATGCACGGTCACTCACATCACATCGATCACCGTGCTGGGTTGACGAATGCTGATGGATGGTGCTGGCCAAAGGACGGCGTCAGATGGTGGTGGATGAAGAAGAGCACGGCTGACACCAACGGAAGTAGGGAGATGAACTGGTCGTGCCACCAGCTCGACTCGACTGTTTCCGCAAGGGATGGAAATCGTTGTGATTGGCTCAGTTAGCTGGTGTGTCCTAGTCACGCCAAATCGTCTCCCTCGCTCGTGTCTCCTCCCATATCCATATTACTTGTCACACAAAGGAACGATATGATACATCAGTGGCTTTAATTAGGAGTTGAAGACAGTCATTTTCTGAAGGTGCATGCTTTCTGATATTCTTGTACTGTATCATGAAGGTCATACACTGGATTTCTGCAAACTCTAGTTGCGTTGGCTGAAGTCAAGTCTGTTGCTGGTAGTATCCCATTCACCTTAGGCAAGTGCCATTTTTGTGATATACATTCTCTTGCAAGACAAGTTTTTGTCATCAACATTAATCTTTTGTATCATGCCCCTGAGTGTTGGTTTGTGGGTTGATGTAGGGAACATGGAATCAAAAAAAAAAATACAACACAACCGTGAGGATGATTACACCTATGTGTATCAAGCGCGCTGATAGATGAAAAAGTAGGCACGAGAGGAGCATGAGGAGATGTATACTAAGGTGAACCGAGAATGTGCATCCGTGGACAAAATGATAATTCAAGAGCGTGGAAACATGCACCTCGAATTGCAGCACATCCATGAGGAGATGGACAAAAAACTGCAGCGGAAGCGGGAGCAAATAGAAGCAAGAATGATCCACATGTCATGGACAGTAAATAAGATCCACGTGGAGACGGGATCGAAAGTTACAAAAGAAGCGTAAGGACATGGACTTCATTGTACATCAGGAGTGTGCCAAGATGAACTTCATGAACATGCAAGGACGTGCTAATATGGACCAGAAGGTACAACAAAAGTTACAACGGGAGCGCAAGCACATGGATTATAAGGGCACGCTAGAGCAAGTTTGCAGGAAGGGCAGATGATGGAATATAGTGCGATGATCAATACATAGGTACATTCTTTTGTTTAGTTTTTTCATTTTCTCACCAACATACGTAGCATCGCCATATAGCTATAGTCTGAGCAGGAACAACGTCATATCAATTTGTCCGAACAATCTCTCTCATATTCTCCCAAGGTAATCATATCGATCCATGTCCAAAATTATGTATTAGTATTTTATTATTATAAAAACCTTATGTCAGCGAGTCATATATAGGTAATTGCATTGGAATGTCGTGATTTTAAGAATCGGGATTTTTTTTCATATTCTGAGAGGTCAAATGTTTAATGATCGAACCGCCGGCCGAAATGGAGTGGACACACATGATGCAAGGTTTGTGTCCTAAAGTATACAAAGGGAATGCCGATTTGTACTACATTAATCAGCCTGGTCTTGATTTCATGTCAAAAGGATGTAGACAAAATGTGATTTATACATTGTGACAATTCGTCATTCCTACTCAGATTATCATGACGATGACATGAGTGAGCAGATTTCTATAAATCACACTTCTTTGTCCCGTTAAAGTCATAATCATCTGAGGAGGAAGGACGATTCTTCACAATGTATAAATCACACTTCTTTGTCCTTTTAAAAGTCTACATCCTCTTGACATGAAATCAAGTCGAGTCCTTGTGGTGGTACACACACATGCTTAATGTAGTACAAATTGACATTCTCTTTTATACCTTTGAGGACGCAAACCTTCCATCATGTATGTAAACTCCATTTCAGCCAACAGTTCATTAAGCATAATGTAACTGTGTAATTCAGCGTATCCTCTTCGAATATGAGAAAATTATCGATACTTAAAAACAACACATTATAATACAACTACATATGACTCGATAACATTGGGTTTTATACAATAATAAAAATGGTAATACATAATATTGGGCGTTGATCGACATAGCTATGTTGGAAGAATATGTGAGAGATTGTTCAGATGAACCGATATGGTGTTCTTCCTACTCATACTGCGGCGGTTATATTATGGCGATGATACGTGTGTTGGTGACATAATGAAGAAAAAACTAAACAAAAGATGTACCTGTGTATTTATCCTCTCACGGTCTTCCATCATCTGCCCTTTGTTGAGGAGTTGCTACAACATGTCCTTGTATTCCATGTCCTCATGCTCCCATTGTAACTTCTGCTATACCTTCCTGTCCATATCGACACGCGCGTGCATGTTCATGAAGTCCATCTTGGCACGCTCTTGATGTACAACGAAGTCCATGTACTTACGCTCCTTCTATAAATTTCGGCCGTCTCCTCGTGGATGTGCTTCACCGTCCGGTACATGTTGGCATGTTCCTGCTTAACTTTTTTGTTCGTTTACTCTTGCTCCCGCTCCAGCTTCTTGTGCATCTCCTCATGGATGTGCTGCGACTTGAGACGCATGTTTTTATGCTTTTGATTTATCATTTTATCCACAGATGCATGTTCTCGTTTCACCTTTGTATGCATCTCTCACGCTCCTTCCGCACCTCCTTGTCCATCTCCTGACGCACTTGATACACATAGTGTAATTATCCTCACGGTTGTGCTGTACATTCGATTCCATGTTCCCTATATCTACCCACAAACCAACACTTAGGGGTTTGATATAAAAGATTATACAAGTTTTACGGTGATTGGCATTTTTAGGAGCCGTTGATCGGGCCGATCTAACGGTTCTAAAATTAACGGAACTGAACGGAACAAAATGAACGGAATTGAACGCTGCTACAAATCATGGGACCGGAACTGAAAAGCGTGGGCCCAAAAATAAAAATATTAATTCTTTTCACGGTCAAAATTTTCCACGCTACGAAATTTTATGAGTTTCCTTTTCTACCCTCGCTCCCGTCGCGTGGACAGGCCGCGTCGTCGCCCACTCCATCTCAGTCTCTCACCCCTCTCTCCCTCTGCCTCACCGGCGCTCGCGTCGCCCATGCGGCCACGCCACACGAGCTTTTCCCTCGCACGTTCCTGGCCCGCGTCGCCGGCGCTTTCTCCTTGGCTCGCGTCGCCGGCGATTTTGTTCTTGGCTCGCGTCCCCGCGCTCTTCCTCGCCCTTCGCCGCCTCTCCTGAGCTCTCCAACGAAACCGCATCGAGATCGAGTTCAAAAATGGTGTTTTTCCTCCTCAGCCGGCCTGATCTGCAGCGGCCGTGCTCGATCTGTCAGGCCAAGGACAGGGCCGAGCTCCAATCGTCGCGGTGGCGGTGCGGAGTTCCAGGTGGTGCTGGCCGCGTCGCGGTACTGGGGCGCGGCGCCGGGTGAGGGAGGGCCCTCGTGCTCGCGCACCAGCTGCGCCCGCGCCCGGCCACCGCTCGGCCCGCTCATGCCCACTCTCCTGCCTGTCGCGCGCGCAGCGGGGCCGGAACCATCCGCGCCGTCTTCCAGCGGTTCACGGAGCGGGCCGTCAAGGCGATGGTGCTGTCGCAACGGGAGGCCAAGGTGCTCGGGGCGGGTGCCGTGTCGCCGCGCCACATGCTGCTGGGCGCCGTGTCGTCTGCGCACGAGGAGTGGCGCAGCGTCGGCGTGCAGGACGCGGGGGAGTCCCCGCCGGGTCCGGCCTCCAGGCTTCCAGGGGTGCAAGCGCGTGTTCGAGGTGGCGGTGGAGCTGTCCAGGAACATGGGATGCAGCTTCATCTCACCGGAGCACCTCGCCTGCGTGCTCCTCGACACCGCGCTGCAGCTCGACATCTACAGCAACGTGCAGACTAGGACACAGGTATGCGTGAGTATTTGAAAGTGTTTTTCCTAGTGTCGTGGTGCGGAGCTCCAATTGGGCTGCCATCCCTGCTTCTGTTATTACTGCTAGCCATTGGTGTTCCTTGTCCTGTAATTTGGTTGGAGAAAGAACCTGTCGAACCTAGTGCAAGAAGTTAACTGAATCTTTGGATTACCACTGAACCTAGTGAAAGAAGTTTAGTTCAATAGGCACTGCTTGCTTGAGTAAAACTTGGAGTATGCACTGCTTCCTTATGATGTGTACGTACTGAAGGAATGCTTTGACTATGCATTGCTTGCTTTAAATATTCATCACACTGAATTGAACTTGCTGCTTGGGTGAATAAACAATAACAAAAACATTGAACATAACAAGAACATCCAAGATAAGAAAATACAGTAAATCATAACAAGTTGCTTGCAGTTCTTAGAACATAACACACATACAACAACTGCTTGCAGTATCAACAAGTCAGCAACAACACACAAATCACATCACATATTCTTCTAGTACTGTATGTGGTCTTAATATGAATCAAATCACTGCTGCAGTTAATTCTAGCTGGGTGTTTTATGACACCAAAAGGATATGGTCTTAATATGAATGAAAAATTTATGAAGATTATACAGGGAGTCAGCTAAAAGAATTATCTGACCTCTTAAATACAACAGAATTGTTACTGGTAGTTTGGTACCTGTAGTCCAACAAAACAAAAAGTAATTCAAGGAGGCTGAATCTTACCTGAGTAATTCTGTGAACAAAGCGGACAAGAGATTCTTTACTTACAAAATCGCCAACAGATAAACAAATTAAAAATCTAATATGCAACAAATATCAATTGAAACTTAGATTCAGCTAAACCATTACTGTGTGTAACAACACTGAATAGTTTATCCCTTATTTGTGTACATGTGCGTGCCAAAGCACTCAAATAGACTAACATGTTGAAAACTGAGGTAAATATAGTCGTAAATAGGACAACACGGTACTGACAGCATTCATCTAGAACTGCCACCTTCATGGTGACTTGAATGGGTCCGTCTTATGCTTAGATGGAAAGCGTTTGCGTTTTCCGTCAAGTAGTGCAGCGATATTCTCTGTGGAAAATTGTTCTTTGAGTGTATTTTTGGCATCATCTTTAGGATCTTCAACCTTAATCTTTCTCGGACGTCCGCGGCCGCGCTTCCTCTTGGCTTTCCCGGCAACATCAGGTTTGCTGGTTTCCATGACTTCATGTAGCTTGGGTTCGTCGGCAGGGTTGGGGACCTCTATGACGTCGTCATCTGCACCATTAGGCTCTTTTGCCTTGCTGGCTTCATATTCCTCCTTCTGTATAGTGGTAAACGATGCGTTAGTTGCAATCATGATAGACGAGAAATAGATGAAATGAAACTCTAGTTATTTAGCACTTACCGTTATAGGATTCTTGTATGATTCTCTCCGAAGCCGGTTGCAATCCGAACGAAGCACCCGTGAACATACTTTGTAGCTAAAAATATCAATGTGTGCCTAAATTTGATAGCGGCGGAAATGTTAACGTTGGGGTTAGGGCATGGTAAATCCATGAGTGGAAATGAAATCTGGTGTATTGTTTGCCTAACCTGTGTGAAATCGTTGACATGATTGCAGATCCGTGTTTTAATTTTTCCGGATCCGTTTGTAATTATCGGCATTTATTAAAAATTTGACAAGACCATGAAGCATGAGTTAGATGACTGACATCTTCTTAACATCTTACGATTTCTATGTGTCAGACCTATGTCCTCTCATGTGTACTAACACATGGTACTCTGTACCGTGCAAGAGCAGATTTTTTTACAAATATGGACCTCTGCTCAACATGATTGTTCAAAATGACCCTCTCCAAATTTTATTGCCAAAATTGGCCTGGCGGGAGGTGGAAAAAGTGACACGTGTCACTTCCCGCCAACTCAGATGGCGGGAAGTACTTCCCGCCAACCCAGGTGGCGGGAAGTCTCTTGCTTCGACACATGGCATAATCACAACCACAGCCGGCTCAGCGGCAAACGACTTCCCGCCAGCTGGGTTGGCGGAAGGTTACTTCCCGCCACCTGGATTGGCGGGAAGACACGTGTCACTTTTTCCACTTCCCGCCAGGCCAGTTTTGGCAATAAAATTTAGAGAGGGTCATTTTGAACAATTACATTCGACAGAGGGTTACATTTGTAAAAAATCGCAAGGGTTACATTCTCCTTGTTGGCTCCATCCCACTCAACGTAGCTTCTCCGCACACTAAATCCTTTCTCAAGAGCATATTTGTTGTAAAACTGGTATCCTTCATCCTCGCTAGCAAACGTCTTTATGACAATGGCACGGCGCTCGCTAGACTCATCTCCCACATCAGCCATACCTTCCTGCAAAGCACATACAAGGATAAAGATCAGAAGTTTATCACAGTACAAGGATAAAGCCAGAAACAAAGAGGAGAAAATATTATTGTAGGTTACTGATCAGTGTTTTAAATCGAGTAGGACTAGTTAATCCTGGCCACTACAGTTTTGTACAAAGATATAACTTCACATTGGGTGGTTTGATTTTTAAATGACATAAATAAACTACCAGATATTATTACAGTTATTCTACAACTACAAACGGCATAGAGACAGTGTGCCAAATTCCTATCAAATTGGTTCTATAAAATAATCTGCTGTTTTCATTTGCTTTTCATAACCTTACAAAGAACATAACAGATCATTTACGAAGATCCATATCCTATAACACATAATGTTCTGCAATGATCAAGAATACAGCATAGGTGTAAAACAATGGTGTGCAAATATTACAAAATGCCAGAGACTGCACTTGACTGGAACAAAATCAAATATTGACAAGGCTACGACAGAACAATGATAAGCTTCAAGGAGTACCAAAACCATCCATACAACTATAGAGAACAAGGGTAATGAAATGTACTACCTAGCATATATCAAGATCCAACATTAAAACGAGAAAATATATAACTGACATATTCTGTTAGCCTGCAAACTTATATGCTAATACAAGCCATGAAGCAAGTGACTATCCATGGCATAACAAATATTCACATAACTTTATGGTCATCTAGTTACAGATGAATCCAGTCTAAAATAAATATCCATTGCATGTATAAAAAAATAACAGACCATCTCCATAGCAATTTATACAAAAAGAGAATAATGCATTCACAGGAATGTATGGGAAGGTGATGCAAAATTTTACCCGACAATTCCCTCGGCTCTGGCTTGCCCTGTGTCCGCGAAGATGAAGCAGAGGAGCTGAATCCTTTCCGAGCTCCAGGGCGTGGTCAGAAGGAAAGGAAGTGGCTGGGCGCGCCGGCGTTCGACCTGGCCGCGGAGGGCGTCCAACAGCGGTGGGGCGGCGGGGAATTGAGCCGTCAGACCTTTCAGCAGAAGAGTCCAACGGTGGCGGGGCGGCAGGGACTAGATGCGTTTGACCTACAAACGGAGGTGTCCGACTGCGGCCGACGCCTGGACGACCGTGGCCGCGGCCTTCTCCTGGCGGCGGCCTTCACCGACGGCAGCCTTCTGCTCGCGGCGGTCTTCACCGACGGCGGCCGGGCATTGGGAAGTGGCGACCGCGGCGGTGAGGCGCCAGGCACTTCATGCGTTCAACGGAGGCACGGACATGTCCGACGGCGGCGACGCGGCTGGGATTTGAGGACCTAGCTGTGCTGCCGGCCGTCCGCGGTCTTCTCCTGGCGGGGGTGCTCACCGACGGCGGCTGGCATCGGGAGTGGAGAGTGGAGTCGTACCAGGGCATACTGAACCCTAGCGCAATGAGCCACCCAACAATTTCTCGATCTAAATTTTTCTTTACTTTTTTTTTCCATCCTAATCGGTACGCCAGTTCTAGTGGATCGCTCGTAAGCCGTAACACATTTTCCGATCGGGATGGTTATAGTTAACTGAAAAAAATTTATCAGAGATTTAATCTAACGGTTACGAATAATTTTGATCTAACGGAACTGAACGGAACTTTTGTTCCATGCCAATCACCGTAAAACAGCTCAAAAGATTAATGTCCAAAATGTTAGAATATGAATGTATGAGTAGCAATAATATTGGGCGAACATAAATTATTTCAAAGTTGACCTATTAATTAGCTACATGCAAGTGCAAATGAGCTAGCTAGATAGATTTTGAGCACCACACCGATCAGCTACATGTATGCATATATCCATCACTAACACCGGCCATGTAGGTGCATATATATTTTTGTATATCCATCCGAGAGTGTAACAAACTATCTAATTTGAATTTCAAATACGAAGCCAGATCCGAAAGTGAATCGACGTGAAAAATGATCTTGAGAAGTATCCAAAACATGTAAGTGCAAATGAGCTAGTAGCTAGCTTTCGAGCACCACACCGGGATCAGTTATATGCATGCATATATCCAACCGACAGTACAGGCCATGTGCGTGCATATATCCATCACTAACACCAGGAGTCCAGGACCAAGTACAGGATCCTAAGCACTCTGGCAGCGGCAACATAGATCGATCGATCTTCGATCTGATTCAGGGGAGATAACAGACAACGCGAACCGGACATGGAAGCATGATCAAGATGACCTAAATATGGGAAGAGAGCAGTAGATTGGTTCGTGCTCGGCTACGGTGACTACATCTATATCTATCTATACCAATATAAAAAGGCACAGAGGGGGCAGATCCAACACATCATGACCATCGGTTTAACATCTGATGACTGAAATGATCACCGTCATTACCGGTAAATCTATACCAATATAAAAAGACACAGAGGGGGGCAGATCCAACACATCATGACCATCGGTTTAACATCTGATGACTGAAATGATCACCGTCATTACCGGTAAAACACCACGAACGGACAACATCGACAACACACCGGTTCAGAAAAAAAAACCCACTCTTCCCCAAATAACGCCGCAATCAGCTGCACGACGCCTCCGCCATCACCCGCCCTAAACGCCGCCCGCTGCAGGCCGTCATCGCTGGTCACTGATTCGATCCCGCGATAGACGCGAATCAATCCATGATATCACCTCCTGTCCCGACCAGCCCGTGCACGAAGCGAGGCCAGGACGTAATTAGCGATATAGTCGCCGCTGCCGTTGCGGACCTAGCCGAGGGAGCCGCACTGGAGACGCAATAGCCGCCGACGCCCGCGGGATATGCACCAGCCGCTGCTCGACTTTCTCTTCCCGTGCTTGCTGGCCCTCATCGGTTCCTGCTTCTAATCTCTCCGTCTAACAAAGCAGCGCAGCACTGCTGTCCGCAGCAAGGCAATTGCAGTGCTCTTGACAAGGACAAAAGGACTCGCGAATTTGTATCTCCCAAAGGAACATCCAAGCTAGAAGTGGCCTAACAAATTCTTTCCCAAAAGGTCTCTCGATTCAGGTATGGGTGTAAGTTGATCCATTATAGTTTTCAGCCGGTGCTTTTTGGGCATGTCCTGACATATTCAGTGTGTTTGATTAGTAACTCTACGTGGTAGAGAATCAGTGGTGTTGTTTTATAATATAACCTCCATGACTCTCAATCAAAAATTATCAATGGAATTTCATAAACATCCAATGTTGTTATTCTGTATTGATGATCATAATATATAGAGTGCAATCTTAGGTTGCGGTGAAATACAATGTTTTCAACTTTTCATGCATGTAGGCTTTTTCTGTATCATGCAATAGTATGTATATATGTCATATATTTTGTATAGGTATCAACATCTAATAACAATGACTTTTGTCCATCTTAATTGAGCTTAGATGGTTATAAACCCCGTAACAAAGTACAAATATTTGACTCATGTAGTTTATCACTTCCATTAGCAATAGTCAGTCCATATTTCCCCATTAACTTCTCATAAGCAGATCTTCAAAGAATGCAAACAATGCATTATTATCATTTCTTGCTATGCTTTCTTTCAATTTCCAAAATCGCAGTCCTAAAGTTTGATGAAGAAAATTTTAATTTCATCTAAAAAAAGAATTTTCTTATGTTTCTGTAGATGACATGATGGACATGCATTTTTTTTATCTTAGGGGATGTGATTTGTGTTTCACAAAGATTTATTTTCAGGCGATGTCCCCATCGTGCCAACCGTGCCGCCTCCCACGCATCCACGCTCAGGCGATGTCCACGCATGCATCCCTCTATCCATCTACTATCCAAATGTTTTCTTGCAAATCACATTGCTCATCTCACTTAAGTCTGAATGTTTTTCTTCTTTGTCAACATATTATTTTAACATTGTTCTGGTTAATTCATTGGCTGCTATTGCTATTATTTTTAGAGACTATGTAAAATGTTTCTCTAAATTAAATATTAAACAGGCTTATATTGCATACTGCACTACCAAATCTGGCAAGTTATCTTGTCATTTGTAGAACAGGCTTGACATGCTACTGGTTATCTTGTCAAGTTGTCTAGCACTCTAGCTACGCTTCTCAGGCTGTTTGGGTTCGATTCTTAACATTGATGATGCGGGTGAAAAAAATTCTGCACATCAGTTAAGGTATTATATTTTAATACAACTCTATAATTCTTTGTAATGTGATGTCTACCACAATCATATTTTGGCACTTAGGTAATACTCCCTCCGTTCACAAATATAAGATGTTTTAGACATTAAATGGACTGCATATATTTAGTAGTTAGTGAATCTACACACTATAAATACATTAAATACATAAAAAATAGATAAATATACAAAAGCTAAAATATCTTATATTAATAAATGAAGGGGGTACTCCTGAAGATTGACTTCATGTTGCATGTGTAAGACTGAACCTTGCTATCAGGTTGCATCTACAGGACTGAATTGTGTTGCCTGATACTTGTGGTGAGAAGCAGCATCAAAAAATACTTCTAGATTTTGATTGGTTTGGTCGATCTCCATTGCTTAGTATATCATCGGCAAATTTTCCCCTCTAGGATGAGGGAGGCATGTTTCACAAATTTCACCATATGGATGAGGGAAATAGTAGTTGTCGATAGTAACAGTTAAGTTTTGCTTCTCTCTTTTTGACGGACTTGCTAATTAGGATACACAAAAAAATTCAAACGATTACACGTGCGTGCACGTGCACATTTACTAGTAACTAGAAGGAAGACGGATTGGTACCAGAGACGGCGAGACGAGGCAGGGCGACGGCGGAGACGGAAAGGCGCTGGCGGCGGCGGAGAAGAGCCCGTGGCGTCGATCTGTTTCGGGAGGATAAAAGGCGGCTGCGGATCCTAAGATTTTTAGGATTGGATCTTAATATGAACGTACAGTGGTTTGCGGCCTTACCGTTATTAGCGGGGCCTCTAGTGGCTAGTTTTAATTTGTTTATTAAAACTGCTTTAAAGAATCAGGAAAGCGCGCTCGTTTTTTTTTATAGTTTTCGTTAAATAAATTAAAGGTATTGGATCCATAGTACTATTTTGGTATCAGACCCACATTATAATGGTAATGTGGTACCATCTGCTATCGGCACCACATTTATAATGCATAAGTATGGTACTATCCATTTTACCAGATCAGATGGACAAACTGTTTTAAAAAGGGTAAATTGGATCTATGCCACTTCAATTCATGTGAGTTAAAGAAATGCCATTATAAAAATCTAACTTGGAGATATGCCACTACAACTCTCTCGTACCTCTGTCCATGCCATTTTCTCCAATACCAAATCATACACTGCGCTTATACATTTCATACGTGCCTTTATACGGAGATTTTTACACGGTTAATCCCATCTGTCTGTTGATTGACTCGATTCCGTCCCCAACTCCGCTTACACAGACCAGTTCGTCACACCCCGACAGCCCAAATCCGCAGCAGCTGTTGGAGACGGGTGGCGCGTCGACGGGTTGGAGGAGAAGGGCGCCCCTGGAGGCTGCCGCTGCTAGAAGAGGGCGCGGTGGGAGGCGGACGGGGATGGAGGCGGTCGCTGCTGGTCTAGGGCGCCGGGGGCCGGAGGCGATTGTGTGGCTGCATCTGCGGCCGACGCTGCTGGTCAATGGTTGGAGGAGCATCTCCGGTGGGACTGTCGAAGTAAACTGGCGCCGCCACCAAATTACCCCGGCCATCGCCGTGTGGAGTATGGGGATTTGCCGTCGAAGGCCTCCACCAGCACCTCGCTTCCAACTCCTGGACTAGGAGCAGTTCGGTCTTCACTAGCCGGCCAGTCATGTGCTTCTATTCTCCCTTTTTTGTTGCTATTTTTCCTCCTATTCCATGCTTGCTGTTGATCCCCAATTTTGTGCATAGGGGTAGTATGGTTAATACTGAAATATACGTTGAAATACAAGTAGTTTCTTAATGGATATTCTTTTAAGTGAAGAAAATGGCATATGTAGAACAGTAGAAGTATGAGAGAGTTGCAGTGGCATAAATCCAACTTAGGTTTTTGTAATGGCATTTTTCCAACTGACAAAAATTGTAGTGGCATAAATCCAATTAACCCTAAAAAGCTTTTAAAAATACTAATCACAGTAAAACTCTTACTTTTTCGTTTGAATGTTGCATGCTCACATGAAAACAACACCAAGTATGAAGCACATAAACTAGATGAGAAAATTGCAGCTAACACCACTCTTTGTGGACATTGTTGCACAAAACACAAAAACAAACCTTCTTTTGCACATGACCACATATGTTTGTCTAATTGTTGCATCCAGCCCAAATAAACTTGTTAAACCCATTAATTTATAGCTTTTTTGAATCCTATAAATCTTGTATTTTTTAAATAAATAATATAGAGGGGTCACTCAGGTTCATGTGCTAGAAGAAAATTTTGGGTATAATTGTGCTTTCAAATATTCAATTTTTCAAATGTAATGTTTCAAAAAATTTGAGACATTGTACTATAAAGCAAGTCTCATATTTGCATTATGTTTGAGCAATAACCATATGAAAGAATACTTCCCGCCCTCCACGTTAACACATAATACATGGTCAATTGGTTTATTTGGGCTAGGTGCAAAAAATTAAACCAAATATGTGCTAGCTGCGACAATTTTTTTGTCTCTGTGTTTGGTGCAACAATTTCCACAAAGAGTGGTGTTAGCTGCAATTTTCTCTAAATTAGATAGATCACGAGACACCAGTAATGGGACATCAGCTTTATTTCCCTAGTGGAACAAACAATTTTATTTCCCTGTGGGACAACAGGTCATCAGGAGAAGGAAAACGAAATGCTTACAAACCCAAACTACACTCCTATCCAAGATCCAACCTTCCCATGACCTAAAGAGACGGATGTTTCAGCACCAGGGCCGGCCAACTTCAACGGTGCCCACCCATTGGCGACGACGCCGCCGCCGTGGAAGACGCGCATGGATGAACCCTCCCGGTCGTCCGTGAGTTGCGAACCGCCTTCTCTTCGTCAGACACAAGACTCTTGGTCTTCTTATTCTCTTCTTCTTCTTCAGCCATTGCCTTGTTCTTCGCCGTCGTTGCCGCAACCTGCTTGCTGACCCTGCTCCGGACCTTCTCTTGCCTCACATGTATCTGTGCGTAGCTAAATCCCATGGAAGCCATGCCGAGTACTAGAGAGTAGAGAGTTTAGCTAGAAGGATGATGAATGCTTGAGCTGATGTGTTAGGGTGGATGTTTATGTGTGCACACATGAGTGTTTATATAGGCCCGAGTTGGAATTCTTGGGGTCGCTAGGAACCGTGTGCGGAGTTGTTAGTTTCTATGGGCTTATCTCCTTTGGCGGCTGCCGTTAGGTGTCAGGATGGGGATGGTTGTATACTCACGTGGAGTACCTGTGGGCAAGTGGAAGTCAAACGGTTTGGATATTCTCTTTGAGCTTATTGGTGGGATGAGTAGAGGTTCAGTTGTGCCATCAGGTTAATTTGCTTGTGTGGCAATACACACTCAACTTCATTTTTCACTCACTTATGCATGTCTGTCTTAAACTTTCTACAGATGGGTATTGACGTGTCGTCTCCATCTCAAAGAGATATTATATACAAAAGATTAATAAACTTAGACGTGTTTGGTACTTGCAGACTAAAAGTAGAACACTCGACCACAATTCTTACAAGTTGCAGTACTTAAAACTTTGGATTTGGTTGGCTACTGCACTCACTTTTGCGCCGCCGGGGAGCTCTTGGCCACAACAATGCACTACAGCAGTTGGTCGTGGTGCCGAAATTATAGTATTTTATCACATGTCAACTTAAGTTACTATCTAGTCACCGCTGAACAAATTAGCGCACACATTAGTGTTGGCTTTAATCCTTAGGAAGTAATATTATCATATCCTAATCGTGATCTAGCTACAACACATGCATCAAGGCAGAACGTGTCTTGAGATGGTCGTAACCATAGGAGGGGAATGTGTAGTCTCGTGTGCCTACTAGATGCAGACTTGGTGTAGCCCATGACACCGCCATTCATCCTGCTGGCCAAGTACCAGCTACCAGTACATGGTAGTCAACTTGGGTGGTATTCTCCCTATAATGTCACCGAAGTTTTGGAAAATTGTTTGTTCCACACTACATCCACATATATTCATCTGGCTTTCGTTCAATAACAAATTGCTTACACGTGACAATTTAGCTAGTCGGCATGAAGTCACTGATATAACTTGTCTTTCTGTGATGAACCTCAAGGCATACAACATTTTTCATTTGATTGTGTCTTAACTAACCACCCTGGTCTGAATTTGATGACACTCTACATTGCATGGTGATCCCAGATGGTTCATCTGTTATCGGTGGTATCAACTCAATTGCATTATCACACTAGTATTTTTTGCATCTGCTGCTCTATGTACAATAAGGAATCTGTGTAACAACCTTTGTTTTCAGGGGAAACAATGAAAACCATACACTGCATTTGGGATCTTGAGATCAGATATGCCCACACATGCAGGCCGTTGTGCACACAACGCATACATCTGTGTTTGGGATCTTGAGATCAGGTCTGCGCTTCCTGGAGAAAATGAGAGGCGAATTACTTCGGATAGCCTGGCGGGTTTGAAAACAGATGCCAAGCGCTACGGTCAATACTCAATACCAACTGACTATGAAAAGAATCTGAATGTTTGTTGAGCCTCTGGAGCGACATTGATGTATTAGGTTTAGTTTCAAAATCTCTAAAATACTTTCGCTTTTTTGCATGGGATGTACTCTAGACGGTCACACTATTTTGTGGTTTCATGCTAGTAATGAACTCGGTGGACGATCCTTTTATGTAAAATAAATATAGAAATTTCATAATCAATATCATTTTACCAAAATCTAATTTCATGCATGCCTTGGTTCCAAATCTCCTTCTCTTCATATCGATGTTGCATACTCACATGATAAGGACACCTGTACAGAGTTTCTGAGGGTGTGAAAAAAGAAAGCATTTAACATCGCCAGCTTTCTTAATTTGTAAACATAGACAAAAGTATAAGTGCCAAGCCAAAAAATACTAGATCAGTCATGAAACGTCAGCTTTATTTCCTCAGTAGACAACAAAGGGAAACATATACATACAATCCCAGACTACACTTCCATCCCAAACCCTCTCATGACCTAAAGATGACTCCTGCACTGGGCGGATGTTCCTGCTCCGTGGTTGGCTAACTTCAGCGGTGCCCACCTGCTGGTGATGCCGGTGCAGTGGAAGATGCGCACGGATGAACCCTCTGGGTGGCCCGTGAGTCGCAGACCGGCTTCTCTACTTCAGCCATAGAACTCTTGTACTTCTTCTTCTCTTCTTCGGTCATTGACTTGCTCTTCATCGTTGTTGTCACAACCTCCTTGCTGATCCTTCTCTGGACCATCTCTTGCCTCACATGTATCTGTGCATAGTTAAACCCCATGGAAGCCATGTTAACTACTGGAGTATTTAGCTAGAAGGATGGATGCTTGAGTTGATGTGGTTGGGTGGACGTTTATGTGTGCATACATGCTGTATTTATAGGTGTGAGTTGGAATTTTTGGGTGGGAAACCTGTGCAGAGTTGTTAATTTCTCTGGGCTTATCTCATTTGGCGGCAGCCGTTAGGTGGGAGGTTTTGAGGTCGCTATCATTCAAATTTGACTTGGGGATGGTCGTATACTCACGTGGAATGCCGTGGGCAAGTCAAGCAGTTTGGATAACATCTTCAGAAAGAAAAAATGGCTTCGGCCTATTCTGGCATAAGGGCTCAATTTTTAGTTATGGAACCATGACGTGCTAAGTATTTTTCACGAGGAATGTAAAATGGTTGATAAAGACGATATGTTATTATTTTTATGCCATCTAGAGAAGACCAAAAAAGTTATATAATGCATTATCTCTTTGTGATACCTGAACAATTGATATTTGCATGTTCCTAAAGTCATCAGGTGATAAATATTAAGCTAGAAAATTTATGAGTAAGAGAGATCATCTTGTACAATGAAGAAACATGTCGTGTTTTTCTTATTAAAAGATACTCCCTCTGTTCCATAATTCTTGTCATGGTTTTAGTACAAATTTGAACTACAACCACAACAAGAATTATGGAACGGAGGGAGTATCTCTTAACTAAGTGAAGACAAATAATTTTGTTTACCTCTCTTGCAACTCATTAACTATCCAAGTGACATTGTTAAGATACCATCACTGTACATGCCCAATATGTTGTGAGAAAATAGCCACAAATGAAGGTAAAATTACGTATCCAAACAGAATATCAGACAAAAGCTAGTTCAAAGAATTCGATTATACCAAACATAACCTAGAACATTGGGTTTTAGATTTTGCCTAAGCCATACAACCAGCTTTACTAAGCATCCAACCTGTCGTTAATTACTGATATACTGTCATAATATATCCCCACGTGGCCAAACAGAGGACCATTAGTTGGACTATGCCAGCTTTTGCTGTAATAGTGTATAAGAGCAGGTGTTCGAAGTTGATGGTAAGTCATATTTTGGCTGTAATCAAAAGTCGTGCCCCTCGGTGCGCCATGTAATCAAATGAAAAGCAGTACACTAATATCCACTTAGCAGGGGTAGATTATTAATTGCAGTACCCTGATCCGAACGAACCAGAGTGGACTTCTGATTCAGATATGTAATTCTTCTTGGAATAGAATATTCCTCCATTACTATAAGTAAGTAAATGAGTAGAGTTCCACTGCCATCAGGTTAATTTGCTTGCCTGGCAATGCACTCCACTTCATGCTTCACTTCTGCATATCTGTCTTAAACATTTACAGATGGGTACTGACGTGTCGTCTCCATCTCAAAGAGACATTATATGAAAGGAAAAAGCGTGGCTGAGCAAGCATGTAGCTACACTCGCCTATCTCGTCCACAACTGTAACAAACTGACTAGTGAACTTCAGATATGGTAGGTACTTGCACTTCTTAAGTACGCCGGAGAAGTCTCGACCACAACTGTAACAAATTTTAGTGTTCAAAACTTTGGATTTGATTGGTTATTGCACCCACTTCTGAGAGTGCGCTGCCGGAGAGCTATCGACCACAACAGTGCACTACAGCAGTTGGTCATGGTGCCAAACTTATAGTATTTTATCACCAGAACTTAAGTTACCATCTAATTACCCTCTGATCCAATTAGGAGTTTAGGACAGTGTTAGCGAAGGTTTGTACTTGAGATGGCTGTGACCATCGGAGGAGAAGGTGTAATTTCGTGTCTACTAGATGTAGGCATGATGTAGCCAATGGAAAGTGTCCAGTCACCCTAGCCAAGTACATGCTACCAATTACAAGGCAGTCAACTTTGGTGGTATTCTCCCTATAATATCACCCACTAAAGCTTTGGAAAATTTATATTCCGCACAAAATCCATGTGTGATTGTATTTCCTTGGCTTCAGTTCAATAACAAATTGCTTACTAGGGACAATTTAGCTATTTGGTGTGAAGTCACTTATAAAATTTGTCTTTCTGTGATGAACATGAAAGCATACATCATCTTTTCTTTGATTGTGTCATAGCTAAATGATCCTGGTCTGAATTTTCTGACACCAGATTGCAACCTGCGTGGTGATCCAAGAGGGTCTATCTGTTTTCGATGGCATCAACCCAAATTGCACTGTTGCACCAATATTTTTGCATCCACTGCTCTATGGACAATAAGGAATTTGCGTAACAATATTTCAAAAAAAGGAATTTGCATAACAACCTTTCTTTTCAGGGAAACAATGAAAACTGTGCACTGCATTTGGGATCTTGCGATCAGATATGTCCACGCACGGAGGCTTTGTGGAGACAAAGCATACATGATACATCGCTGCTGGACCTGGTCCGTGCCTCCTGGAGAAACTGAGGGGCGAATTACATTGGATAGCCTGGGTTTGGAAACGGACACCTAGCATTCTGGCCAATACCAACTGACTGCAAAATCTATATGTTTGATGAGCCTCCGGAGTGATATTGATGTAATAGGATGTGTTTCAAAATCTCTAAAATACTTTGCCTTTTTGCATGGGACGTACTCTAAACTGTCACAATACTTTGTGGTTTAATGCCAGTAATAAAACCGGGTGACGAATTTTGTATCTAAAAAACTGTAGAAATGGTAATACTCAATGCCTTGGGTTCCAGATGTCCTTTTTATTCATTTAAAATGTTGCATGCTCACATGAAAAGGACACCACAGCCGGTTCTGAAGGCATGAAAAAGAAAGAAAATTCCCATTTCACAGTGCCAGATTTTATAATGTCATAAACATAGACAGAAATATATTTGCATAGCCAAAAAATAAAAACTTAGATTGATCATGAGACACCAGCTTTATTTCCTTAGCGGGACAACAGCTTTATTTCCTCGGTGGGACAACAGAGGAAGAATACTCACAATCCCAAAACTACACTCCCATCCAACCCTCTCCTGACCTAAGATGACTCCTTCACAGGGCGGATGTTCCTGCTCCATGGCCAGCCAACTTCAGCGGTGCCCACCCATTGGCGATGACGCTGCCATTGCTGTGGAAGCTGTGCATGGATGAACTCTCCTGGCGGTCTGTGAGTCGCGAACCGCCTTCTCCTCTTCAGCTGTAAAACTTTTGTTCTTATTCTCTTCTTTAGTCATCGACTTGTTCATCGTCGTTGTTGCTGCAGCCTCCTCACATATCCTCCTGCAGACCCTCTCTTTCCTCACATGTATCTGTGCATAGCTAAACCCCATGGAAGCCATGTTGGGTAGTAGAGATAATTTAGCTAGAATGATGATGAATGCTTGACTTGGTGTGATTGGTTTGACGCTTGTGTGTGCATACATGCGTGTATTTATAGGTGCGAGTTGGAATTATTGGGGTGGAAGGAACTGTGTGTGGAGTTGTTTGTTTCTGTGGGCTTATCTCCTTTGGCGGCAGCCTCAGGTGTCATGTTGAATGCCCATGGTCAAGTCAAAACGGGTTGGATATTTTCTTTAGACAGAATACTGCTTTGGGCTTATTGGTGGGATGAGTAGGATTCCGCTGTCATCAGGTTAATTTGCTTGCCTGGCAATGCACTCCACTTCATGCTTCACTATCACTTCTGCATGCCTATCTTAAACTCTCACAGATGGCAATGGACTCTCCATTTCAAAGGGATATTATATACAAAGATTTAATAAGCTTCAGACTGATTAGGTGCTTGCACTTTGAAAGTAGTCCCGACCACAGTTTTAACAAGTTGTAGTATTTAAAACTTCGGATTTGATTGGTTATTACACTCACTTTCGAGAGTGTGCCGCCGGGGAGCTCTTGACCACAACAGTGCACTACATCAGTAGGTCGTGGTGCCAATATTGTAGTATTTTACCATCAGTCAACTGAAGTGACTATCTAGTCACCACTGACCAAATCAGCGCACAAATAGTGAACTTAATAATGTGGCATCCTAATCGTGATCTAGAACACACGGACAATTAGGCGGAAATGTGTTTACCTGAGATGGCCGTGACCACAGGAGGTGAAGGCGTAGTCTCTCGCTTACTCGATGGAGGCATGCTGTAGCCTATGGCAAGTATCCATTCACCCTAGGCAAGTACCTATTACCAATCACAGCTTGAAGTCAGGCATCAGATGAGTGCAGGTCACTGAATGTACCAATATTAATTTGATTACGAAAATTACTTGGACCAGAAATAGAGAAGACTGTACATACATTTCATGCTACAAAACTGGTAAAAAATAGTTTCCATATCCATGTACATCTCTACATTCAGACATACATGAACAAAACCATCCTCCCAAAATAGTACTCCAAAATAAATAACATAAGGACTCAGGGATACGACTGCTAAACTTCTTTCTTCCTTTTCCTTCTTGTGAATGCTATCAACTGGCGACTACCATTTTGCTTCTCAGATTTAATAACCTTTGTGGTTGGCAGGGTCTCCGTATTTTCATGTGAAGAAGCTGTCACTTTCCTCCTTTTAGTTATTTCATTCTGATCTGGATACCCATCACCAATGGAATTCTCCTCTACCAATGTATCAGTTGCTTCTCCGGTGAATGAACCAATACATTTCTCTCCAACACTAGTGATATGTGCAGGTGTGACAACAAGTTTTTGCAGAACTGCAGGGTCCAAAGAGGCATTGTCAATGTAGTCATCAACATTCTCTTGCAACATAAGATTTTGCACATGAACTCCGTCCTGAACAGCATTATCCGTAGGCAGTTTCCGAACAGAATCTTGCTGCTTACTGGACCCTGGCACTGCAGCTGGAGGTTCCTCCTGTTTAGAACCTGATGGAGGTTCAGCAGCTCCTCTCATTGAGATTAACTTGTTCACAGATGCACTCAGGGTCTCTCCAGGTCCAGTGGCACTAAGAGGTTCACCAATCGCCCCCTCAGCTATACTATTGTCCGTTCTTATGACCAGAATGTCTTCGACTGTATCACCCTTCCCAGATACACTAGTTTTTTGCAGCTGACCATTATGTGAAGATACACCCAAGATCATGTAAGATTCTGAACCATCTGATGGTTTACTCACAGTTGCTTGACCTACTATGTTATCAGGATAAATATGAGTGGCCTCCATGTAATTGTCCTGCAAGAATACACTTGCGGTCTCTTCAACTGTACTGTTGTTAATTACAGGTGCATCAGCAGTCTCCTGCGATTCATTATTAACCTTGCTGTGGATCTTATTGTTATCCATAAGTTCAGCAGCATCCTGCATTTCCTCAATCTCACTGAGAAGAGAGGAAGTTCGCAGAGGAGCTTCTCCATTCTTCATCTCTGCAATCGAAGTCTCCTCCAGCATAGCATTCTCTGCAGATGTATTAATAATCTCAGTCATAGCATCCTCTACAGGTGTGCTGATAATGTACTGCATCTTGACTTCTGTCATGGAAATGTCAATAGGATCTTCTTGCTGATGCACATTCTCATTCCAGTTGCTGGTGCCGTCTCCTGCAGGAAGAGGCCTTACAAGTGTTCCTCCTTCAGGTTGACTCATTTCGTCCAATTGTAGTATGGTATTTCCCTCCATGTAACCATGAGTAACTTGTTCCATCTCTCCAATGGTAGCTTGAACAGAATCCACAGAAGTTGAACAGGCCATGGCTGATTTCAGACTCTCATTTCCTATTTCAGCGGGAACAACAATTTGCATAACCTGCAGTCGAGCTGAGGACAGAGCCATATGTTGCTGCTTGTAGTTTAAGCCTGGTTCATTAGTGCATGGTGTGACAGCAAACTGTAACCTTTTCATTTCAGCAGTAATATACATATCAATATCACCAAGTGATTCTTTGACTCTCTCCCCGTCCATTTCATCTGCTAACAACGTTCTAATTCGTACCTGCACCGTGCTTACCAGATCAACCTGTTCATGGTTAATTAATTTTGTCAGGAAAACTAAATACATACAGAAAGATCACAAAACAATGAAACATTCTGAACTTCTTACCAGGGCTTTCTCACTGTGCCCAGACAACCGATAGGATATGACTGGACACTCAACTGGAGTAGAAATCCATCGACGTGTAATTCGCCAGTACCATTCTAAGTAACAGTTCCTTGCCAGAGTAGGATCTGAATTCACGGTATTCTGCTGATCAACAACGGAAAGGAGCCTATTATCCCATCGTTTAATGTACTTCTCATGGTAAGTAGACCAATCCTCATCTGTTTTACCCTGCATTGTCACACGCTCAACTGCCTCAACTGGGTCGGGAATGTGTTGTATCATTCCGAATTGTAGTAACACACGATCAGGCACATGCATTTCCACTATTTGGAAGCAGATCAATGGAGTTTTTGATCGCCAGACTGCAGATCCAAGTGTGCATAGTGCAGGCAGGCCACCGATCAGGCTTGGTTTGTACGGGTCCCATGTGACCTAGAGAACATGCAAAAAATACAGCTATACAACTGCTCCTTGTAGTGTGCTTGCGGAGAAGATATGTATTTTTCCGTAGTTATTGAAGTCATACCTGACAATCTTCTATAGTATCAAGCCCATGTCTGTAAAATTCGTGGTCCATGGACCGAACATTTTCACGGTTCTTGAAGGGTACGTCCCATCTAATTATAAAATGATGTTCACTTATGGGAGAATAAATGAAATAACAGGGAGTGTTTAGCAAAACATCTGAGCTCAAAAGAACCTGCATCCAAGGGGCTGATCAGTTGTTAAAGCCTTATTCTCCAGTCTTTCAGGACGGCCTATCTGGATATGCTCCCATGCCCATACCTTCAATGTGTACGAATTTGACATTAGTTGCTGTAATTAAGTGAAAGTACTCCATGGTTGGAGAAATATACTACCTGAAGAAGAGTGAGAAAGGCACAGCAGTTAGCCTTGCCCTTCATGCTGGCCTTTCCAAGTTCTCTGTAGAGGTGAGCAAGAACAGCAGCCCCCCATGCCATCTCTCCCGAGGCATCAAAATCACGGAGCAGTGCCAAGTATCTTAAGTGCACCCGAGTCCCACTAGGGTCAGGAAATAAGCTGCAGCCAATTTGGTACATTATGTAGGCTCGCGTAGCATGCTCAATCTGTAACTTACTAGCCCCATCTGGCAAATTTGAAAAGGTGTCATGCAACCACGCTATGTTGATAGAACCACCTTTTATCTGTGGAGGTTCTTGGCCTAGCAGCTCTAAGCACAACTGTTCCCAACGACAGCCTGTCGCGCCGGTGACGGGTGTACCATGTACGCGAAGCCCAGTAAGAATCGCCACATCCTTCAAGAGCACCGCCATCTCCCCGAACCGCAAGTGGAAGGTCTGTGTTTCGCGCCGCCACCTTTCGACCAAGGCATTTAACAGAGCATGGTCTAACTGAACCCTCTTCAGGAAAGACAGGTGGTAAAATCCAGCTCGCCGCAGTATCGCAAGCATTCCCTCATGCCTCATCTCCCACTGGTTAAGTCTTGTGCCATGTTCGATAAATCTAATAGGCTTGTAGGCCTGCATTTTTCAGCCGAAGCGGCACAACGACAAAAAGAGGTCAATGGCTGATACTCAAGCTTATTCTTTGGGAAAACTTGAGGAAAGCCAGTAAATTGTTACCTTCCCAACAGATATAGCTTCAGATTTGTGAAGCTCCTGCTCCACGAGGACTGATTTATCAACAGGACCAGGATCTGGGTTCTGCTCCATCTATAGCGAGTAAAGAATAGCAGCTGTGGTTATATGACTAACCAAAATGGCTGCAATGACCAACAAAAGGTCCTTTATCAGTACATATCGGCAAAGAAGCAGGGACAGGTACCACAGTAAGTACTAACAACAAACATGGCATCGAAGAGTGCTAGCATTGTAGCTGGCTAAAATGCTGATTAAGGTAACACAGGCATCACGCGCATTTGAAACACATGCTTAAGCAACAAGGGCCTAGGGTTTCACCTGCGCTGGAGGTCGTTGCGCCGCTGAGATTCCCGCTAAGCTCCTTCACCGGTATCCATGGGAGACGCGCGCTCGCCGGCGGCAGTTGGCTTGCTTTGCCAAGTTTTTTGCCAGTCCCTTCTGGGAGTCGGATGGGGATGGAAGCCGGCGGCGTGTAGCGGGTGGGAGGCGAGTTGCTCACCGGAAGTCCGGGTAAGGTAAACGCGGCCTAGGGCTGGACCGAACAGCCCACTCGTGTGGGCCTCGTGGGCTGGACCGAGCAGCCCACTTGCATGGGCCTTGCGGGCCGGGCCGAAGCGGGCCGAAGCGAGATGTTCCGCAGACTCCTCTGTCCTGTCCGCGTCCGCTGCAGCTCTGCTCCCTCGTGCGCCGCACCGAGCAATCCACCCTCTAGTACTACTTCATGGCCTGGTGCGCCCTGCGCAGCCGCCTCCTCCCCCACTCCGCCGCCGCCGCCGCCACGCCCCACCGGCTCCTGCTCTGCCTCCTCTCCACCGCGGCCCCGCGCCACTCCCACGGCCACCACCACCACCGCCGCCGCCGCCACTCACCCACCGTCTACGCCACCGCGGCCGCCGAGGCGCCGCGCCCCATGCCGCCCATCGGCCGCGCCACGCGCCACCCCGGGGGCGCCTCCTCCGTCGCGCGCGTCTACGCCGACGTCAACTCCCAGCAGCCCAAGGAGTACTGGGACTACGAGGCGCTCGACATCGAGTGGGGGTAGGCAGGGTTGGAGAGCTCACGCGTCTTAGCCTGCAGATTCGCTGCTACCTAGGGTTTGCGCTCTGATGTCGCTGCTCCTGTGCGTGAGTGCAGGGAGCAGGATGGGTACGAGGTGCTGCGGAAGGTGGGCAAGGGGAAGTACAGCGAGGTGTTCGAGGGCTTACGGACCGGGAGCGAAGAGAGGTGCGTCATTAAGATCCTCAAGCCCGTCAGGAAGAAGAAGGTATAGCTTCATCTTTGCAATGCTTAGTTCATGTGGTGGTTGTGCTTCTCTTGATTGGTTAATGTGCTATTGCTGGAATGTTTATTTGGAAGAGAGGCGGTATGCATCTCTTCGATGCAGAGGCCGAGGTTATTCCCATTTCGAAAAAAAAGTTAATTTGGAAGAGAGCTGAACTGCCGTAGAGTAGAATCTTTAGTTTGACAATGCAAATTTAAATTCGTATGGATAGTTACAAATCTTAGCGTTGGTCTGTGTGATTTGGCTATACTTCAGAGCTTGTGGGAGTGTGTGACAGTGTGGCTCCATGGAACTATTGTGTTATTGTGTCTACTCGCGTGCGTTGAACAATTCGACACGAGACAGAGATTTCTCTTAAAATTTTAAATGTGTGAAAGCAGGCGCAATTGAAGCAGTTAGGAGTTACAGTGCAGGGTTGTGAGAATCCCCATGCACTGCTTCCCACAACGTCGGTTAAGGGATGTTCCACATTAGCAACCTTCTCCCCTCCCCAGTCTCACATCTGGTTTTGGTGAAGGATTCCTTGTAGGCTACGCCTCACCTCCCCCTCCCTGTTCATCTCATATCCTTTCTCCCCAGAAAAGGTCTGCATCTCCTCGCGCTTTGTGGTTGTGAGAACAACCACAGTATCTTGGCGGGAGTCAGCATGCAACAGTTGAGCAGCATCAGAAGGGATTAATGTCATGTTTAATTTTAGATGTGGTTAACCTTCATCATTGGTTATTGGCTATTCAAGAAAAAGAAAAATATTTGAATTTGGTGTATGCTATGTTGTCCATTGGAACTGCTGGGATCATGCGCTGATTCAGCAAGCTTACTCTCATGTAGAAGTTTTTTACCTCTTTTCTAACTTGCCAGATAGTGATTACTAAGTACTTGGTTCTTCTATATTTATTGTCTTACTAGCTGATAATGTTTGCTAGCATACATCTCTTATGAACGTTAGGACCAAGTACAGTTCAATTGTGCACACTTTATGCCCCATGATTTTGGTTATCTATTTGCTCCATTGCATAGTATTATCATTGCATCTTATAATGTATGCTGTGTCTTATACTCTTATTAGCCCTTAACCCTTATTGAGTTGTGTTTATGATGCAGATAAAGAGGGAAATAAAGATACTTCAAAACTTATATGGAGGACCTAACATTGTAAAGCTACTCGATGTTGTCCGAGATGATGATTCAAAGACGCCTAGTCTAATCTTTGAATATGTCAATAATACCGACTTCAGAGTGCTCTACCCCACATTATCTGATTACGATATCAGATACTATATTTTTGAATTATTGAAGGCAAGAATCTGAACCATGAAAGTAGTTAGTATATTTACGTCTCTTTCTACACTGATAAGAGTCGATAGCATACCTTAGTTCTTCCTTCTTTGTTTGGGTTCGTAGAATCTCATGGGTTTAATAGAGTTAAATTGCGCCAATATGGTTGATTACCATTTTGACAAAGTTGGAAAGTAGATCATTGCATGCATGCCACCAGCTGATCAGCACATTTGTTTGGTTAATCAACTGTAAAGTTATCTCCAGATTAATCATGTCAGTTTAAATAACATATCTAATCGAGCCATGACTTGCATATTGTAATGAATTATGATCAATTAAATAAACACAGTTTCAGCTGCAGTAAATCAAAAAAATATGTGAATGTACGTATGCTGCAATTTTACTACCTACTTTGCAGTATATTAACATATATCGTAGGTCATTGCAAGAGTTTTAACAAACTACTCTGTTTGTTGAAGCTTGCAATATTCGAATGCCAAACACTGTGGATGCAGCATACTGAACAACTATCTACATTTGTTACAAGTTTCATATCCTTCAGAGTACATTCAGTTTGATGGTTTTAACTTTTCCAGGTATTTGTGTAGGCACTAGATTTTTGTCACTCACGGGGTATCATGCATCGAGATGTCAAACCCCACAATATCATGATTGATCATGCGAAACGCCAGCTCCGCCTTATTGATTGGGGTCTAGCGGAGTTCTATCATCCCAGGATGGAATATAATGTTAGAGTTGCTTCAAGGTTAGTTCTGAAAGTTTGATGTTCTTGGACTTATTCAGCTTGTTACTAAGGGTATTTTAATTCCACAGCAAGTTTAAATACTGTATTCACTTGTGGACTTCCAAGGGTCCTACCTGTGTATAAAACCAATAACTTTAGTGCTTCTGAAATGGGGCTGATTTTAGAGCTCCTTTATGTTGGATCAGCTTGACTTGTCATGTTTACTCATAGCAATTTTAAATCCACCTACCTGACTTAGTGGAAAGAGTCATGTTGGGCCGAAGTTCACAGTAGGTTATGTCACTATGATAGGATTCACTCATATAAGGATCATAGTAATTGTTCCCAATGTTTCTTAACAGTTTTCATTAGTGTGCTTTGGCTGGTTGATATTTTCTTCTATTTATCTGGCTTACAGCATCCTATTTTGTTGACAGGTGCTATAAGGGCCCCGAATTACTTGTGGATTTGTTAGACTACGATTACTCATTAGATTTGTGGAGCCTTGGTTGCATGTTTGCAGCAATGGTAAGTGGCAAGTCTATGATCAGCCAATCATCTGCATTACCAGGCTTTTACTGATATGCATTTTCAATACTCTCAACAGATATTTCGTGTAGATCCTTTCTTTCATGGTCAGGATAACTACCAGCAATTAGCCAAAATAACCAAGGTATGTTCAGAGCTTCTTAAAGCGTTCATCCCCAATTCCTAGTATTTCCAACCGGCATTTTCTCTTGCGCTCTATGTTTAGATAACATCTTGAATCTTGAGCTGTTTGAAATGTGAATTGGTTAAATATCTGGACAATACCCATAGCTTTGACTTGGTTGGTTAAAATTGCACAATTTACATGCTTGCTTAAATTATTTGTGTGGAATTTTCATATGAGTTGTCTAGAATTTTAGTGAACTAGCACAGCTTTAGTGTCCAGCTTGTTAGTGGAAATGTAACTGTGTATCTACATCTTATAGCTTTGTAACTTAGCTTTGCAACTTATCCGACCACCATAACCATGCCTTGTACATCACATTGCTAACAATGCTTAATATCACAACAATTCTACCAAAAAAAGAGAGCATAAAGATATTCTGGAGGCTAATCCAGTTGTGGTATATGCATTGTCTTGTACAAACAGAGTGCTAATTTGTAATAGTCAGGCCGAGCAATGATATTGATTTCCCTACCCATCCACAAGGATTGAGAACATATCTAGTGCTACCAATGCATGGTAGCAAAAAATTCTGAAAAAAAAAGAGCAAGTCAATAGCATACATGTCTCTATAGGGATTGGTCCTGATAGTTGCAGGATGTTCTCCTGCCGATGTCAGGACTATATGCACTTTCAGAAAATTGGAATTCTCTAGAATTTGTGCAGTACATCCTTGTATTTGCCCTTAAGCTCATTAGACTAGCTCAAGTATATGTTGTGTTAGTTCTACAATAATGACCTGTTCGATTTTTTTTTGTCAGCCGTTTTGGAGCAGTGTTCTTGTATTCCACTACACTGAAGAAATAGTTGTTCAAAACATTTGATAAGTCCTATTTTATAGGAATAGTCTAACTGCAAAACGAATTATAGTTTTTTTAATGCCTTTTGCAGTAATTTTTTTTCTGACTGAAACAACTACATGTTGCTGTTGTAGGTTCTTGGGACAGATGATTTCCACAGCTACCTCGAAAAATACGGTCTTCAGCTTGACCCACAGCTTGAAATGCTTGTTGGAAGGTCATGCATTTCTTTGGATTATCCGTGGGAAAATTATTTTCAGAACAGCAATTTAACATAATAGCACGATTCTAACTATATATATTGCCTGCAGACACAGAAAGAAGCCATGGCTAAAGTTTGTTGACGCAGGGAACAGGCACTTAGTGAGCCCTGAGGTGACTCACGTTGCCTTTAATCAAACCTGGTTCACTACTCATTGGATGTATTATTTTGATATGTTTTTTTTAACTTTTATAGGCAATCGATTTTCTAGACAAGCTGCTTCGCTATGATCACCAAGAAAGGCCTACAGCAAAGGAAGCCATGGTATGCATTCCCACTCGTACATCCAAGAAGCATATTTGTGGGATCAATGCTACATATAATTTCCACTGTTTTACACTTAAAATGTGCTACCATTTTTCTCTGCAGGCTCATCCCTATTTCAATCCGGTAAGAAGCTCCGAAAGCACCCAGGAGGACGTTCAATAGCGTTTCGCACTGTCGTGCACATATTTGACAATTTTTTGGAGTGCATGTCGAACATGGACTAACACAGAATGAGTGTATTTTATTTTTCAAGGTGCTTGCATGGCATATCCAGAATAATGCCTTGACCGGGATGTAATTGTCATTTTGTCACTTTTTTGTTTACTTGGATTCGTTCTTATTTCCCTGTTACTTCTGATTTTTTATCAATAAGAATCCCTCACTAGTTTGTTTTCAACATCTTCACCTAGAAATCTGTGGCCCTCATTTTTCCATGTGTTTTTGTCCGATGCTATATCATTGTAATTTCCCTGATTTACGTAAGTACAAGCGCCTGTCGCTTGGTGTCAGTGTACGTAGCTCTTGGTTGTGCCCTCTGTTTTGTTTTATGTTTGCTTTGCAAGCATGAGATGGTATGGCCAGTTAAGCTGCCACAACACCGAAACTGATAAGATAATCTAGCACTGTAGATTCGTGCAAGTCCTATCTTCAGAATACCATGACTCGTTTTTGTTCTGAGACGACAACACGACTCTTTGAATGTGAACATCTAAAATGTTCTGTTCTATATCTTCTGCAACCAAAGAGATGAAATAGCCGCAGGCCGACCAGCTGACACACATCACGCTGTAATGTATCGTGTGGAATGGACGAATCGGCTGCACGTGTTCCACAGGAAACGTTCTCATCTCGGCAATCAAGCACGCGCCAAACCCTCAACGGGGCATTCGTCGTGGGCCGGTGCTGTCTTGCACACAGCACGGTGCCATTGCTATTTGCCACCAACACGTGCACACCTTGGACCGCATCGTGCCTTTAGAGCATCTCCAGCCAGCCGTTGGGGCTCCACACGGCCAAATCCGGCGTTATTTTAGCGCCGGATTGGACAAAATTTAGACGTGGGGAGCGCCGAATTTCCAACCGGCTCCTCAGGAAGACGTCCGAAGATCAGTGTTTTTGGCTTATTTTTACAAATAAACGTTACAGTTCGACGAATTTGATACAGTTTGCCAAGATTTGACTTATTTTTACAAATAAACGTTACAGTTTAACAAAACAAGCAAATAATTTGACAAGTTTTCAAATAAATCAAATGAAAACTAGTTGGTGTTGCCTCGAAACCTCCATATATGCTCCACCAGATCATCCTGCAGTAGTTGATGCATTGTGGAGTCTCGAATCTCCTGACGCATAGCGATGAACGCAGCCCACGATGCCGACACCTGGTGATTAGGCTGTGCAAGAGGACCCTCTCTCTCATATGGTGCAGCTTGTTCGCTCAACCGGATACTTTCTCTCATTCTCAATTATCATGTTGTGTAAGCACATACAACAGTTCATCACCTCCCACATCTGACCTTTGGACCAACTTAAAGAGGAAACCGGACTACATCAAATCTCTGCCGGAGGACACCAAATGCACGCTCGACGCCCTTTCGACAGCCTTCTTGTGCCTTCACAAACTCCACCTCCTTCGGGAGGATAGGGCTCAAGACACTACTAGGAAAACCCTTATTTGTGGCGCACCTATTTGGGCTTCAGTGGCGCACCTATGGTGCGCCACGCATATCAAGCCACTGGTATTTATTACCCGTGGCGCACGCCCATGTGCGCCACGGTTAAGTGTCCTATCCGTGGAGCACCTAGAAGGGGTGCGCCACGCATAATATCTGCGGCGCACCCAATTGGTGCTCCACTGGTATATTTTCTATTTGTATTTTTTTCGAGAATACAGTAGAAATACACAGTATATAGCACAAAAATATACAGTATTCAGCAGAAATGCAAAGATATACACATCAGTAACACTGGAATTCACCAAAATACATCAATATGAAGTCAAGTGTCGAAAGACATCAATATAAAGTCAAGTGTCGAAATACATGGTCAAGTGTGGAATCATTACACAAGTACAACTTTGATCATTACATATTATATATGGAGTTACATATCACTTAGACTACTGTATGAACGAATAGATCACACCGGCGACGACGATGAGCAAGATCGAGACCATAATCAAGAACTTCATTCGATTCTTCTTCCACACGTGTCTCCTTCACTTGGAGACCGTGAGCTCTCTTGTCTTGTACCCTTTGTAGCAGTTGCCGCTGAAGTTGGTCACCGGTCTGTGCCTGGCAGTCCTCCCACTCCTCGTAGACTCCTAGAACCCGACCACTGTACACCACGTACCACTTCGCCATCTCTCTATAGACATGTAGTATATATGTTATGCAACGAAAGGAATGACAAAGTGCAAAAACATGCTTGCATGATCACAAATACAATGGCAAGGATTCATAAGCCTAGAATAAAATATAGCATGGATGACGATCGATCATATATAAGCAAGTCCAACATCGAAAAAAAAGTTCGAATAGATCACACCGGCGACGACGATGAGCAAGATCGAGACCATGATCAAGAACTTCATCCGATTCTTCTTCCACACGTGTCTCCTCCACTTGGAGACTGCGAGCTCTCTTGTCTTGTACCCTTTGTAGCAGTTGCCGCTGAAGTTGGTCACCTGTGCCTGGCAGTCCTCCCACTCCTCGTAGACTCCTAGAACCCGACCACTGTACACCACGTACCACTTCGCCATCTCTGTATAGACATGAAGTATATATGTTATGCAACGAAAGGAATGATAAAGTTCAAAAACATGCTTGCATGATCACAAATACTATGGCAAGGATTCATAAGCCTAGAATAAAACATAGCATGGATGACGATCGATCATATATAAGCCTAGAATGGAGTATATATGTTATGCAACGAAAGGAATGACAAAGTTCAAAAACATGCTTGCATGATCACAAATACTATGGCAAGGATTCATAAGCCTAGAATAAAACATAGCATGGATGACGATCGATCATATATAAGCCTAGAATGGAGTATATATGTTATGCAACGAAAGGAATGACAAAGTTCAAAAACATGCTTGCATGATCACAAATACTATGGCAAGGATTCATAAGCCTAGAATAAAACATAGCATGGATGACGATCGATCATATATAAGCCTAGAATGGAGTATATATGTTATGCAACGAAAGGAATGACAAAGTTCAAAAGCATGCTTGCATGATCACAAATACTATGGCAAGGATTCATAAGCCTAGAATAAAACATAGCAGTTCATATGATCATATATAAGCAGTTCATAATACGAAAAAAAAGTTCTAGCGCCTAGAGGGGCCCGCCTCGTCGTCGTTGGCCCCCTTCTTCGTCGCCGCTAGGCCCGATCGAGCATCTCGTGCGGCGGCGGGGGCGGGGAGGAAGTCATCCTCCACAATCTTGTGGAGGCGACCGGAGTCCTCCGCGAGCAGCGCCAAGAGGCGCCGCCGCTCCAACTCCATGAAGCCGCGCGCTCCCTCCTCCGTCGCGTGGCGGTCGCGGGACTCCTTGAGCCCCGACTCAAGAAGTAGGCCGTCCAACTCATCGTCGCGCGCCGCCTCCTTGTTCTCCATCCGCAGAGAACGCCACGAGGCGTGGATGGCCGCCTGTTCTTCATTCTCGGGGTCCGAGATGGCCCACTCCATGTCGTCGATCTCCGCCTGGACTTCCGCCTCCAGGCGGTCGTTCTCTTCTTCGTCCTCCGGGTAGTCCACCTCGGGGACTTCTTCCTCCTCGTCGTCGGACGCTGGAGGTGGCGGCGTTGGAGGCGGCGTCGGAGGGGGAGGGGGTGGTGGTGGGCGTTGGCTCATCATAGCGTAGGTGGTGATCTTGCGGCGCACCATGGCGTACCTAAAAGCAGAGAGAAAAATGTTTAGTACAACAAATAATCGATCAAAAAATTCGACAGCACCTCCCCTATAAATGGCTACCTAGGAGTGCCTATTTCTCACCGAAACAGAAATCAATCAACATTTTGGGAGTAATAGGCACTCATTTTCAAAAAACCTGTAAACAATTCACACAAAAGAACATGCTCACAGTATTGTTGCTCACAGTATAAGAACATGCTCACAGTATAAGAACATGCTCACAGTATATCATCACAGTATAAGAACATGCTCACAGTATATCATCACAGTATAAGAACATGCTCACAGTATAAGAACAAAAATTATAACTAGGTTACTTAATCTACTCCTTTTGTGATAGTGCAATAGCAGTAAATATGATTCATACCAAAAACAGGATCTACTGCCCTCTTCTACTCCTTTTGTGATAGTGCAATATTGGTAAAAGTAAGAACATAAACTCATCATCGTCTTCCTCTCTCCTATTCCTAATAAGCTTTAGTCTTTGTGTATTCATTGCAACACTAAAGCAATAGCAAATAAAGGCGGACAATAAGAATACAAAAGCTAGATTGCATGGTTTCACATAAAAAACAATAGCAGTAAATATGATTCATACCAAAAACAGGAGTTCTCACAGGATCCCAAGATGTAGGTGGTTGATCTAAGCCAACAATAGGCCAAGGAGCAGGTATCTACCAAAAAAAGAAGAAGCTAAATTAAAAACACAGGGGCAGAGATTAATGTACTACTACATCCCTCACAACAGATCAGCAACACCAAATTAATCATATAGATATGCAATCGAGTTAGTTTCTCTATGATAGCTCAAGAAGCACTTGGTCACAGCAAGCTATGTTGATGACTCAATGTCAAAGTTGGAGCACTACTTGTAGCCATCAGTACTGTCACGCTAGCAAGATCCTAGTATTTACCATGGAGAGTATAGAAAATAAAAACTATAGAGATGATACAAACACATACAGAATCTAGCTTCAACTCGGATGAAAATCCCAAAAAACGATTCCATGCAGAAAATTGACACAATAACTGCCAGTGCTACAGAAAAGCTATCATCACCAGCTAGCAACAACAATTTAATTTGTTTGCCATGTAGCTACAACTATTTAACAAGTTAATTTCAGTACAATGATTCATATGTTACTGCAAGCTAGATTCATATACAGAGGACACGCCCAGATCATTTCAAACAATTGGGCGTTCTCTGAATTTTCCCAATGGTATCAGTGCAGCAAACAGTTGGACATAACATCTTTGTTACAGAGATATGATACCCACATTATATTAGTCCTTTATACCAGACTACATGCAAACGGATCAAATCTAGGTCCTAAATTCACGCCACACCTAGCACTACACAATGTATGCATTGCCTCAAATAATAGCTTCACTATCTGAACTGAAGGAACGTTCAGATATGTGCACATCTAGGACTGGATCCAGTGGCCCATGGCCTAGGGACAGAAAATGATTTCGTTCCAGAATCCGATCTGACCGCCACTCTTTCTTTCTTTTTTGCTTCTACTAGGAACGCATTGAGGATGCGCGCTGAGACCAGTGCGCTGCGGCTTGGTTTGCTCGATCTTCCAGGTCCAGCGAACGGCGGAGCTCATCTCATCGGAGCCGCGAGCTCCCAGAGCTCCGTCGCGGATGGCGGCGACACCAAGAAACCCTAGAGAGAAGGGGAAAAGGGGAGGATGCGCGAGGACTCACCGGGGACCAGTCGACGGAGGAGGATCTCGTTGGCGCCATCTTGATTTGCTCCTCCTTTCACCGCCGCCGTTTGCTCGTGTCGCCACCGCCGTCTGCTCGTGTCGCCGCCGCGTCTTCCACGACCAAAAACACGAGTGTGGGCGAGTGCGGCTCGGAGCGGAGTGTGGGCGAGTGCGAGCGCGGCGGCTAGGGTTCGGGCCGGGGCGAACCATTTTATGCGTGGCGCATCCCATGGGGCAATAGTTCAAAATAGGCCGAAGTGCCATCTAGACAATAATCTCGTCATAGCCTAGTGGTTCTCGGTAACGCGTGCTGTCTGTTTGGGGAGGTGCCAGGTTCGAACCCTGGACCTCCCACCCTTTTTTCTTTTTACAAAAACTGTATTTCATAAAGTTCAAAATTACTATATTGCAATAAATAACATTTACTTATTATAAAAATAATAATTTTCTCCCACCCTTTTTTCTTTTTACAAAAACTGTATTTCATAAAGTTCAAAATTACTATATTGCAATAAATAACATTTGCTTATTATAAAAATAATAATTTTTAAATAGTACCAGTCCGACATCTATATATCATATCATTGTTAGAAAAAACCATATGAATCATATATCATATATATGATCATTGTTACAAAAAACCAAAAATCATTTATATGATTGTTCCTCCAATAAATGACACATGTTGTCCGATGTCGATTCCGAACGAGCTACCGTCGTCGACTCGTCACGATCTTCTTGCCCTTCTTTGTCGCGGTTGAATAATTGAGCCCGGAAACATGGGGATTTCTTCTCGTGTACGGGCATCCTTTAGCAGGAAGGTGGGCAGTAGTAGTCGTTTCTCTTGGCCTTTTTGCGCATATGACCTTGAGTATCTGCCTGCGTCTCATCATCATCAGCGTCATCGGGGCGTCCTCCATGAAGTTCTTTCCTGATGCCCAGCTTGATCAGGTCGTTTCTTGCCTTTGGCCCATCTTTGGTTTTCTCCGGCATGTTGATGATAGTGGCAACTAGACTCTCGCACACGTTCTTCGTGATGTGCATGATATCAAGGCTATGAGGCGTGTGGAGGTATTTCCAGTACGGCAGGTCCCAGAAAACGGACCTCGCTTTCCATACACCTCGCAGCGGCTTTACCCTTGTACGCTTCTTTCCCGGCGTGGGGCACGCTTCCCATTCTTCTAGCACATCATTGATATCCTCTCCATTATAAATAGGTGGGGATGTTTCGAGCTCCTCACTACCATTGAACAGATCTCCGCGTTTTCTCCAAGGATGATCGGCGGGAAGCCACTTTCGAATGCCAGGGAACACGGTTTTTGAAGAACCGGGGTCCTTCGGTAGCTGGACATGCGACGTTTTATCCATGCACCTGACACATGCATTGTGTCCATGGGCCACCTGGCAAGAGACATATGCGTATCCAGGATAGTCCTGCACCGTCGTGAGCAACGCGGCTCTCAGACCAAAATACTCTCCTTTGTAGGCGTCCCACGTACGTGTCGGCGTCTCCCACAACATGGCTAACTCCTCTTTCAACAGCTCGAGATACAGGTGCATGTCGATACCCGATTGTTTCGGCCCCTGAATAAGAATACTCATGTGTACGTACCTCTGCTTGGTGCACAGCCAGGGGGGAAGGTTGTACGGCCATACAAAGACGGGCCAGGTGCTATGCGTGCTACTCTGGTTGCCGAAGGGATTGAGTCCATCTGTGCTCATACCCAGCCTAACGTTCCTGGCATCGTCCCCGAAACCGTCTTCCATGTCCAACACGAGCCACTGGCTAGCGTCCGCAGGGTGTGTCAGGATCGTGCCCTTCTCCGGATCATCTTCGGGCTTCTCCCTTTCCGCGTGCCATTGCATGAGCTTTGCTTCCTTAGGGTCTACGAAATACCGCTTTAGACGGGGGGTGATAGGAAAGTACCATACCACTTTTCGAGGAACTTTCCTGTTCCCTCTCTTGTATCGTGATTGGCCGCACACCGGGCATGTGGTTAGTTCCTTGTACTCGTCCCGATAAAGTGCGCAATCATTGATGCATGCGTCGTACTTCACATGCGGTAGATCGAGAGGGCACACGACTTTCTTGGCCTCCTCGGTACTCCTTGGCAATGTGTTCCCCTCGGGAAGCTTCTCGTGCCAGTATGCCATGTTATCGTCGAAGCTAACATCGGTCCATTTGTGTTGCACCTTCATCTCCAAAGCTTTGAGGGTTACGTTCAGGCGTGTATCCCCGGGCCGGCACCCAGGATACAACGGAGTTTTCCCGTCTTTCTCCATTTGCTCCAGCTTGTCTTTCTCACGGGCAACAGCTTTGGCGGTGCTTGTCTCTGTGAGGAGCAGTTCTTGAACATGAGGGTCCCGCAAGGCTGAAGTTAGCGGTGTCTCTGTGTCTGCGTCTTCCCCACCACCATCGGATCCGGTGTCATCATCATGTCCCGCATCTCCTTCAACATGTCTAGGTGACTCTTCGCCTTCTTGTCGGCCTCCCACGTCACCATTTCCTGCCGACGGGGGCCCGTTGTTGACGTCCTTGTCAATGTAGCCTTTCATGAAACCACTCATGAGCAAGTGCTTCTCCAATGTACCGGAATCAGGCTTGATTAGGGCCCTGAGGTTGCATCTATGACAAGGACATCTTATCTCGGACATGTTGTTCCGAATCATGACGGCCATCGCGCGTTCCTTGTATCTAGCCACCATACCTTCGCTCATGTGGCGCACCATCGTTGCCTGCGCGCACGGTATGGAGCAAATGAGAATATTTAGAATAATTTATGGTCATATCGCCGGAAAAATTTGGCATGACCTTCCCTATAAATAGGACATATGGGTAGTGCAAAAGTTTGCCGAAACAGAAATTAATCAACATTTCGGCAAACATCCATGCACCACGCGCCGGTACCTGCACAAACCATACACAAGCATCCATGCCCCTCTCGATCACATACAAAACATGCACATATGCCATATATATATCACATACCGCCGCGCGTCGGCCGCCACAAGGAAACAAGCATACATGTTTTCATCCAACCATATACTCACCTATTAGACAAGCTATACCGATGAATCCGTGAGCGGAGAGCCAAACTATTGAGGGAGACAAGATATGTGCTAGCTAGTTGGGAGGAGAGCTAGATATATATATATATATGTGGGAGGGGAGGAGGAGGAAGTCAACCCTTACATATCTATCCAAATCCAAGTTTTGGCTAGCTACCTAAAATGGAGAAATAGTTGAAGAAAATGGGGGTGGAGAGAGAAGAGGAACTAGAGCTAGAGCTAGATCTATGGGAGTGAGGGCTTGGAGTGGGAGGTAGGGGGAGATGGCACCTTTATGGTGGTAGGTACGGCATATCCGTGGCGCACCTCAAAATGGTGCTCCACAGATATATATACCCGTGGCGCACCTCAAAATGGTGCTCCACAGATATGTCTGCCACATTTTCCAGAGGGTGGGCCCACACATATCCGTGGCGCATGTATATGTGGTGCGCCACGGGTATGCACATTATGCGTGGCGCACCCCAAATGCATGCGCCACGGATATGGGGGCCTGACACCCCATGCCCTGGTGCTCGGTGGGGCCCACTTATCCATGGCGCATGCTTTCCACGGTGCGCCACGGGTAAGATGATATCTGTGGAGCACCTGTATTTAGTGCGCCACGGATACTTATCCGTGGAGCACCGAAACTTAGTGCTCCACAGATAATGGGCCCATGGATAAGGGTTTTCCTAGTAGTGAGATAGTCTTCACAAATGTTGCCCACTTTGGATAGATACCGTCTACAAGATAGTATCCCTTGTTGTAGTGCCGACCATTGATCACAAAGTCAACCGGGGAAGCATGACCCTCAACAAGCTTGGAAAAGATCGGCGAGTACTGCAAGACATTGATGACGTTGTTGGATCCCGGCATACCAAAGAAGGAGTGCCAAATCCAGAGATCATGGGTAGCCATTGCCTCAAGTATCACAGTGCAGCCTTTTTTGTGACCCTTGTACATCCCCTGCCATGAAAACGGACAGTTCTTCCATTTCCAATGCATGCAGTCAATGCTTCCAAGCATCCCCGGAAATCCTCGAGCTTCATTGAAAGCGAGGATCTGAGCAGTGTCTTGGACAGTGGGTGATCTCAAGTAGGTGTCCCCAAACACTGCTATCACCACTCTGCAGAATCGGTAGAAACAATCAAAGGCGGTGGACTCCGCCATCCGAAGATAGTCATCGGTAGAATCACCAGGAGCTCCATATGCCAGCATCCGCATAGCCACCGCGCACTTTTGGAGGGCGGAAAACCCTACCATGCCGGTGCAATCTAAATTGCATCTGAAATAGGAGTCATAGTCTCGAAGGGCATAGACAATTTTCAGGAAAAGCTTCTGGCTCATCCTGAAACAACGCCTAAAAACAGCCTCACCGTGCAGTGGATTGTCGGCGAAGTAGTCGGCGTAGAGTATGCAGTAGCCCTCCATTCGCTGCCTCGGCTTGCACTTCTGGCGACCTGGTGCCGACCCACCACGGCGACCAATGACCGTCTCCGCGTACAAGCCCGACAGGCAAGCTAGGATCAACATATGCTCCTCGTCTTGGGCGGCGGCTGCCATCTCTTCTTCAAAAATCTCAGCGAACATCTGCTCCTCCTCATCGTCCGAGTCCATGTCCGGCCAGGCAAATGGATGAACACCTGCCGGGCGTGTCGACGAGGCGCGACGAGAGGAGTTGCCCGACGGCGGAAGATAGCCAGATGGCACACCGGACGGCAGAATATAGGCTGGTGGGAGGAGGGACGGCGGAGTTCAGGCAACCGGCCGGCGGATTGGCGAGGGGTGGTGCCGACGGCGACAGAGCAACGAGGGGAGGGAGAGGGGGATTTGCGACCAGATAGTAGGGTTTGCGTATTCTCTCGCCGACAGAGCGGGCCCATCCCTGCTTTTCTCTCGTCCGGAGTCCTCGAGCGCGTCCCGAGGGACCGGGGATGGCCTGGGCTCGCCGAATGGATGAAGGCCCAAATCCGGGGGAAAACGAGGAACCGGGGGCGCGACTGGGCCGTTTTTCGCCGTCCGGATAAAAAAATGGCTGCCGGGGACCTCGCCTGGTTCATGGCTGGAGATGCTCTTATCCATGGTCCCTGGCCTAAACGCAGATAAGATCCTCGGGTAGGGCGGGCGCAAGTGCAACCCTCCCGTTCTCACTTCTCATGATGGCTTTGCGCAATGGCATCAGTACTTGCCTGCTCGAGGCCGGTCGGGCACTGGTACGTACAGAGCCAACGCATCTCATCTCCGGTCCGGTGTCTCTCGTCCTGCCCACTGACATGTGGTCCCATCTACTTTGGGGCCATCTGTATGTGCTTGCGGCCAAAATTGCTTAGTTCGGAGCCGGCCTCGTCTAGGTTTAGGGTCTGGTTCACACTACATTGTATTGTTAATTTAGTTACTTACGCATCAAAATGCTTTCTCGCGTGAATATTTTATAACTAGTTACGCACGCATCCTATTATTATAAGTTGCACTTCTAAATTAAAAAAAGTGAGTTAAATTGTAGGTGTTGGTTATGTTGCATCTACACAATTTTGGCCCAAAACATGACCATATGTGATCTGTGCAAAAAGAAAAAAGATTGAGTGAATAGTATCACATGCTATTCACACATTATTTGTCTTTTTTTCCATAGGTAAAAAATATTATATTTTAGGATAATTTTTTTGTAGTTGTACAAGATATAACATGATCTATGTCGAGGATTTGTGAAAATTTGAAATTGCAGCGTGCGACATGGGGTGATGCAACTAGTTGCAAACTTTTTTTTTGGACGAAAAGGCAGCCTGGACGAGTTGAGAAGATTGCCAGACTAGGCAGCGTGCAAATAATTTGGCCACAGCGTCATGCTTTCGCTGATCAATGTCAGCATGTCACTAACCCGATGAAAACGAATATCGTGGCAATGCATGCATGCACGCAGCCTTTTCCGGCTAGCACACACACAACGTGATAAAATTCCATCGTCTTGTTGTTCGGGGGGCCGGCCGGAGCGACTCCAACTGGCCATGCCACGGCCTCCGGCCACCGTGAAACACAAGAAAGGCTGGCTCTGCGCCCGTGCCCCCCCCCCCCCCCCCCCCCCCACCACCAAACCACCTGGCACACGAAATATGATCGACAGTCAGTCAGACGAGATCGTCTTGTCCGGGACAAATCGGATCGATCGCATGCTTCACTTGCAGGCTCGTTCAATCATGGGACGAACGTACCATGTTCCAACATGTGTTACTCTGCTGCTACTGGTGCTGTTCTACAATGTAGTGCACGTACCTACTGCTAGCTGCTGGCTTAGCCCGGTAAGGTCCTCCGTGAAACAAACTTAAGATTAAGAAGACACTGGCCAGGGCCAATGCGTACTACGTGTGTGCCGCCGTTAAGCTTGCATTGCGTTGGAGGGGGAACGAATGCTACGTAAGGATGGATCGATCATCTCCCAAAGCCAAAGGATTCATCGATGCTTGATGAAACACCCTAGAGTACGTAGTACTACAAAGTTGGCGAAGATGGTCAAGTTCACAGTAGACCAACTAACTGTGTGACCCCATCGATCTACTCCAACCTGGGACCCCAAATTGATGCAGTGTGATTAATCTAATCCAGGAACACATCGAGCCACTTGAAATGTACTGTTAGCACAATGTGGAACGTGGAGACGTGGAGTCAAAAGTACACACTGGATTGCCAGACAACTAGAAATGTGGGTTAACGTTTGACCTAGCTAATTAACCAATCCCTACTTCACGAGATTAGCGTTTAGCAGGGCAATAATCCAGGATTAGCGCGGGTCTGCTCCCCGGCTGCTTACTGGACCCCAATTGCTTGTCATTTTAAAATTGCGATTCTTGGAGAAGGGGTTCAAAATTCAGATGGTCCATGCGAGTGGGTGAGCTTTCCAGACGAGGCAGCCGGGGCTTTCATTTCGTGCACGACAACCATGGCGGTTCCCTACATTGTGTCTCTCATTTTTGGCAGACCTACCTCATGTCTGGTAACTCACTAACGGTTTTCTGGCAAGTCTTGCTGAAAAATAATAGCTAGAAAATTTATATTTTACGATGGACCGACCAATCGAGGCGGTTGTCCTGAGCTTGTCATGTGCTATACGATTATGATTTAAACTACACAGGGTTCTGGTCTTCTAGATGACTGACTTAACTATACGTAATTCACTAGATTTACTACTACGTTTAAGGTTTTGTAGCTTCGAGTATTTTTGGCACGATTTCATTTCATTAAGGGCATTACTAGGGCTAAAGTTATGAAGATTTAATAATCGTTGACAGACCCTAAGTTTTTCTTGACACCTTTTACCACAGGGGAGGACCTTACCGTGTAATACAGTCCCTAAGGGAAAACATCACTAAACTAAAGTAAGCTTGCATGTATGCACGTAACTAAGATATATCACAATACAAAAATATGCCTTTGCCAACTTTATTCAAGTTGTCGTAGTAAGGTTGTTTCGTTCATTCCTTGTACTCGTTGTCTGCCCTTTGGAATGATTTTATGGGGTAGGATTTGAAAGGAATTTCCCATGTCATTCGGAACAGTTGTCGGCCTCTGTAAAGGGTTCAGAAGTCAAGTTAGAGATGACACAACCAATATGACTTAGCGATCAACCACAATAGCAATGACACAATACTAGGCTTTGACACTTGAACTACAATGGTGAAATTATTGTTCTGGGAATCGTAATATTCACCCATGGGTCCCATCCAAGCATACACGACATCTACATGGAAAAACTTCAACTTGAGTTAATTCAAGTCTAGTAGATGGTAAGTCTTGGACTATCCCCTCTCTTTGCAAAATTCTTCCAAGACTAGTGGACCAAAATTTATCTATCTTAGCTTTCCACTCCAGCCACCAATGGTAAGGTTGATCATTTCTCAAGGACCACATGCCTATAACCCCTAAAACGGTGGAAGGACATTCGCACCCAACCCAATGCAAGAAGGGGAGATGGCTAGATTTTCAAGCCCTTCTCAGGGCTGTTTACTACCGGCGTTGTGTGAGATCCTGACTTAGCCCTTGGGAATCCTTGCTCTGTGCCGAATATCGATGTTCAAACCAGTCGATGATATGCTAACATACAAAGTAAGACACAATTCCATGAGGCCTACAAACCTATTTGAAAACAATATTGTGTCAATTCTCGTAAAGTGTACAACATTCACTATTAACTCTCATTGTTTTGATTACAACAAGAAATATGCTTAGAGAACCAATAGAAAATGACCCAAAGACACACAATACTATAGAGAGAGAGTCGCAACCAAACAAGCGACACGTTATTGGAGGTGGATGGTGTTTCAGGGTTCACAAGCACTTGGTAAATGTTATTTCTGCTGTGATACATTCATATCAAATAGACTTAAAGAATATCATGGATTTTATATGGTATATAAGTTTTTTGTGTGTTGGTGTCAAAACTATGTTTGAATCACAATGAAGAAGAAAAATGCCTAGTGCGTATTCCGTTGGAGAATGATTGTTTTGGTTGGTCAATTAGCACCCAAAAGGGCCTTTCGGTGGAACACACCACACAATTCTCCAAGATCCGGGAGATGATTGACAACTTACAACTTAACCATGATATAATGTATAAGATCTCATGGAAGTTTGGGAAAGATGATAGCTATTCGACCTCCTCAGCATACCAAATGCAATTTTTGGGTCTTACCCACTCTCCAATGCCTATTATGTTTTGAAGCCATGGGAGCCCCCCCCCCCCCCCACAGTGGAAGATCTTTGATTGGTTGATCCTTCAAACTAGGTGTGGACGGTGGATAGGCTCAAGCATTGTGGATGGCAAAATTGTGGTTAATGTAAGCTTTGCAACCAATTGCATGAATCAGCTTCCCACCTCATCTTCAAATGTCGCTTCACCATGCCTGTTTGGTCATCTATTAGAGAATGTCTAGGATTTTTTTTACATCCAACCACAAACTTGGGGCGCAATTCAATCTGTTAAGGAATGGTGGAGTGAGGTGATCCACAAGCATGTGTGACCACAAAGAGGGGACAATAGAAGAAGGCTATGGTTTCCCTTGTGATGCTAGTCTCGTGGGAAATTTGGAAGGAAAGACATGATAGGTTCTTTAAGAACAAAGCCTCAACCGCAACGATGCTAATTGCGAAGATCAAAGAGGATGCTTCTTCGTGGAGTCTTGCGGGGCAAAAGCATTAGTAATATTACAAATCACACAGGTTTTCACCGTGCAAGTTCTTTTCTTAATGTCTATAAAGGTCACATACACGGAAACTCAAAATGGAGCCCAGACGATAGTGAGCTCATTTTGAATTTTTCTTGTTTGAAGCTTCAGAAATTCAAAATTATGCGTTTCAAAAAATCCAAAAAAATATCCAGACGTAGCCAATGTTGTACTCTTTCATTGTGTAAATTTATTACATTGTATTTTAGGCTCAATAATAATAAAATTCTCACAAAAAGACAAAATCAAGTTTCATTCTACTCTTCATTACTCAGCACGGATTCAAAAGTTTTAATTTATCATTTTTGCCGAGCCCAAAGTATAACATATTTCGGTCTGAAATGTTGCACACTTATGAAATATAGCATTGTCTACTTCATGGTAATTTTTCGCAATTTTTTGAGACATTTAAATTCAAAATTTCAAAGGTTTGAAATTCGGTCTCCATGGAGCTCAAGCTCCAAATGGCCGTTCCCTCACATACCACTTTTTTTCTTTTCAAATTTTGTAGGAATAAGTACCAAGGTCATACAGAATTGAGCCTACCTGACTTAGTTAGCGAAGTGACCCCAACCAACCAGGTTAAAGTCCTCACAAACGCAAGTTTGAATTCTTATTATTAAAAATTCAGGTGTATGGGTTTTCCACTACTGCATTTTCTTTAAAAAAAATATCAAGGTAATACATAGTGCATGATTTATTTCAGAATTTTGTGGAACTTGCAAATACGTTTTTTTTAAGTCGATATAATGGTGTCGGCTGGTGTATATACGAGCACAAGTTTCTGTCTCATCAGAGGACAAGAGAATTAAGCCCATTTTTTTTTAGATAAAGAGGGTTTTCCTCCGGTTCCATTAAAGAAACCACATCATAGTGTTTTTTACAGCCACCCCACTGCAAAACCAACACACCCAAGTTCAACTCCTACAGGAGCTACACACACAATAAGAAGGTTCAACATCCAACCACCAGCCTCGCTCACTCAACCAGGAGTGACAGGCACAAACATCATCACCAGCAACAAAGGACGAAGCTACACTACTCGCAGCATTCCTTCCCTATCGTCCTCCAGTGCAAGTGAATTCGCGTTCAGATTCTTGGCCAAAGACGACGTCGTAGCCTCCCAGTCATCAGTGTCTTCGTTATACATCCACGGGCCACTCCAGGTCGCCTCCAGCTTTTTCACCACAATTTGATGGATCTTGCCATCGACCTTCCTCATCCAGGTTCCGGCCACGTCAACAGGGGAGGTTGCCGAGCTAGCTGCTCCAAGGCTAGGATCACCCCCTCGAGCTCTCTTTTGCTTCCTTCCGGACACAGCAGTTTCCATCGCACAAGAGTGTAAGCCACCCTCAGATAGATCACCTGCATACATGACCATGATCTTTTGTTAAAACACACTTCATTTCTACTTTTCCATAGCAACCATAGCGCAGCAGCATGGACAATATTAGAAACAACATGTGTTTTATCACAGATCCATAGGCTAGAAATTGCCAGCAGATTAACCTGCCCATGCATTTTAGTAATTACAGAGATTTGTCTCCACAGCTCCCTAGCTACTACACATTCAAAAATAAATGAGGGATATTTTCCTCCTCAGAGCAAAAGACACAACTAAGGTCAGGAAGTTCCTGCCTCTTGTGCAAATTATCTCTGGTCAACAATTTATTATAGAACAATAACCATAAAAACACATGAACTCTAGGTGGAATTTTCAACTTCCACACAGAGGGAATATGGACAGGCATAATGCCTCTAAAATTAACAATAGCATAGAGAGAGCTAACAGAGTATACTCCCTTAGCCTCAAACTTCCAAATGAGAGAATCAGCTGTTCCATCAAATTGTATAGATTCAGCAATGCTCTTCAGGTCATACCATCTCTGCATTAACTGATGATCAACACACCTCCTAAAAGTTAATTTCAGATTAACTCCATCCCACACCTCAGCAATACTTATATTCTGCTCATTGACCAAAACATAAAGATCCCAGAAAAGTATAGCTAGGCTACAATGACCAAACCAGTGATCTTCCCAGAACTTAATATTCCTGCCATTACCCACCTTCCACTGATATCCCATCTTTGCTGCCCTAGAAGCCCACATCACACCCTTCCAAAAGGGGGAGAGGCCCTGCTCTGGGCAAGCAAAAATGTTGGGAGCATCAGTTCTATATTTGTGATCAATGATCTGCTTCCAGATTTTGTGCTCATATAATTGGTACCTTCTAATCCAAGAAGCTAAGAGACATAAATTCATCTCATCTAGATTAGGAATACCCAAACCTCCATACTCTATTTTTTGGGCTACCATCCCCCAATTGGCCAGATGATATTTATGGTTCCCTTCATAATCATCCCACAGGCAATGAGCCATTTGAGAGTTGATTAGGGAAATAGCCCATTTAGGGAATTTAATTATACTCATCAGATAATTAGGAATGCTGGCCAACACAGACCTAATCAAAATTATTTTTTCTTTGTAAGACAATAATTTGCCTCTCCAACCTCCAGCTTTTTTTATAATTTTGTCTATAACAGGTTGCAGGTCTTCTTTCCTCAACCTTCTATAGTGCAAAGGAGCTCCTAGATATTTAATAGGAAAGCACCCAAGTTTGCAACTCAAAGATTGAGCATATTCTTGAGACTCTTCAACACTAATATTAATAGGCACCAGATCACATTTGTGAAAGTTTATGCGCATTCCTGACATTTGCTCAAAACAAGACAACAACCATTTCAAATTCCTAGCATTATCAAGACTCTTATTCAGAAATAATAAGGTATCATCAGCATATTGCATGCTCACGATACCTGTGGGGCAGAAAGATCTAAACATCCTAGAAATAAGTTGTCTGTCCGCAGCTTTAATAAGCATTCTTGTAAAAACATCAGCCACAAAGTTAAAGAGAACAGGTGATATAGGATCACCCTACCTAACACCTCTACTAGCTATAAAATAGTCACTGTTCACATCATTAATCCTCACACCTACAGATCCTTTGTCCAACAAGGATCCAATTAGAGAAAGGAAGCTAGGGCTAAAGCCCCTCTGATCCAACATTTTCATAAGAAAACTCCTATCTACTTTATCATAAGCTTTTTCATAATCAAGCTTAAAGATAAAGCCACTTTCCTTCTTCTGAACAGCATCATGAATAATTTCATGAGCAGACACCACAGACTCTAAAATAAATCTCCCTTTTATAAAAGCAGTTTGATTTGGAGCAATTAGCTCCTCACTAACCACTCCTAGTCTGTTAGTCACACACTTAGAGAAGATTTTGAAACTACAATTAGTCAAGGCAATTGGCCTAAACTTTTGAATAGTCCTAGCATCAGGTTCCTTAGGAATTAGAGTCAGTAGAGAAAAATTCAAACGAAACAAGTCTAAATTTCCCAGGTGCCAGTCTTTAAACATAGCCAAAATCTCAGGTTTAATTAACTCCCAAAACTGTTGATAAAAAAGAAAAGGTAACCCATCAGGGCCAGGGGCTCCTTCAGCATATGAGCCAAAAACAGCATCCCTAATCTCCTTTTCAGAGAATTCTTTGCACAAGTTAGTATTATGCAACTCAGAAACCAACTCACTAGAATTCCAGAAATTATCAGATAAGTCAATATCCATTCTAGGTTCAGCACCAAAGAGAGTTTTGTAATAATCTACAGCAATATTCAATATACCTTCAGTGGTTGTAACCTCCCCACTAGGGCCTTCCAGAGAAACAATCTGCTTCTTTCTCCTTTTTTTGTTAGCCATAGCATGGAAATACTTAGTATTTTGATCAGCCTCCAAGATATCTCTTTCCCTAGCTCTCTGTCTACTCTTAATTTCTTCATTCCTCCAGATTTTCTGCAGCTCATCTGCAATAGTTTTCATTTGTTTTTTAGCACCAGGGGATAAAGGTTGAGTCTCAGATAAAATATCCAGCATATCATATTCAGCAATAAGTTGCTTTTTATGTTTATTCTGCTGTGACTCAATATTAATGGCCCATCCTTTAATAGTTTTCTTCAGGTTTCTGATCTTAAATTGCCAAATATCAATGGATTTCCTTGCATTGCAAGATAATTGCCAGATTTTACAGACTAACTCTTTAAAACCTTCTATTTGCAACTACCACTTCTCAAACCTAAACTGTTTAACAGCAGGAGCAACAAAAGCACCAGTGTCAAAAAGCAAGGGGGTGTGATCACTACCAACACGTGGCAAGGTCCTAACTGAGACAGAAGGAAACATATTTTCCCAACAAGTTGTTACAAACACTCTATCCAAGGCAGCCATAACCAGATTATCCTGGTTGTTGCCCGAAGTATATAGCCTTCCAGCACTTTTTAACTCAATAAGGTCAAACTTATTTATCCAATCATTAAAAAGATTGGCCCAATGTTGATTGATATTACCAGTATTCTTCTCTTTCTTTTCTCTAATTAGATTAAAATCACCTCCAACTATAGTCGGCCCATTCCAACTGGGCATAATATTGTGCAGCTCATTTATGAATTCTAATTTGAATTCATCATAGGCTGAGCCATAAACTGAAACAAACCTCCACAAACTATGGTCCTTTTTATTCTTAACTATACAGGAAATGCAAAACTTAAAGATGTCCCAAGAGACAATCTCAAAATTACATTCCTTAACACCCATTAAAATACCCCCAGCTGTTCCTACAGCAGGTAACCAATTCCAGACATAAGCCTCATAAATGTCTATATCTTTCAACTGAGAACTAGTGAACTCTTCTTTTTTGGATTCAGAAAAACTGATAAAATCTAGGCATGAATCTCTAATGAGCTCATGAACCCGAGGTAATTTATCAGGTCTATTAAGACCTCTTGGATTCCATATAAGGCCTACTACCATTTGATCTGAAAACTAACTTCCTTTTACTACTACTACGTTTAGTAAATACTTCTACCCAGGGAGATAAGTTCTCCATTTCTTCATCCATAGCATTATCATTTTCATCACCACTGTCAGAAGAACTCTTCTGATCAGGAGACAAGACACTCCCAACCTCCACACCCAGGTTGACAGGTAAAAACATATCAGGATTATTTTCCCTAAAAGACACTAATCTATTTACTTCCTTATGATTAATAGCATCAATTGTTTCACAAATATTCCCTTGTTTATTACCAAAGGACAATCCAGCATCACAAGCTTTTCCTAACAGAGCATCATTATCTAGAATAGCAAAAGAGTTACAAAAACCAGGGGGCATACCTTTAGGCTTCTCCAGGTTTTTGTTCTTCTTTAACTCTTGTGCTTTTTCAATCATTGACCTTCCATCCTTGATAATCCTGTCACTTTGTCTAACTGCAAGAACAGGGCCCCATTTCTCCTTGCCTTTCCTCTTTTCCCCAGGTTCTTGAATGTCAGCAAAAACAGGAGTGGCAGAAGCCATAGCACCATCCATCTCCAGGTCATCATCATCTTCCTCAGCTTCACTGTCAAATTGGGACAGCAACTGAACAGCAATATTTTCTTCTGGGCCTCTATCTACCCTCTCTCTCTGAGTCTTATAAGTAACACCAGGTGTACCCAAATTTTTACTCTTTACTCTGTCCTCATTACTTAGCTGCACAGAACCCACAGGAGTGAAGCACATCATAGTTTGCTGCAAGCCTTTGCTACCTGAACCTCCATTGGTAGGTGCAGGAGCAGGAGTACTGTTACCCTGTTGATCAGTATCCATGGGTCTATCTCCCTCCAAATGATGCTCCACATCCTTGTCCTTTTCAACATTGCCACCATTTTCACCATTCCCAGGATCATCTCTATTGTCATTGTTGTCATCACCCCCAACCTCAGGAACAATAGACAGGTTAAGCAAGTATAGCTTTCCACCAAATTCCATAACTCTGCTTGATGGAACTTTAGTAATATCCATGACAGCAACTCTCAACCTAAGAACTCTGTAGAAGCTTCTGAATATCTCATGCCAGTCCACATCTATAGGAATCCCCAGGGCTGTAGCAACCCTCATCATAACTCTCCAAGATAAGTATTTTGGTGGAATACCTTCAACTTTCACCCAAATTTCTTGCATCTCAGCATAGCAAGGTACATCCCCATCCCAGAGAGTAAAGGACACAGAAACCCCTTTCTTCTTGAGATTGATTGAAGGAAAACCCACCAGATCTTTTATCTTTTTTCCAGGGGGAAACCTGACCAGAAACTTATTTCCCTCCAGTTGCCTCATCTGCCATGGCCAGTTGGTCTTCCAAATTTCAGAAAAGTTTTGTTTGAGCTCATCCATAGTAATGTCCCCATCAACTATAGCAATGCCTACATTGTCTAGGTTCAACCAGGCAACTGCAGCAGGCTTGTCAACTTCTACATGGAAGAAGCCCAAGCCAGTGTTGGCACTCCCATAGAACTGAGCCATTGGTATAGATCTATACCATTCAGGGCACTTGTCCATATGATGCATGTGACTTCCACAGATGAAACATTTCTTTTGCCTTTGAGACATCCCCACATAGTGACATGGTTCCCCACAGTTATAGCAAATCGCTCCCTTGATTTTCATATCAAAAGTGAGTCCATTACTGCTGACAGAACCACCTGGAGCACTAGTTTTCTTCATTTGAGTAGTATCAGTAGCTTTTTCTATAGCAGCATGAGTTGATCCACTTTGGCTAACATCATTGGACCCACTCCCCTTCCCTTGGTTACTCTTATCCTGCAACTCCAGCTGTCTCTGTGAGTTAAAACTCTGAGTTTGAGGAATCATCTGCTGAAATTGACCAGGAAATGGTCCAGGAGGGAACTGCATTTGAGATCCCTGCATCATCTGAGGCATGAATTGCAAAGGGAATGCATTCTGCCATGGACCAAAACCTTGGAACTGGGGATTACTCCACATCTGCTGAAAACCTCCAAAATCACCTGTCATCTGAGGCTGACTTTGTGGGATAGCTTGCTCACCAGTGGAAGAGCCAGGTCCATTGGGAGCGACCTTGGCCGGCGGAGGCTGCGGCTTCTGCTGCACCCGACCATCAGAGCTCGGCTGCCCACTTCCGTTGCCCCTACCACCAGACCCCCGAACACCTCCTCTCCCACCTGGTGCCATCTTGAGGATCTCGGACCACACCTCCTTTCCCCCTCCTCTCCAACTCCACCAATCCTTAGCGAAGCTGAAGGATTTTGCGTATGGAACTCTCTCGAACTCTCTAGCAGGGAAGCAATCAGCGGCGACGAATCTCCTAGCAATAAAGAGATCTCGCCGGATCTAGACCAGGACCCGGGGTTTGCGGGGAGGAGGCGGAACTGACGATGAATCCAGAGATCTCTCACTCTTATCCGATAGACCGCTTCCGTCATCAACCAACGAAAGCGTATTCTCAGAAGGCGCCATCATCCGGTTCTGAACTACTGTCGCCAAGTTATCTGTCAGCAGCCTGAATTTTTCGACAGGCGCCAAATGATCACCAGCATGATCAAACAACATAGCAGGGGAACAAATGGCATCAAGCTTCAGCTTCACCTTCACCTTCACCTTTGATCCTTTCCTGGGAATAAACCCGTCCTGAATCAAGCTGACAGGCCCTGCGCCAAATACTGAACTCTCCAGACTCGTTGCATGAAACAGATCCTCACAGACATTGCTACCAGGAGTTTGTGACAGACGCTGATGATGCATCACCACCTGGGGAGTGACACATCCAAGCTCCAGAGTAATTTCACCCACATTTACGCAGCACGATGACTGCAATTCGGAAGGTGAAGCCCCGCCAACCCTGGAACCTTCGCTAATGGCAGCCCGATCACCGGAACTGGATGAAGTTTGGTCTTCTCCACAAGCTCCTTCAGCACATCCGATTTGACGAATCTGATCCATATAACCCCTCCTTCCTGCTTGCTGAATTCGAGAACCTCCGACATCGGCAGGCCTCTCCGATCCGCGCCCCTCGCAAAGCATCTGTACTTCTCCATTTCCTCTGCGCTGATCTCTAGCAGGTGCAGAAATTTGAAATCGGAATCTCGAACTATTACCATTTCCATACCTCTGCGACGGCAATCCGCCCCCATCCGGAGCAGATCCAGCTTGCATCGTGGCGGAACGACCTCGCTCGGCTCCGCCTTCATCGCGGCCAGGTCCATCAACGCCACCGCACCTCGCTCCAGATCTCGCCCCGCCTGCGACGCAGGCGCGTAGAACCAGTGCGACATCTCCATCCAGGGCTGACGGCGACGCACGACAGGGGCTCCACAAGGGGTTCGACGCGAGAGGGGGTGGGGTGGTTGGTGGAGCTTTGCGCGGACTGGCTATGGCCACTGAAAACTTATCGAGCACGAGATCGGTCGCTTGGTCCCCCGAACCGGTCGAAGGAACAGTGAGTGGGGATGGGCTCACCGGGGCCGCAGTTGGAACAGTGGTGGCAGTGCTCAGGGAAGACGTGGCCGCGCGCGCGCCGGAGTTCGCCGGGGACTCGCTCGCGCCGCGGAGCCGCGTTGCAGGGGAGAGCGTGACAGCCATCTCAGGACATGTTCCCTTTTGTCCGAGAATTAAGCCCATCTCGACAAAAAGCGGCATGACGGCATGCATATGTGCCGCGCGCGACAAGGACTGAACACAAGCGTCGGTCCGTCGAGAAGTACGTTCCACCAGCCCGGCGGCCGCCACCGCCACCGCCGGCACGTTACGCTTTTGCTACGCCGCCGCTCGGACGACGCGGGCGCCGCGCGCGATCCCAGGCACACTGCTCGGCGGCCATCGATCTACTCCGCTGTGGACGGAAGTCGAGGCGACGTACATAGACAGGCAGGGGAGGCTCGACAGCCCATTGCATGTGAGTGCGTACGAACGCAACGAGGGAGCGACATGTGGGTCGGGGGTCTACGCAGGCCGGTATCGCTAGCTACTCCGGCGAGGTCGGCCCTAGCTGGGGCGAGCGGTCAAGGCCGGCCGGTGGAATAAAGAGGCGGCCGGTGGCGCTACGTGCGTGCCCATCTCCATCGATCGCCCGGCGGAGACTACGCATCACATCGCCTTGTCGTCGCTCGATGCCGAGGCGATTTATTGGGACGACGACGTCCTCGGCCGATCTGATCTGTTTGTCATATGGATGACACTAGGACGTGCGTCTCGTCTCATGACGCCTGCCTAATAGTCATGATCACTGATCAGCATCACCTCCTTTTGATTGATTGTTCTGATCCCAACAGGACACCTAATCCACTTCTAGATCGATGCTACAGCTCTCTCATCAACCAAAACAAGATAAAATCACCACAGTCCCATCATGCATCTACCCAGCTAGCTAGTGGCTAAATATTTTGGTTTCTGCGGCTCGATCGCGAGTTTCATGGCGCAGAATGTGGCAACGAGCTTGTGTCGATAAGATCAGCAGAGTCGTTAGCCAGTTAGGCATGCAGATGCACTGCAATAATTTGGTCATGAACATGCTAGCTACACCTACACTACGACGACAAACCTTGAATTAGTTTGACTAACCCGGTCGCGACGCGATCGAATCAATCGATCTACGCGCAGGAATACCATTTCCACCTGGCCGGCATACACAACGTGATAAAATTCGATCGGGGAGACAAATTTAATCGGGGCGGTCGATCAAAGGCGAACTCCGGCGTGAACACGAGGACGCTGGCTCAGCGCCCTTGTCCCCCTCCTGCAAAACCACCTGCATGCCATATCATTCATACTGTCCGAGACAAATCGGATCGTATCGGCATGCCAGGCTTATACAATCAGACGATCGACGACGAATCACACGTATATACGTACTGTGGCTAGCTAAATGGGTAAATGTTACACTGCTTAACTTTCACCAGACACCAGCTAGCCTAGGGTATTGCAATCAAACTAATTAAGGAGAGAGCAGTACGATCATCAGTGGAGTGTACACATATACTAGTACTACCCGTAACAGTGAGTGCTAAAGAAACGTGCAAACAAGAAGTTGACGGTACGTGTGTGTGCTGGAACCGACCGACCAAGCCCACAATATATGGGTATCATTAACTTTGTGTTTCGATCAGTTGAGCGAGACTGGCTTAGGTTAGGCACATAGCGCGGCAAGCCATCGAACGGATTCCATGAGCTCGTCGGTCAATTTCGATCCATGTTCTCGATGCATGATCAGAGCTTCTAGGATAGTCCTTCTGGCCGGTGATGGTCCCGGACGCTTGGGGCATGTACATGGCGACGTACGTCCCAATCTACTGCTCCAATCTGCGACCCCGATTGGCAATTATTAGTACACCGTCCCATTACCCTAATCCATATGCACGCCTCGAGCCACATAAAATGTAACCTAACCTAGCTAGCCAGTGTACGTATAGTAGCTCTCTGCCCACTCACTTGGCTAGCATGCACACTGGAGTCAAAGCATGCACCACGAGATCGACATAGTAGATCACAGTGGATTTCCTCGCATGATTATTAGAAGGACAGTAATCCAGGATTAGCGCGAGCTTGCCTCCCAGCAGCTGCCCCTATCGATGCCGATGCTCGTGGTTTTAAAATTGGGATTCTTGGAGCCAGAAGGTGTGTGTGTGTTCGTTCGTTCATATGGTCCATGTGACCATGCCGTGAGCTTTCCAGAGGTCTTCGTCTCCAGGACGACAACGACAGCGATCTTCGATCTCGTGTCTGGTAAACCTCGCTAACGGTTTCTTGGGGAGTCTGATAAAATAAGACAAGTAGAATCTAGCCATGGCGTGGGATGGACCGACCGAGGCGGCTGTCCTCAGCTTGTCCTCATATTAGTCCGGTCGCTTCTGCATGACAGAGTGGCGAACCTTTGACGTGTAGTTTGACTAGTTATTCATTTGCTCGATTCGCTACAACTAAGCCTGCTTGGAAGTAGTATTGGGTGAGCAGTATGAGATTTTGCATGATTTCATTCGATGCCCGGTACCCTTGCCTAATATGCCCACCGTTTCAATTTACTCCACGTTCATATGTTTTGTTATAAACAATCTGCTTTGCAACAGTTTAGAGCATTCGAACCGTTTTTCTCTCGTCCTCTCGCCCCCCCCCCCCCCCGAGGGCGACGGGACGAACCCCTCCCTACCGCCGCCGCCTCCCTCCCTCCGCCCCCTTTCTCCGTCGCCGCCGCCGGCAGAGGTCGCCGGGCGAAGCCCGGGCGACGCCGGCGGCGGCGGCCTGTCTTTCCCCACGCCTTGGACTGGAGGGTCGGGGCCCTGCTCGGTCTGGCGGTGGTGCTCCTCGGGGGACCTCGGTTCGGCGTGTCCGGGAGGCGATGGGGCGTCGGCGCCGCGCGGTGGCGCGCGTGGCGGGGCGCCAGGCTGCGGTGGTGGCCGCCGGCCCAGTTCTGGGCAACCCGGGCCTCAGATGGGCTCGGGCGGGCCCCAGATGGGCTTGAGCGGGCCGGGGCCCCGCTCTTCGTGGTGCCTTCTGGAGGTGGCGGCGCTGATGCAGGTGGGATAGGGACGGCGGCGCGACCTGCCTATTGCAGCAGGGCAGTCAGGGCTTTACGGGTTCGTTTGGACCCGGCCGGGCCAGTATGGGTCTGGTGTGTCCTGACTACTCTGTCCGGTCGACGATCGCAGCTTGGCGGTGGAGGTGGGCTCCTCTGGCACGGTTGCAGAGCTGCTGTCCTTGTCCTGACGGTGTCGTGTACCACCACCTTCCAGACCACACACCATTGCTCTCGAAGCGACGGGGATGGTGACCGCAAGACCGTGGTGGCGCGTGTTGGTGGGCGGTGATGCTTGGTGGTGGCGCTCCTTTGTGTCGAGTTTTTTTGTGGGCGGGGGTCGGGAGAAATCTCTGTCGGCGTGTCTGACCCTGGCGCGGTGCCGCTTTCGAGTGGTGTCATTCCTTCCTGGAGGGCGTCGTGGGAAGCCTCCATCTACTTTACTTTGAGCCGGGGGAAACCCTAGGACCATCTGGTCCGGGCAGCGGCGTCGTGTTGACGGTGCTTTCCTTCTTGAAGGGGCTGCTTGGCTCTGGACGCTTCGGAGTGCTTGGAGCGTGGTGGGAAAAGTCGGAGGGCGCAGCGGTTACGGGTCTTCATCTCTTTGTCGCTTCGCCGTTGTCTTCATTTCTTTTATTTTGGGCATGTCTTTGCTGTTGCCCCAGCACCTTTGTTCCGAACTCTTGTATCGTTGTGGTTGCTATATAATATATAGCGGGGCGAAAGCCTGTTTCATAACATATGTTTTGTTATAACAAGCTGTTCACATCGTTAATGTGTAACTTTCACGATACAAAATCATAACCACACGCAGGCTAGCTGTACGAAAAAAGAGTAATTGGGGAGCTGGATGATCAAGAAAACTGCCTTGAGGATATCTTGTCTCCCCTGTCAAAGGTTTTGAATAAAAAAACCTTTTGAGCGTGTGAGTGTCACTGGTGGAAAAAAGGCCTTCAATCCCGGTTTGTAAGGCCCATTAGTCCCGGTTGTAGCAACCGGGACTAACAAAGCAGGACTAAAGGCTGTCCCGGTTGCTTACGAACCGGGACCAATGGGCCTCCACGTGGCTCGGGTCATATGCTGCGGCTGGAGGACCTTTGGTCCCGGTTCGTAACACGGACCGGGACTAAAGGTCCATTCAGAATAAAATTTGTATTTTCTATTTCAGAATTTCTGTATTTTCTTTATTTCTCTAATATCTAATCATCTTTATTCTCATATCAAATTAGATACTTATGGCTCTCACTCCATTCTCATGTCAAATTACAAGTACTTGTGGTCCTCACTTCCCGGTAGGTCACCCATACTCACACTACTCCACCCTTAGCACGCTTAACTTCTCCATTCCTTCCCTACTAGCTTCCAAGACTGCGCTCACGACTTCTTGATAATGGTATGCTACCAATCCTATTAACCTATACACTTTGGTAATATATAATATTATTTTTTAAAATTCCAAATAAATTCACAAAATAAGCAAAAATGATTAAGTAATAATAAGCACCAATGAGTTTCAAATAATATTTATGCATAATTTAATTATTAATTTTTAATAATTAAAATATTCAAAAAAGGCCAAAAAACTTGAAAATCCAAAATTCGAAAATTAATAGACTTGTTAACCAAACAAGAGGGGGTACATTTTTTCATATATATATGCACTCGCACACCACACCACACACACACATCTAGCTAGTAGCCTTCTAGGTTCTAATAACTCCTAGCAATCTCAAAGCCCAAGCGAGCGTCTAGAGCGGCATACAACACTTGCTTGTCGCTTAATGGAACTTTGGCCCAACCATATATAAGTTCATCTTCTTCTTGTTCTTCCTCGTTGCCCTTCTTCTTGTTCTTCTTGATCCTCTTCTTCTTCTCAAGCTTTGTCCCAACAGTAGCATTGGACAAATCATATAGACTCGGAATTGGTTTGTCGGTGGGGTTCGGTATAATCACTTGGAGGTCGTACACTGATGGAATTTGAATTCTGTATGATTGCAACATGCGCACGTCATTGCCGATAGCCGCACCGCAGAATCTAATGGTTGGGTCCCCCAAGAAATCCCTGAGCAGCTGTGGCACATGATCGGCCCGACATATTTGGAAGACCAAAACCTCGGACGCCACCGAGAGTTGAAGGACGGCGGCATGCTGATGAGGCTTATCGCGAGGGGTGGTAAACTCGCAGTCCAAGCCCACACATTTGATCGGTGCGGCGTCGAGGAACCGCTGCTTGACAGCGTGGAGCCACATCTCCACCGTTGATGCACGGAGGGTTTCCGTGATGGTGAATTCCATCTCTTCGGCGGTGAGATTACGCACCTGCGTCGCCGGCTCCATTGAAATGAGAGGGAGAGAGAGAGCTTGATCGCCGGCCGTGCTAGCTATTGGTGTGGTTTTGGCGGAGATGCTACGGTGGTTTTGAGGAGAGATTAGATCGAGAGGAAGATGATGATCACAAAGCTTAATAGAGGTTTCTTATATACTAGAGAGATGGAGAAGATGAAGAAGAGAGGCCGCTGGTGTTGATTAGGCCGCCGGCCGGCGCTCTCCCGATGCATTCGTTCCACATTACCGATCGATCGAGTAATGGCCGCAGTGATTTCCAAAACGATCGCGGGAGAGCGGCGGTTCGTTTGAACTGCCTGATTGCGGTGCGGTGTTGATGTAGATGACTGCTCAGTTGGGAACACCAAGAGGAAGGTATGATGAGCACAGCGGCAAGTTTTCCCTCAGTAAGAAATCGAGGTTTATCGAACCAGTAGAAAAAAGCCAAACTTCAGAAGGTGATGCCTGCTAGCTTCGCGACAGCTCCGGACAATTTATAAGGCGCCTCGTCCAGGGCTTTGCTTTGCACCAGCAGCAACGTGGAATCTGCACACAACACAACCAAGTACTTGGTTCCCAACTTACGATGAGGTTGTCAATCTCACCTGTTTGCTATAAACAAAGGTATGAGCGTATCGAGTGGAAAACAATAGTAGTATGCAAGTAAAGTAAACAGTGCGAGTAAAAGTAAAACGGTAATAGCAATGTAAAGGAAATTGGACCGGGGTCCACAGTTCACTAGTGGTGTCTCTCCATAAGATAAATAACAACATGCTGGGTAAACAAATTACAGTTGGGCAATTGATAGAATAAAGATAACGTGCATATGTCACGAGGATCACTATGAGATTTACTCTAGGCATTACAACAAAATACATAGACCGCCATCCAACTGCATCTATGAATAATAATCCACTCGCGGGGATATCGTCCGAACACCCCTCGAGTATTAAGTTGCAAACAATAGATAACTGCATTAAGCAAAGTGTATAATGTAAACAAAACAAATGTCCTTGGACGCAAGAATGTTTTTTCTCCCTAGTGGCAACAACACATCTACAACCTTAGAGGTTTCTGTCACTCCCCCAGATTAAATAGAGGCATGAACCCAACTATCGAGCATAAATACCCCCTCTTGGAGTCACTAGTATCTACTTGGCCAAGATAGCTACTAACAACAGAGAGCATGCAAGATCATAAACAACATAGAGATAACATAAGATAATATTCAGCACATCAACTTAACATAACACCAATATTCATCGGATCCCAACAAACACAACATGTAGAATTACATAAAGATGATCTCGATCATGTAAGGCAGCTCACGAGATCTAAACATGAAGCACATGGTCGAGAAGACAACCATCTAGCTACTGCTATGGACCCATAGTCCAAGGTAGACTACTCACTCATCGCGCCGGAGGCAAGCATGGCGATGAAGAAGACCTCCGATGGCGATTCCCCTCTCTGGCAGGGTGCCGGGAAGAGCTTCTGGACCCTCCCGATCTCAGGTCGACGACGGCGGCAGATCGTGATGTGTTTCTGGAAAATTGATCGGGTCTTTAGGTTTTTCCCGTCGGGGGGTCTTTATAGGCGCAGGGGCAGTGTCAGAAGTGGGCCAGGGTGGCCTCACCCATAGGGGGCGCGGGCCAGGGGCTTGCTGCGCCGCTCTATGGTGTGGCCAGCCCGTGGCTCCTCTCCGTCTCCTCTTTGGACTTCTGGAAGCTTCGGTAAATATTAGGAGGTTTGGCTTTCGTTTCATCCAATTCTGAGAATATTTCCTGTGTAACTTTTCTGAAACACAAAAACAGCAGAAAACGGGGAATTGGCACTATGGCATCTTGTTAATAGGTTAGTTGCAGAAAATGCATAAAAACACCACGAAGTGTAACAAAACACTAAGCAAATAGTGTAAGAACAAGCATAGAACATCAAAAATTATAGATACGTTTGAGACGTATCAAGCATCCCCAAGCTTAACTCCTGCTCGTCCTCGAGTAGGTAAGTGATAACAAAAGAATAATTTTTGAGGTGACATGCACCAACACAATCTTGATCATCTATGTAAGCATTGAGTGTTGTGATCAAAAGAACTTAAAACATGGGCATGAAAGACATAATCTTGATAGAAGAAACTTAGCAACCATGTTATAACATGAAAAAGAACACAAACAAAAGATCATGAAAATGAAACAATGAAAGTCAAACATGTGTTCAAATCATATGGAAAAACATAGCAAATGGTTTTCAGCTTGTCCTTCATGGAATAGCAAAACATAAATGCATAGGATAGCTTCAAGTTTAAGAGGGCGACTAGATACAAATAATTTAAGAACAAGTGAAACCAAAATCATGAATCAATCAATGATAAACTTTGGGACTATGCACATTAAACTCAGAATGAAAACTATGCTCTCTTAGACGGTGCATAAAGGTAGAAGGTGGTGACTCAACATAAAAGTAAAAGAAAGGCCCTTCGTAGAGGGAAGCAGTGATTGCAAGTTTTATAAACCTTCAAAAATTATGGTACTTACTAGCTTTGAGCTCTCATTGCCCCCATCATAGGCATCTTGAATGGTTAAAGTTAATGCGAGTGTAATTATGAAGCATATGCTTGACAAATCATAAGTTGAAAACCTCGTGTCCCGTGAAGTACGAATACCCAAACCTTATGCTACTCGACTTAGAGTCCCAAGCAAGCTCTTGTCATTGTAAGCACACATGTATCATCGAGAACCGCCAACGGGGTACCTCCGTGCCCGATGACATGGAACAAGCCCACATCAAAATGACAGGACAAACATTCAATGAACACCTTGACATCTCTTTTATTTACCATTGGTATATCTTTTTATTTTGAGATGCGTCGTCGAATGTTTACTATGGGCATGCTGTAAATTTCCACCATGAATTATGCATGGCTTAGATTAGCGGCCCAGGCGTTTCTCTAACACGTATACAAACTCCATGATCCCGCAAGATTCCCAACTTATTTCACATCGCGAGTATCTATAAACAAAAGATCACGATATCAACTCAAATAAGAAGTGCAATGTTGAAAGCTTACCCCATGACGGCATGGTTTGGCTAATTTCCAACTTACAACTTGCAAGCATAACAACTCAACATAAGAGAGCCACAATATCAAAATTTTACGAACGAGAAAAGTAAAGTGTGCCATCAGGTTCGTGAGAGCTTTACTGACCAATTTTCGCATAACACCAAAAGAGTTTAATTTGAAGGATAGATAAAAGCAAGTCAAATGTACTTTGGAATAGCAAATTGCTAATAGGTACGTATGGTGGACACATTGGAATAACTTGGTTTTTGGGAGTTGGATGCACGAGTAGAGCTCATACTCAGTACAAAATGAGGGCTCGCAAAAAACTGGGAGCGACCAACTAAGAGAGCAATAACAGCCATAATCATGCATAGCGACAAAACATCATTAAGAGAAGCATAAGATGGCATCAAAAGTCAAAAACTAAATGATCATAGAGGCTTATGGCGACTTTGTATGAGTCAAACATGTTGTAAGCATGCGCCAAGTCAACCCAAATAAAGCATCAAGGAGAAAACCAAATTAATGCTTCCAAATAATAAAAACAACGCATGATTGTTTCAAAGGCTCATTAAGCAATCTCAGTCATTTGAGATAAGTCATGCTACGGCAAAACCACTAAGCATACTATCAAAACGACATCAAGCACGACATGCAAAAGTCTAAGCCGCAGTCTAATCAAGCTCCTTTTTGTACCACTTTTTTGCATGAAACTTTTTCTCTTTTCCAACACCATTCGAACCTTTATGAAACAACTCTTTTGATGAAAACCAATATGGATCAGAGGTCAAAATACACCTTGATGCAAAGATATAACAAGATCTGAACAAAAATCAAGGCAAAAAACAAAAGCTAAACGCAGTTCTAGAAAAAGAGAACACTCGTTGAACGATAAGAGTGAAAAATGGAGTGTTCTTGGCAAATGAAAAGCAAGTAATCTTCTCCAAAAGAAATTTGTTGGGGTGCAACCATTTATTGCAACAAACAAAACAAAACAAAACTGAAAACTAAAGTAAAGACGCTCCAAGAAAAACGCATAGTGCATGAAGCAATAAAAATATAGTGTGTTGAAAGGTGATCTGATTTTTGCCGATGAAGAAGGGGTGCCTCGGGGGCATCCCCAAGCTTTAGCTTTTGTCCATTCTTCAACTCATCTCATCATTCTCCAATCCGTACACTTGAAAACTTCCTTCATACAAAACTCAACACAATTCTATTAGCAACATTAGTGTAAGCATAATAATGAATCAACCCCTTTTTGGTTCAGATTTCAACTCAAAACCATCACATATAAAGCATATACTACTGAAGCAACTTCCCCAAAAGTTTCGTGATCAAAAGAACTCAAAAAGAACGCGATCGAGAGGCAAACACAAATAGTGGCAGAAATCTGTCAAAACAGAACAACTGACAAAGGTCGATTTTTTCAAGGGTTTTATGTTGCTCAAATCAAAAAGTGTAAAACTAATGAAAGTTTGGATATAACCTGGGGCATATGCACAAGGAATCGCAGGTCAAAAAGATATTCTGAGAATTTTCACGAATTTTTACGGTGCAGCACTGAAATCTTTCAGGACAGCAACATCCCCAAATCTTACCTCACTCAAATTAGAGGTTTCTCTTAGCACAAAAACGAAATAAAAAGGATAAGTAGAGGTTATTATAGTAGTAATAACTTCCAAGACTCAAATAAAAGAAAAAGAACTGAAAGTAAAACTATGGGTTATCTCCCAAGAGTGCTTTTCTTTAACGCCTTTGAGCTAGGCGCAGAAAGTGCAAATCAAGTATTTTCAAAAGAAGCATTAAGATCAACGGTTTCCTCAAGATCACCACTTACCATACTAGGCACTTTAGAAGTTCCCAAAGATGATTCAACCTGCAAGTCACTCTTAGACAAACTAAAAGTTTTACCAATCTTAAAAATATGCTGCGGTTTAGGCACAGACACCTTGGGAACATACATAAATTGTGGCTCTTTTCCAACAAAAGCTTTCTCCTTCTTAAATTTAAGAGAAGAGAAAATTGAACTAAGAGTTTTCATAGACTCCTCTAGTTTACCAATCCTAAAGTTTTGACTATCAAGAGTAGTGCTAGCCTCTAGAACAGTGATTCTCTTACCGATACTTTCTATCGATTCATTAACCCGGCTAGCGTTATCAAGGATATTTGGCAAACTCTTTTCTAAAGAGCCTAGTTTTTCTATAACTTCCTCCAAAGTGATCTCAGTTTTAACAACATGAATAGGTGGTACTCCCACTAAACTTTGTATTAAAGTGCATGCTTCAAGAGCGGGAGTACCCAGAAAATTACCTCCTGCAAGAGTATCAAGAACGTACCTATTCCAACTAGATATAACAACATAAAAAATTCTAAGGAGGATCATGGTAGAATGCTTCTTCGTACACCTATGATGAGCATTGCTAATATGGTACCAAGCATCTTTCAAACTCTCTCCCCCATGTTGCTTAAAAGTATGAACTTTAACTTCAGGATTACTCATTCTAACAAGACTAAAAAGCAAGTAAATAAAAGCAACAATAAAGGAAACTAATTTTTTTTTGTATTTTTGATAAAAATGATGCAATTAAAAATAAAGTAAAGAAAAACTAAAACAAAGTAAAGGATGTGCGTGTGAAACTCCCCTTGCAGAAATCTTCTTTTTCCCCGGCAACGGCGCCAGAAAACAGCTTGATTGCGGTGCGGTGTTGATGTAGATGACCGCCCAGTTGGGAACCCCAAGAGGAAGGTATGATGAGCACAGCGGCAAGTTTTCCCTCAGTAAGAAACCGAGGTTTATCGAACCAGTAGGAAAAAGCCAAACTACAGAAGGTGATACCTGGTAGCTTCGCGATAGCTCCGGACAATTTATAAGGCGCCTCGTCCAGGGCTTTGCTTTGCAGCAGCAGCAACGTGGAACCTGCACACAACACAACCAAGTACTTTGTTCCCAACTTACGATGAGGTTGTCAATCTCACTGGTTTGCTGTAAACAAAGGTATGAGCGTATCGAGTGGAAAACAATTGTAGTATGCAAGTAAAGTAAACAGTGCAAGTAAAAGTAAAACGGTAATAGCAATGTAAAGGAAATTGGACCGGGGTCCACAGTTCACTAGTGGTGTCTCTCCATAAGATAAATAACAACATGCTGGGTAAATAAATTACAGTTGGGCGATTGATAGAATAAAGATAACGTGCATATGTCACGAGGATCACTATGAGATTTACTCTGGGCATTACAACAAAATACATAGACCGCCATCCAACTGCATCTATGACTAATAATCCACTCGCAGGGATATCGTCCGAACACCCCTCGAGTATTAAGTTGCGAACAACAAATAACTGCATTAAGCAAAGTGTGTAATGTAAACAAAATAAATGTCCTTGGACACAAGAATGTTGTTTTCTCCCTAGTGGCAACAGCACATGTACAACCTTAGAGGTTTCTGTCACTCCCCCAGATTAAATAGAGGCATAAACCCAACTATCAAGCATAAATACCCCCTCTTGGAGTCACTAGTATCTACTTGGCCAAGATAGCTACTAACAACGGAGAGCATGCAAGATCATAAACAACATAGAGATAACATAAGATAATATTCAGCACATCAACTTAACATAACACCAATATTCATCGGATCCCAACAAACACAACATGTAGAATTATATAAAGATGATCTCGATCATGTAAGGCAGCTCACGAGATCTAAACACGAAGCACATGGTGGAGAAGACAACCATCTAGCTACTGCTATGGACCCATAGTCCAAGGTAGAATACTCACTCATCGCGCCGGAGGCAAGCATGGCGATGAAGAAGACCTCCGGTGGCGATTCCCCTCTCCGACAGGGTGCCGGGAAGAGCTTCTGGACCCTCCCGATCTCGGTTCGACTACGACGGCGGATCGCGATGTGTTTTTGGAAAATTGATCGGGTCTTTAGGTTTTTCCCGTCGGGGGTCTTTATAGGCGAAGGGGCAGCGTCAGAAGTGGGCCAGGGTGGCCTCACCCATAGGGGGCGTGGGCCAGGGGCTGGCCACGCCGCCCTATGGTGTGGCCAGCCCGTGGCTCCCCTCCATCTCCTCTTCGGACTTCTGGAAGCTTCGGTAAATATTAGGAGGTTCGGCTTTCGTTTCGTCCAATTCCGAGAATATTTCCTGTGTAACTTTTCTGAAACACAAAAATAGCAGAAAACAGGGAACTGGCACTGTGGCATCTTGTTAATAGGTTAGTTCCGGAAAATGCATAAAAACGCCACGAAGTGTAACAAAACACTAAGCAAATGGTGTAAGAACAAGCATGGAGCATCAAAAATTATAGATACGTTTGAGACGTATCACTGCCCTTTAGTCCCGGCTCGTGGAGCAAACCGGGACTAAAGGGTGCCCTATAGTCCCGGTTCGCGCCACGAGCCGGGACTAAAGGCCCAAAGGCATTAGTCCCGGTTGGTAGCGCAAACCGGGAACTAAGGGCCCATTTGAACCGGGACTAATGCCCCCTGGCCCACATTTTCAAATGAACCGGGACTAATAACCCCTTTAGCCGTGGACCGAACACGTTGGGGACTAATGTGGGCGAATGGAAGCCCTTTTTTCTACTAGTGTGTTATGAGTAAAGTAAAACTGAGAATAAATAAAAAGTACAAAATGAAAGGAGTTACTTGGAATGGTAGAGGGATGTGAGCTGCTCATAAAAGGAAGCATGCCAGAGAGTTGGTTTGTGACCATGACATGTATTACATTGGAATTCAGGAAACCCAGTTAGAGGATTTTAAAGATATTTGGTTGGATCAAATTGGATACATGCAAGATTTTTTTGGTATGTGTTGCCCTCACAAGGGAGATCTGAGGGGATTTTAACAGATAAACGCTGCTATATATTGACTAGGCACACTCAGATGCCAGAACACTTACAATCAAGTCCGGTGGTGAGTTCCATACATTACAGCTTTTATTCTCACAGCCTAACTGAGCTAGGAGATGCACAACACCGTTACCCGAGCGATGCACATGTCGAACAGAGTGATCAGCAAAATCTTGCAGCAGGGACTTTATTTCCTCGACCAGGGGGCCATGAATGGACCTGTTCGTCTCACTGCGATTTAGCTTCGCCACCGCACCCAGGCAGTCTGACTCAAATAGACCTGATCGATACCATTGCCTTTGGCTAGCAGTAAACCGTGCCTACATGCGAGAAGTTCTGCTCTCTCGGGATCATTCACAGAGGTGAGAAAATGGCTGGCTCCTGCAAGAAACCTACCATGGTGATCCCGAAGAATCACACCCGTCCCTTCGCAACTTTGATCCGCAATGAAAGCACCATCAGTGTTCACCTTATGCCAGCCCACATCTGGCGGTTTCCATAGTTCCCAGACCTTTGTTGGATGGTGAGCCTGGTTGCAGTTAACATTGATACGTCCAAAACGTATCTACTTTCCCGAATACTTTTGCTATTATTTCTCCTCTAATTTGTATGTTTTGAATACAACTAACACGGACTGTCGCTGTTTTCAGCAGAATTGCTCTGGTGTCTCGTTTTTGTGCAGAAATCCAACTTCCGGTAAAAATTCAGGAAAAATCATGAAAAATCCAACTGGCGTGAGGAGGACCCAGCCGTCCTCTCGGCCTCCCCTCTCACGTACATATACCCCCTGATGACATAATATCGGGGAGATGGCGTTTTCCCCAGATAGACTTCCGCTGCGCCGCCGCCATCAGAAACCGCGATTCGGAACCAGAAACTCTGTTCTGGCACCCTGCCGGGACGGGGATTTGGAGGAGATCTTCATCACCATCACCACTGACGCTCCTCCATCGACCATCCATGACTCCCCCATCCATGTGTGATTAATTCCCCCGCTGTAGGTGAGGGGATGGTAGGATTGGATAAGATTGTTCATGTAATTTGATATGAGATTGTTAGGGCATAGTGCCTAGTATCTTTATTTAGTGCCTACGACATTGTTGCAACTTGTTGTGCTTAATGCTTGTCACTTTGGGCCCGAGTGCCATGATTTCAGATCTGAACATGTTATTATTTCTATGATGATACTTGTTGTTTATGGTCTTACCTACAAGTTGTATACACATATTGTTGTCCGGAACCCGAGGCCCCAAAGTGACAGAAATTGGGATAACCAGAGGGGATGGCTATGATGTGAGGATCACATGTGTTCACCGAGTGCTAATGCTTTGCTCTGGTACTCTATTAAAAGGAGTACCTTAATTACCAGTAGTTTCCCTTGAGGCCCTGCTGCAACAGGCTGGTAGGACAAAAGATGTCGTGCAAGTTTCTCCTTGTGAGCACGTACGACTATATACGGAACACATGCCTATGATTGTTTGTACTAGGATGCTTTATCATTATTTATCTGCAATGCCCATGTCTCGTTGATTTCATGAATTATCTTATCCATGCAACGCCCGTAATCCATCCCTATGCCTATAGTATTTGTTCCTACTGTTTACAACTATTACTTTTACCGCTGCTATTTTACTACTGCTGTTACTGTTTCACTACTGTCACCACTATAAAACTGTTGCTACTGATAAACCACTGTGAGCAAGACTGTTTCCAGGTGCAGCTGAATTGACAACTCATCTGTTAAGGCTTACATATATTCTTTGGCTCCCCTTGTGTCGAATCAATAAATTTGGGTAATACTTCCCTCGAAGACTGTTGCGATCCCCTATACTTGTGGGTCATCAAGACTATTTTTTGGCGCCGTTGCCGGGGAGCATAGCTTTATTTGTAAGTTCACTTGGTATTCATATTGTTCGCTGCAATCCTTTCATCATGGGTAAATCTCGTGATGGAAAAGTTCCTATATTGCCATCCACTACAAGAAGAGGTATGACTCTCAACACCTCTGTTGCTCTTGATTCACCATTTGTTATGAGTAAGTTGCTTACACCACCACACCCACATGCTACTGCTACTACTTCTGCTGAGATTGAAAATGCCACTGATAATTTAGATGATGCTTCTACTGTGCTTGATGACAGTGGTTCACTAGGTTCCTTTTTAGATGCTACTATTGCTAGAGCTAAGTTGGGAAACACCACTGTTACACCTGTTAGTTCACCTGAGTCTAGGGAATGTCCTAGTGATGATTATGATGATGATGCTTATATTGAGCTTAGTGATGATTTTATTGCTGAAGCACGTGCTGCTCGTAATGCTGGTAATGTTAAAGAACTTCTTGCAAGACGTTCTGTTAGATATACTTTGTCTCCCGATCCTAAGTTTACTGCTTCTCCCATAAATATTAGAGACAAGGATTATGATTTCTCTTTGGATTTATCTTACATATCTATTGTTGAGAAAACTCCTTTTTGTGGTACTAAAGATGAGAGTGCTATGGGGCACATGAATGAGCTTTCTAGTTTGAGTAACTTATTTTCTGATGATATTAAGCTCCGCACTTACTTTGTTGCTAAGATTTTTCCTTTCTCGTTGAAAGATGCTGCTAAAAATTGGTTTAATAGCTTGTCTCCTGGATCTCTTACTAGTCCTATTGCTTTGGTTAATGCTTTCTTTCAGAAATATTTTCCTGCTAGTGCTCAACATGCTGCTGTGCAGAAAATCTTTGATTTTGAACAGGAAAAAGGAGAGATATTGCCTGAATCTTGGACAAGGTTTTGTTCTTTAATTAGAGCTTTGCCTAAAGAACCATTGCCTAAAAATGAACTCCTTGATATATTTTATAATGGACTAACGGATAAATCTAAGTCATATTTGGATAGTTGTGCTGATTGTGTTTTCAGGGAAAGAACTCTGGCTGATGCTGAAGAATTAATGGCTAAAATAAGCTGGAATCATGATGATTGGACTTTAGTTGAGCCCACACCAGCACCAACCCCTGCGCCATCTACAGAGCCTGCGCCGAAGAAGACAGGGATGATTGAATTAAATGATGAAGTTATGAGGGAAGCTAAGAAATCTCTTAAGGAGAAAGGTATTAAGGCCGAAGATGTGAAGAATTTACCTCCTATAGAAGAATTATGTAAGCCAATTCCTCACTCATCTACTATTGAGGTACACTCTCTCCAACACTTTGATGAAAGAGATATCCCTTATACTAAACCTCCTGATCAATGCTTAGATGAGTTCGATAATTTTATTGTTAAGCAAGAAAATTTTAATAGAATGGTGCATAATCATCTGTTGGAAAATTCTAGAGCTATTAACAAGTTGCAGGATATTGTGGAGAGAACCGACAATGATGTGAAGATACTCGTTAAACATTTTCAAATGGTTCAAACACAAATTGATCAGCTTACCAAGGTGCAAAAAGATTTGCTAGTTAATGCCGCAAGAGAGAAGCAAGCATGTGAAATACGCACAAGAAGTGGCGCTACTACTCAAGATCCATTATATCCTGAAGGACATCCTAAGAGGGTCGAGCAAGATTCTCAACGAACTGCAAGTGATGATATTCCTTCTAAGAAGAAGAAGAAGAAGAAGAAGAAGAAGAAGCATAAAATAACTGCAGAATCCTCTGATGCAGGTAAAGATCCTAACAGTGTTTCTATTTCTGATGCTGAAACTGAACCAGGAGATGCTTCTGATAAAGAAGAAGATAAAGAAGAAGTTGAAGAGGAACCAGAAAAGATCGATAAAAATGCAAAGTACACCAAAGAAGACTTCATTGCCAACAAGCATGGTAAAGAGAGAGAACCTTGGGTACAGAAACCAATGCCTTTTCCTGGTAAGAAACACAAGTCTAAGGAAGAAGAACACTACAACAGGTTTTGTGAATGGATGAGACCTCTATTTTTGCAAATTCCTTTGACTGATGCAATTAGAATGCCTCCTTATGCAAAGTATATGAAAGATATTGTCACTAACAAAAGGAAAATTCCTAGTGAGGAAATTTCCACTCTACTTGCTAATTATTCTTTTGATGGTAAAGTTCCAGAGAAGCTTGGAGATCCAGGTATACCAACTATTCCTTGCTCCATTAAAAATAACTATGTTAGAACTGATTTATGTGATTTGGGAGCTGGAGTTAGTGTCATGCCTTTTTCTCTTTATAAGAGACTTGATCTAGAAAAATTAGTATCAACTGATATATCTTTGCAGATGGCTGATAAGTCTACTACTATTCCTATTGGTATATGTGAAAATGTTCCTATTCAAGTTGCTAACAGTTGTTTAATATTAACTGATTTTGTTGTGTTGGAAATGCCTGAAGATGATAATATGTATATTATTCTTGGGAGACCTTTTCCAAACACTGCAGGTGCTGTTATTAATTGCAATCAAGGAAAAGTCACTTTTCATGTCAATGACAAAGAGTATACGGTTTATTTTCCCAAGAAGATTGATAGGAAGAATGCTCTAAATTCAATCAAGCATGTCGAGACCATCAAAGTTGGTCAAATTATTTGTTCAGAGCGAAAGCCCAAGGAAGAATATCAAATTGTTATGGTTGGGGCTATACCTATCAAAGTTGAGGTAACATAAGCATTAAGTGAAGTGCAAAGTTTTGCCTCATATAAAGTTAGTTTGGGAACAAGACTTGATCAACTTTGTTAACAAAGTGATTTTGTATGAACGAAACTTTGTTTTCACCGCATCCACTACACCTCACTTGTATTTACTTTCATCAAATGTTATTCCTTTAGTTCAGTTGCATGATTAAGAGTATCTCAGAGCTGCTGCATGCTTAGTTCTGTTTTGCTTGAAATCATTTTATCGTCGTTTTTCTGAGTTTTTATCGATATGCCAATTTCTGAAAAATCCTCGAAAATAAAGTTTCTCGAAAAATTCCAGAAAATTCTTTATAAATTTTTATGTAAAAAATGGGGCAGAGAGACACCTGGGAGGCACCAGGTGGGTCTGCCACGCCATCTCACACATAGGTGGCGCGGCCCAGCCCTGGCCGCGCCACCCAGGTGTGAGAAGGCCCCACCTGGCCCCTCACTTATCTCTTCTTCCCCTGCTCTTTCTCTCTCCCAAAAACAACGGTACACTTAGCTCAAACCCGAGTTCTTGCTGTTCTTCACCTGGATTTTTCGATCTCCTTGCTCAGCCCAACATTTCTGCTGAAATTTGGAGCATTTGTTCTCCGGTATGTGACTCCTCCACTTGTCCAAGTAGAATTTGTTTTGGTAAAGTATTTCTTGAGTATTTTAGCTTTGTAGGTGACAGTATAAAAGAGTATGCATGCTTGTTCTATGGCTTAGAATTGTTATTTTGATGCATGTTAGCTCTCTAGTAACCCACTATAGTAGTTTCCTACATTTGCTTGTCTCAAAATCATATTTTATGAGGTTTGTTAAAAATTTCAGAGATGGAGGAGAATGCTTATCAACTCTCTCAACATGAACTAGAAGTGCATGAGGTTATGAAAGTTCATCGTGAAGAGAAGGTCTTCCCCTCACACTATCCATGCTCAGCGTTCATGAATGCAGCTGGAATTCTGCAGGATTTTCAAACCTTACTCTCTAATGCAGGATTAGAACATTTTGTTGAGGGTGAACCTCCCCAATATGTTAAACTAACAATGTCTGTGGTGCAGGATTTCAGATTTAGTTGGTCCACTTCTAACCCCATGGTTCATTATAAAATTTATAACAAATCTGTGGACTTGCCTCTTGATGTTTTCTGCACAGCTATTAGAGTACCACAGTGGGGATCGCTCGAGAAGATAAGGGGACAACCTAGGCAATTGTTAGAACTATACGAGGAGATTTGTCAAGGAAGAAGCTTCACAGGAGAGGGTGGTAAAACTCGAAATATTCATTTCCCATCCATTCGATATTTTGCCTTATTTATTACCAAATGTGTTCTTGCTAGGAAATCTGCGAGTAAATTGTCTCTCCATGATCTAGCTTTTATTGCTGCTGCTTTGAGGCGTGATAGAACTTACCATTTGGGTGCCTTAATAGCTTTCCGTCTTGATATTAATCGTGAGAAAGGGGGAATCTGTGGGGGACTTATAGCTTCACGCCTGTTAGCTTTGCATGGTGTTGTGCCTCATTTTCTAGATCTGTAGTTCCCCGAGGAGAAACTTGATCTTAATTCTATGATTCATCATAAGTTTATTTCTCCTCCTGCTAGTTTGATTAATTTAACATTTGAGCTAACCTTTTTCAAGAAGACTACCTGGAGGGTAGTAAAGACTGATCGATCAGTCCGTTTGCCTGCACCTCTTTTGTTTAACCTTGATCGTAGGAATGGATGGTCGCTTATGGAAGATGAGCTTGATGCGTACGTAGAGGAGCACCCGCCGCTTGTGCACGATGAGGAGGGCGCCGAGGAGTCGGGACAGCCCTCCGACTTTGCAAACTTCCCATATGAGCAGCCTTATTATGATTATGCGCCATCAGCTTCATCTTCACGAGAGCCGGGGTACGATTACACCTATGATGACCCACTAGCCTGGGGCAGCTATGAAAGTCGAAATTGATCTCCACTTAGGCCAAAAGCCTAAGCTTGGGGGGAGGTACGCCGACGATTCACTCATCTACATATTATATTTTGTCGGACCTTTGTATATCCATGTTTCGTTTTCTCTAGTGTTCTCGTTCTTATTTCCATTTTTCCAAAACACAAAAAGACCAAAAAGATTTCTATTGTTTCTCTTTGTTTGTCTTTTTAGTTTGCTACCTTTGGTTTGCTTTACTTGCAATTTTCGGTTTGCTATTTGAAAAATCCAAAATTATTTTGCTTTGTTTGCTATTTCCTTCTGCTTTTGTTTCAAAAATTGAAAACCCCAAAAATATTTGTTGTTCTTCTTCGGTTTTGTAAAGTTTGTTGCAGAGTTCAGTCTCCCGTTACTCCATTGGAGCTTGGTATTCACTTTATATTATTCAAGCCACACAAGTGAAGAGCAATAATGATGACATACGACAATCCGAGATGTGGTAAGAGGCTGGTATGAACTCTATTTGTTTCCATTTTTGTACATATACTCATCTATGTGGACATGCTTAGTCGGTTCATATAAGGTATATGTTATCTAATGGATGCTTTGTAGTTCTTGCTTTCATATGATTAGTTTCAATTTACTATTAGCCTGTAGCTTGTCATATAGACGCTTGCATGCTTTGTTTTATTCATAATATGGTATGTTATTGTGGTATCCACCTCTGAAAGCTTCATTTGAATCAACTTGGCACATGCTCAAGCATGCATATGACTGAACAAAAAGTCAATTAAGCCTCGATGATCTAAATTGCCTCAGAGTTCTTGTATCATTTTTATGCCTATATTAATTTTGTTTTGTCGCAAGCATGATTATGATAGTTATTGCTCTCTCGATTGTCGCTTCCCAGTCTTTTGCTAGCCTTCACTTGTACTGAGTATGAGCTCTACTCATGCATCCAATTACCAAAAACCAAGTCTTCCAAAGAGTCCACTATAAATTCCTATGCATGGTATTTGTAAGCCATTCCAAGTAAATTTTCATGTGCTACCTTTCAAAACTTTCAACTACTCCTCATTTTGTGCCACTGTTTTTAGCTCATGGGGACGTAGTGGTCGGAATTGCTATCTTCCATATTAAATTAAGTACCCCTCGACTAGGCAGCTTCATCTGCTCGTCATTAATTTTGCAAGAGAGCCGGTTAGACCATTATAATCTAATTCTAAAAAGAAAGAAAAAAGGCACTCCTCCAAGGAATGTGAAAGTTGGTGGGCACCCGATGGAATCGGTAGCCATGGTTTGAGAAAGGAAAAAAGGTGGGGAGGAGTGCCAAAGCTTTATAAAAGAGCACCAATGTGCCAAAATTTCAAAGAACTCGGAACCGCTCTCACTTATTTATTATGGAAGATAGCAAGTCCCCATTGCTAGTCGTTGACATAGAACAACCACCTCTCAAAAGAAACTTTTATCTCTGTTTTACAAATGAAAAGCTCTAGCACATGTTAAATCACTGCTTCCCTCTGTGAAGGGCCATTCGTTTACTTTTATGTTGAGTCTTCACCTTCTAACTTTTAAGCACTTCTTGAGAGCATAGCTGTTATTCTTAGTGTAATGTGCTTGTCCTAGAACATGGTTAATTGTGGTATAACTTTGATGCTTGTATCTTTGATATTTCTACTTCTAGTTTTCCCTTGGACTTCAGAGGTGCCTCAGCATTTATGTTTTGCTCCACAAATAAAGGCAAGCTGGATACCACTCTTTCATATCATTTATGCATATTACAATCTTGTAGCTTCTTATGTACATGTTACTTGTTATTAGTGCATTGGCACTCTTTCATAGCTTGCTTGACTATGAGGTTACATTAGTTGCATATTTCTTATTATGAATTGCCTGAGTACTTGATCACATAGTTAGTATATATACATCATATGAGCAAATGTGTTCGTGAAAGTTTCTTTTATCGCTCTCAATTGTTAACTGAATTGCTTGAGGACAAGCAAATAGCTAAGCTTGGGGGGAGTTGATACGTCCAAAACGTATCTACTTTCCCGAACACTTTTGCTATTGTCTCTCCTCTAATTTGTGTGTTTTGAATACAACTAACACGGACTGACGCTGTTTTCAGCAGAATTGCTCTGGTGTCTCGTTTTTGTGCAGAAATCCAACTTCTAGTAAAAATTCGGGAAAAATCATGAAAAATCCTATTTCACCAGAAGACCCACGGAACCAGAAGACAGGAGGGAGAGGAGGCCTGAGGGCCCCTCACACGCTGGTGGCGCGGCCCAACCCTAGCCGCGCCACCCTGGCGTGAGGAGGACCCAGCCGTCCTCTCGGCCTCCCCTCTTGTGTACATATACCCCCTGACGACATAATATCGGGGAGATGACATTTTTCCCAGATAGACTTCCGCTCCGCCGCCGCCATCAGAAACCGCAATTCGGAACCAGAAACTCCGTTCTAGCACCCTGCCGGGACGGGGATTCGGAGGAGATCTTCATCACCATCACCACTGACGCTCCTCCATCGACCATCCATGACTCCCCCATCCATGTGTGAGTAATTCCCCCGCTGTAGGCGAGGGGATGGTAGGGATTGGATGAGATTGTTCATGTAATTTGATATGAGATTGTTAGGGCATAGTGCCTAGTATCTTTATTTAGTGCCTACGACATTGTTGCAACTTGTTGTGCTTAATGCTTGTCACTTTGGGCCCGAGTGCCATGATTTCAGATCTGAACATGTTATTATTTCTATGATGATACTTGTTGTTTATGGTCTTACCTACAAGTTGTATACACATATTGTTGTCTGGAACCCGAGGCCCCAAAGTGACAGAAATTGGGATAACCGGAGGGGATGGCTATGATGTGAGGATCACATGTGTTCACCGAGTGCTAATGCTTTGCTCCGGTACTCTATTAAAAGGAGTACCTTAATTACCAGTAGTTTCCCTTGAGGCCCTGCTGCAACAGGCTGGTAGGACAAAATATGTCGTGCAAGTTTCTCCTTGTGAGCACGTACGACTATATACGGAACACATGCCTATGATTGTTTGTACTAGGATGCTTTATCATTATTTATCTGCAATGCCCATGTCTCGTTGATTTCATGAATTATCTTATCCATGCAACGCCCGTAATCCATCCCTATGCCTACAGTATTTGTTCCTACTGTTTACAACTGTTACTTTTACCGCTGCTATTTTAGTACTGCTGTTACTGTTTCACTACTGTCACCACTATAAAACTGTTGCTACTGATAAACCACTGTGAGCAAGACTGTTTCCAGGTGCAGCTGAATTGACAACTCATCTGTTAAGGCTTACATATATTCTTTGGCTCCCCTTGTGTCGAATCAATAAATTTGGGTAATACTTCCCTCGAAGACTGTTGCGATCCCCTATACTTGTGGGTCATCAAACATTCAGCCACTCTTCCAACAGGTAGAGAGAATGCCGCACAATCTCCTAGTGCGAATCCATCATAATCTTATCCCTGGCCTTGTTTCCTTGCTAGCCACAGCTGATAGATGATCATGATTGCAGCACCTAGCTCCTTCTCCTCTAGGTTCCCCAACCAATCCAACATCCAACCATGCATGCAGCTCAGGATGCCGTCTTACCAAACTGTCTGGGCTACTCAGGCTTAAACCCATTTGCGACCTTGCAATTTCCCACGTCGCCGTCGAGTGGGGACAGTGCCAAAAATGGTGCAGCAAGGATTCCTCTCTGTTGCACGCTAAACATAGAACACCCTCCTTGATCTTTCTACATTGCAACTCATTGCCCACAGCCAGACCGTTCTGGATCAGTCTCCACACATGGATTTTAACCTTGCCTGGGACCTGTGCTGCCCATAGCGCGAGCCAGCCACTAGGAGCGAGACGAGCATGGCTTATTTGCTCTTGTCCGGTTAAGCTACATCTTCAGGTGGTATGTTGATTTGACAGTGAAAACCCCATATTTGGTGTAGTTCCAAGCTAAATAATCCTCTGTTCCAGCTCGACCTACGGGAATTTTCAGAATATCTTCAACATCCCTCTCAAAGAATAGCTCATTGAGTTTTGTTTCATTCCAGCCCTGTCCATCAGAAGCAAGCAGTTCATCAATAGTCTGCACATGTACAATATTCGGCTTAGCTCTGAAGGGTTTTTGGAGACCCGATAGAGGTATCTAGTTGCTCTCCCAAACTTTAACCGATTTTCCATTCCCAATCCACCAGACCAAACCTTCTCGTAGAAGATCTCTACCATGCAAGATACTCTTCCAAGTTAGTGATGCACTTTTGGGACAGCTTGCAGTCAAGATATCCCCCTCCTTCAAATATCTTGCACGTAGAACTCAAGAGCACAGAGATGAGGGGTTGGTAATCATTCGCCAAGATTGTTTCACCAGCAAAGCTTGATTAAAAGCTGAGAAGTTCCTAAACCTCAACCCTCCATTTTTTTCGGAATGCACATCCGATCCCAGCTAATCCATGGGACCTTTTGTCGACCATCTGCTGAACCCCACCAAAACCTAGTGGCAATGGAGGTTAGTTCGTTACACATCTCATTTGACAACTGAAAGCATCCCATTGGATAGGTGGGTACAGCCTGTAACACAGATTTTATTAGGGTTCCTTTGCCATCCATTTATAGACTCTACCCTTTTCATCCATGAACTTTCCCATGTGATCGCTCAGGAATGTGTTTGAATGCACCGTCCTTCGATCTCCCAACCATAGTAGGGAGGCCAAGGTATTTTTCCAAAAGCGCTTCACAGGTGATACCTATTGCCTCCTTTGCCTCCTCCTAACTTGGTCATGGCAGCCTTTACCAAAGAAAATGGAAGATTTTTGCTTGTTAACCCGCTGCCTAGAACTCACCTCATAAGCTTGCAGGACCGATTTAAGAGCTACCAAATTTTCTTTACTAGCTTGAAGAAACACCACCCCATCGTCTGCAAACAAAAGGTGTGTGATGGTTGGACCCTATGGTCCAAAACTCACGCCAGAAATTTGTTTCTCCCTCTGAGTGGCGAAGAACTGCCAAAAAGCCCTCCACACAAAAAAGAAACAAATAGGGCGAGAGAGGGTCCCCCCTGACGGAGCCCCCTCGAATGCAGAAACATATCTGAAAGGCCCCCATTTAACTTGACAGAAAAACAGGCTGAAGTGACGCATCTCATCACCATGTCGATCCAGACTCTAGCGAAACCCATCCTCTGCATCATCTGCTCCAAAAAAATCCATTCCACCATATCATAGGCCTTCATCATATCTAATTTGATAGCACACATCGGTTTCTTCCTCTTTCTCTTTCTGATTGCATGCACACACTCGTATGCGATAAAAAACATTGTCCGTGGTCAATCTCCCAGGCACGAACACACTTTGTTCCTCTAATATCAGCATAGGAAGAATCTTTTTGAGCCTATTTGCAATTACTTTGGAAGCAATCTTATAAAGCACGTTGCAAAGGCTATTTGGCCTAAACTAAGAAATTAATTCCGGTGAATTTACCTTCGGGATTAAGACTAAAACTGTGTCATTAAAATCCTCCGAGAAGTCTTTTCTTTCTAAAAAATCACAGACTGCTTTACACACTGAACCTTTCAGCATGGGCCAGTGCCTTTGATAAAATAGGCTAGGAGCCCATCCGGTCTGAGGGCCTTTGTAGGGGACATCTAGAATAAGGCCTCTTCAATTTCCTTGTCTGAAAAAACCACACGTTAGTGATCGGTTCATATCATCCGAGACAAAGCAGCTGATTAGCGATAGCACATGATCACTGTCCCTAGACCCATCCGTGCCATACAGGGGTTGATAGAAGGCCAGTGCCATATCTAACATCCCCTCATTTGTAATACACAAGGAGCCATCCTCCCTTCGCAGCGCCTTTACTGTATTTTTCCTCTTCCAACGAGAGGCCCGATTATGGAAATATTTGGTGTTGTGATCACCTGCTTTTAACCTTTCTTGATGAGAGCGTTGTTGTTACATCATCTCTTCCCTTTCGTAGAGCTCATGCAACCCCATCTCAATTTCTCGGACTTCCAGTGAGGAACCCGAGACAAGCTCTTGAACTTTGGCCTCTTCTAGTCTATTCCGCAAGATTTTTAATTCTCCCCGGACTGAGCCAAAAGTATCATAGATCCAGCACTTCATGTCCCTCGAGACATCTTGCAATCATTGTCAAAGCCCCTCTATTCCGTCTTTGGCCGAAAAACTATTTTCCCAAGCCTTGCCAACCATATATTCATAATTTTCGTGCATAGTCCACATCTCCTCATACCAAAAACCCCTGTTCGTTCTGCCAATGGGTCGCATCAGAAGGTTCTCGAAATGGATAAGCAGTGCCATATGATCAGACTCCTCGGTCATAATATGCTCAACTTCAGTATTTGGGAACAAATCTAGGAAAGGCGTCGCCGCCGTCCCTCTATCCAGTCTTACCTGTATATTATCTAGGCCCTACCGTTTGTTGTTCCAGGTATACATGTACCCTTTGAAGCCCAAGTCAGTCAGCTCACAATCATCTAGGCACTGCCGAAACTCAAGCATTCTAGACTCATTCCTAGGGTTTCCCCCGAGTTGCTCATCCTGCGAGAGTGCTTCGTTAAAGTCCCCCGCACAAAGCCAGGGCAAATCATCATGTCTCTTCAGATAACGAAGAACCTCCCAGGTTTTGTGTCGTAGTTTCGTGCGGGGTTCGCCATAGATGTTGCTGAACCTCCAAGTTTTACCCTCGTAAGTGATCTTCGCATCAATATAATATTGGCACCACGGACGCATAGACACCTCGATCTCTTCTCTCCACCATAAGGCCAGACCGCCGCTTCGTCCGACACAGTCAACAGAAACGCCATTCTTGAACCCTAGCCTCCACTTCAGTTTCTCCATAGCACGAGCTTTCAATTTTGTCTCACTGAGAAACTGTAGCGCCCTGCCTTATCAAAAGACAGAACTCCTGTGTATCTGTGCCATTCCCTGGATCAGTAGATAGCACCACAGTACAAAATAAGTAATCATTGCAATAGCATCAATATTACAATGAAAATCCAGTTACATAGGTCTTCAACCTTATGAGTACACAACATAAAGCATAGTAGCAATGAGCCTCCATCTTCATCAAGTGCAACAGGCAGACATGTTGGAATGTAAGCTCGAGATCCTACTCCTGGTTCCTTACTCGAATAAAAACCTGCACGTTTGAATATGCAGCCCCAGAGGGGTCAGTACAACAACGTACTGGCAAATGACACATATTTGTGGCATTTGTGAAAAGACTAAACTACATGACATCTGGCTTGTGGATCTCAAAGGCTATTTTGCAGAAAGCAAATTTTATCCTATAACTTTGCAAAATCCTTTTTATCAAAATTTTAATTATGAAGGGCTGAAATAACCCCCATACACTACATACTAGCTAGGCATGTAGTTTCTGGGCGAAACTCAACATAGTTTTTGAAGTACATATACCATCACCCCTCGGAGTGTATGGCCCTGAGCCTTCTCCTGTTAGTTGCTAGTCAAGTTTTAAAGCATTCAGAAAAGATGATGAGATTCTTCCGATCATTCCATGGCTAGAGATTCAATTGTCCATTCTAAGGACTCGGCTAATCGATTAGATTTTAACACCTTGCAAGGGTTGTGCACTTTCACCTTATCCTTCATTTTACGCCCATACATAAAATGAAACAAGACCTTTCAGAAAAAGCATTCAACCAAACTAGTCTGACCGTACCCCCTATATTTTGCTACCACTTGCTGTCAGTACTCTTGGTTGAACCCTTAATCCTACTTAATCAAGACAGAGCCCATATTGTCATAAGGCTGCACTAGAAGTACTTTAATCATGGAAGCCTTATTAATCTCTTTAATCCTGAGTGGCCATCCCGAGCAGCATCCTAAGTTAGACATCTGTCCTAGCATGAGCCCCAGGAGCCACCTACTTCACTTTCCATCACATACCATTCCACCCAGGTAGTTCATTTTAGTTGAAGTTGTTAATTTGATTCACAAAACAACTTTGACAAGGTGGATATAGCATAGCATCATATTTTTCAAAGTATTTAGCATCCTACCAGGTGGATTCAGGGATAGCTACTCACTACTAGGATCTAGCACTTTGTAAACAGTTGAACATTGGCCTATCATGTATACTACTGAAAATCACTAATGCATAATAAAAATAGGTAGAAGATATGTGTGTCATTTGCCTTTTTGAAGAATACGATCTTTCCACTTCTCTCAACTAAGCATGTAGCTCTTCACACAAACTATAGCACAAAATAAACAATACATAAACATACCATTCAAACTCAACCAAACAGGACTAACAATTGAAAAAGTGTTTGTTTAACAACTTAGATTATTCAAGATATTGAGATAGAATAGATATGACAAAAGAAACATGGATTGTGAGATATGGGTTTTGAATGCCAGTTGGGAAAGATCAACATGATTGGAGAGAATTGGACTAGGCAAAATATAATTTGATGAAGTCTTTATGCCTTATTAAAGTATGTATGAAGCTTGGAATAACTCATGTGAATTAGATCACAAAGTGGTAATTAGTGAAACAACAATACTATTGAATAAGTGTGACAACAATTATTCTTAAATAGCATACATTACACTTAGGCTTTGGGTAAAGATTAGTGAATCATTACATTACTCAATTAGCACATTTGCAAATTGAATAGTTCAACACAAGTGATCAAGTTTAAGTAGGCATGAGACTGGATATGAATGATTGACATTTGAGAATATAGCTCAAAGGGTTCACTGGACAATATGAAGTATGATTATGAGCTATGGTAGTAGAATTGAATCAACACCACAATAGCAAAATAGAACTGATGACCAAGATATTCACACTTTACTCAAATAACCCAATTGAAATTTGAATAAATGTGAACTAGACAAATTAAGTTTAGATGATCAAGATATGGATCACAGTGATGTCAAACTGATATTTGATGAATGGGTTTAATCATAGGATTTTCTAATGTAGAAAGAAATATTATTAAAAGAATTATAGAATTATTCCTATGGTGGAATTACTCAAATCCTCATATTAGAATTTGAATAATTGTAAAGTGACTCAAGAAAATATGGAAGTGGTACTAATGGATAGCTTGCAGTAAAACAAAGCTATAGCAATTGGAATCATTCAAAAATCAATTTTAGAAATCAAATTATGATCCTAAGATGTTCTACATGCTGAGAGGATTCCAGAGCCTACAAATTTGTAATTTTTGAACACTTGGTTCAAAAGATATGAATTTAGCAAGCTAACAAAAGGGTTTAACTCAATTTGAAAATAGATTCAAATTGCATACTGAACCTATGAAATATATGTGCACTATTGGATTCTACAAGTCTCAAGGTTTCCATTGATATATTATTTGTTATTTTTTGAGTTACAGATTGAAAGATATGATTTATCAAAGTTTGGACTGAATTCTGGTTTGAAATTCCTATTTGAATCGATTTTAAATCCAGGGCTGACACGTGTCACGATCTTATTAGCTGGTAACGGTTCAGTTGGATCACGATTATAAGCCGTTAGATCTTATGATGATCCAATGGTTTAGATTAGCCCATACCCCTTCGTTAAGTGATCCAATCTGGATCACTGGATTCAGATCTGACGGTCGAAGTGAGAAAGAGGAGAGGGGCTGACCTCAGCTAGGGTTTCGGCGAGCAAGTCTGGCGAGGGTGGCTCGGTGGTAGACGGCGGCATAGCTGCGATGGTTCCCCGAGGCTAGGAGGAGGACAACGGCGTGCAGAGCGTCGAGATGAACCCGACTGCGTGATCCTCAACTTCGATCGCGTCCTGCTGCGTGGAGGAGAGGCGGCTGGAGACGTGCGGCGCGTATGTGAGCTTCGGCCGTGGATAGGCTGCTTGATTTTCTGCGAGATTGGTCAAATCATGAGCAACAGCGGGTGCGCCAGAGGATGGGAAAGCGATTGGGAGGAGGTGGGGAGGCTGATGATCACTGACGGTGTCGGAATCGGCCGGGGAAGCTTGCAGAGGCTGCGGACTCCGTCGACGAATTGCGTCGCTTTGAGGAGAAATTGGTGAGAGGGAAGAAAAGAGGGCGAGAGAGGAGCGGCCGGGGGGCTTTATAGGTGCAGAGACTTGGGGAACAGGCTAGGGTTTCATTGCGGAGGAGATCGGACGGCTACGGGGTGTCGGGCTCGGCCAGGTCTCCCTGCCAGAGGAAGAGGAAGGTCCCGATAGGTGGGGCCCACCTATCGGGGGAGGAAGTGAGGGCTGCGGATACCCTTTCGGGTAAGAGGGATAGTGGGCCAGGGCTGGCTTTCGGAACTGGGCTGAATGGGATCCCCCTGGCCCTTTTCCATTTTCTGTTTTCTTTTCTTTTTCCTTTTTCCTATTTTCTGTTTTGTTTCATATCTTTTTCAAAAAAGTTTCAAAATACTTCAAACCAATTCCTATATTCTTCAAATCTTCAACACTATGTTCCAAACCAGTAATCAAACTAGTTTTCAAAACAAAAGATGTTTTTAAATAAATCTTTTATGTGCATAGCAAGGTGGACTTGCTTGCATAAAATAATAGAAATAGGGTTTGAAATCAATTCTTTCTAAAATAGTAAGATAATAGCTTATAAAATAATAATTGAGAAGCTCACTCAATCATAGTTTTGAAAAAGCACGCTAGTATTGAATAAATCAAATTTTTGTAAAACAATCTTTTGCAAGCAAACTTGCATAAGCTTGAATTAAGAAAGAAGGGGAAATAATATTTTGATAATTGCTTTCTCAAACAATCCTTGAGTTTCATCTTCAATTGTAGTTTTGAAAATGCAATCTTTATAAACATATTTGAGACTCATTCCTTTGCAAGCAAGCTTGCATAAGTTTTGAAAAGAAGAAAGATAATATTTTGATATTTGGTTCTTCTCAAAGATATTCTTCAAGAAATAATAGAGAGTTTGAAATAGTTTTCAAATAAACTCAAAAAGTTTCAATTCCCTATGAATTTTCAATCAACACAAGCAAAATAAAGGCAAAAAAATTCCCCCAAAATTTGATAAAATCTTGGGATGTTACAGACTACCACCCTTAAAACAAATCTCGTCCCCGAGATTGGAAAGACTAGAAAGAAAGTAGGTATTGGGTTTCCTAGGTGGCTACCACCCTTAAAAGAAACTTTTGTAGGTAGTCCAGATACTTGGGTTTCAACTAGAAACACCTTGGTGTTGACTTAGCACTGGGTCATCTTTTGACTTGACACTGGGTCATCTTTTGAACCCATAGTTAGTCTCCATCTTCATTTCCGATAGGTAGGTGCCTATTCATAAACTTGGGCACCAGCCTTCCTTATGGGGTTGCTTGAGGTAACCTTACTCTATTGTAGAGCTTTCTATCCGGCGGGGTAGTTGTTGAATTACTTTGGACACTGAGGAGTCACTCTTTGGGTCAATCAGAGGACCAAGATGAGTTGTCTCCTCTTTGGGTCAATCAGAAGACCAAGCTGAGTGGATATCCTCTCATCATCTCAACTTCCTTATTATCATCCTTAGAGGTTCTTCATCTTATGGTTGCTTCCTTATACCATTCTGCTCTTCAACTTTCCATGATACCATTATATTCTATCCCATTTTAGTAACCTTCCATGATAGTAGGATTTCTTCCTTTGGGATACCATTCTCCTCCAAATTTACGATACTATTCTATTCTATCCTATTCTAATAACCTTCCATGTGATACCATTTTATTCCAAAATTTATGATACCATTTCTATTTTAGTAATCTTTCCATTATGTTCCCGTGGATACCATTCTGTTCTAGTAACCTTCTTGTAATCTTCCATGTTGATGTACACCTTCCATAGCGAGTCTTCTTCAACAGTAATCTTGAGATTCATCCTTACTGTTTTCCTACGTTTTGGCAGCACTTGCCTACTATAAGGGGTATAATATACTATCTTCCTAAGGTTAAGGCTTAACAACGTCATTTCTCATAGGTGTGTCTCTCTAGATTCACCATTCCTCATAACAAGTAGTGGTTGAATACCTTTTCTTCCACGTTGGCTACACCTTGTGGTGTCTTCTTCTTGTGCTTGTGGTATCCTTCAGTTATTCCATCTCGTTGTATTCTTTCCTACGCATCTTCTTGTGTAGTGTCCCTTTTTCGCGCTACCTTGTGTTTACTTCGTTGTATCTTTCCCGGACATTTGGGTCCACAATGTCCTATTCTCTTATATTTGAAACACAGAACCTTGTTGTTGTCCTTTGTATCGTTTTCTCCATCAGAGGGTGATACGTCGAAAACGTATCTACTTTCCCGAACACTTTTGCTATTGTTTCTCCTCTAATTTGTGTGTTTTGAATACAACTAACATGGACTGACGCTGTTTTCAGCAGAATTGCTCTGGTGTCTCGTTTTGTGCAGAAATCCAACTTTCAGTAAAAATTCGGGAAAATTTGGCAAAAATCCTATTTCACCAGAGGACCCACGGAGCCAGAAGACGAGACGGAGAGAAGGCACGAGGCCTCCACACACACAGGGGGTGCGGCCCAGCCCTGGCTGCGCCCACCTATTGTGAGGGCGGCTCGGCCGTCTCCTCGACCTCTCCTTCCGCCTACATATACCCCCTGGCCTGAAAATATCGAGGAGACGGCGTTTTTCCCAGATAGACTTCCGCTGCGCCGCCGCCATCAGAAACCGCGATTCAGAACCAGAAACTCCGTTCTGGCACTCTGCTGGGACGGGGATTTGGAGGAGATCTTCATCACCATCATCACCGACGTCCCTCCATCGACCATCCATGACTCCCCCATCTATGTGTGAGTAATTCCCCCGCTGTAGGTGAGGGGATGGTAGGGATTGGATGAGATTGTTCATGTAATTTGATATGAGATTGTTAGGGCATGGTGCCTAGTATCTTCTATTAGTGCTTATGACTTTGTTGCAACTTGTTATGCTTAATGCTTGTCACTTTGGGCCCGAGTGCCATGATTTCAGATCTGAACATGTTATTATTTCTATGATGATACTTGTTGTTTATGGTCTTACCTACAAGTTGTATACACATATTGTTGTCCGGAACCCGAGGCCCCAAAGTGACAGAAATTGGGATAACCGGAGGGGATGGCTATGATGTGAGGATCACATGTGTTCACCGAGTGTTAATGCTTTGCTCCGGTACTTTATTAAAAGGAGTACCTTAATTACCAGTAGTTTCCCATGAGGCCCTGCTGCAACAGGCTGGTAGGACAAAAGATGTTGTGCAAGTTTTTCCTTGTGAGCACGTACGACTATTTTCGGAACGCATGCCTATGATTGTTAGTACTAGCATGCTTTATCATTATTTATCTGCAATGCCCATGTCTCATTGATTTCATGAATTATCTTATCCATGCAACGCCCGTACATCCATCCCTATGCCTACAGTATTTGTTCCTACTGTTTACTATTGCTACTATTACCGCTGCTATTTTACTACTGCTGTTACTGTTTCACTACTATCTCCACTATAAAACTGTTGCTACTGATAAACCACTGCGAGCAAGACTGTTTCCAGGTGTAGCTAAATTGACAACTCATCTATTAAGGCTTACATATATTCTTTGGCTCCCCTTGTGTCGAATCAATAAATTTGGGTTTTACTTCCCTCGAAGACTGTTGTGATCCCCTATACTTGTGGGTCATCAAGACTATTTTCTGGCGCCGTTGCCGGAGAGCATAGCTTGATTTGTAAGTTCACTTGGTATTCATATTGTTCACTGCAATCCTTTCATCATGGGTAAACCTCGTGATGGAAAAGTTCCTATATTGCCATCTACTACAAGAAGAGGTATGACTTTGAACACTTCTGCTGCTCTTTATTCACCATCTATTATGAGTAAGTTGCTTACACCACCACACGCACACACTACTGCTACTACTTCTGCTGAGTTTGAAAATACCACTGATAATTTAGACGATGCTTCTACTGTGCTTGATGAGAGTGGTTCACTAGGTTCCTTTTTAGATGCTACAATTGCTAGAGCTAAGTTGGGAAACACCACTGTTACACCTGTTAGTTCACCTGAGTCTAGGGAATGTCCTAGTGATGATTTTGATGATGCTTATATTGAGCTTGATGATGATTTTATTGCTGAAGCTCGTGCTACTCGTGATGCTAAAGCTGTTAAGGAACTTCTAGCGAGACGTGCTGTTAGATATAAATTGTCTCCTGATTCTAAGTTTGCTGCTTCTCCCATAGATATTAGAGATAAGGATTATGATTTCTCTTTAGATTTATCTTACATATCTATTGTTGAGAAAACTCCTTTTTGTGGTACTAAAGATGAGAGTGCTATGGAGCACATGAATGAGCTTTCTACTTTGAGTAATTTGTTTTCTGATGATATTAAGCTTCGCACTTACTTTGTTGCTAAGATTTTTCCTTTCTCGTTGAAAGATGTAGCTAAAACTTGGTTTAATAGCTTGTCTCCTGGATCTATTCATAGTCCTATTGCTTTGGTTAATGCTTTCTTTCTGAAATATTTTCCTGCTAGTGCTCAACATGCTGCTGTGCAAAAAATCTTTGATTTTGAATAGGGAAAAGGAGAGATACTGCCTGAATCGTGGACAAGGTTTTGTTCTTTAATTAGAGCTTTGCCTAAAGAGCCATTGTCTAAAAATGAACTCCTTGATATATTTTATAATGGACTAACTGATGAGTCTAAGTCATATCTGGATAATTGTGCTGGTTGTGTTTTCAGGGAAAGAACTCCGGCTGAAGCTGAAGAATTAATGGCTAAAATAAGCCGGAATCATGATGATTGGACTCCAGTTGAGCCAATACCAGCACCATCACCTGCGCCATCTACAGAGCCTACGCCGAAGAAGAGAGGGATGATTGAATTAAATGATGAAGTTATGAAGGAAGCTAAGAAATCTCTTAAGGAGAAAGGTATTAAATCTGAAGATGTGAAGAATTTACCTCCTATAGAAGAATTATGTAAGCCAATCCCTCATTCATCTACTATTGAGGTAAACTCTCTCCAACGCTTTGATGATAGAGATATTCCTTACTCTAAACCTCCTGATCAATGCTTAGATGAGTTTGATAATTTCATTGTTAAGCAAGAAAATTTTAATAGAATGGTGCAGAATCATTTGTTGGAAAATTCTAGAGCTATTAACAAGTTGTAGGATATTGTGGAGAGAACCTCCAATGATGTGATGATACTTGTTAACCTCCAATGATGTGAAGATACTTGTTAAACATTTTCAAATGGTTCAAACACAAATTGATCAGCTTACCAAGGTGCAAAAAGATTTGCTAGTAAATGCTTCAAGAGAGAAGCAAGCATGTGAAATACGCACAAGAGGAGGTGCTACTACTCAAGACCCCTTATATCCTGAAGGACATCCTAAGAGGATCGAGCAAGATTCTCAACGCACTTCAAGAGATGATAGTCCTTCCAAGAAGAAGAACAAGAAGAAGCATAAAACAACTGCAGAGTCCTCTGATGTAGGTAAAGATCCTAACAGTGTTTCTATTTCTGATGTTGAAACTGAACTAGGTGATGCTTCCGATAAAGAAGAAGTTGAAGAGGAACCAGAAAAGATTGATAAGAATGCAAAGTACACCAAAGAAGACTTCATTGCCAACAAGCATGGTAATGAGAGAGAACCTTGGGTGGAGAAACCAATGCCTTTTCCTGGTAAGAAACACAAGTCCAAGGAAGAAGAACACTACAACAGGTTTTGTGAATGGTTGAAACCTTTATTTTTGCAAATTCCTTTGACTGATGCTATTAGAATGCCTCCTTATGCAAAGTATATGAAAGATATTGTTACTAACAAAAAGAAGATTCCTAATGAGGAAATTTCCACTTTACTTGCTAATTATTCTTTTGATGATAAAGTACCGGAGAAGCTTGGAGATCCAGGTATACCGACTATTCCTTGCTCCATTAAAAATAACTATGTTAGAACTGCTTTATGTGATTTGGGAGCTGGAGTTAGTGTCATGCCTTTTTTCTCTTTATAAGAGACTTGATCTAGAAAAATTAGTATCAACTAATATATCTTTGCAGATGGCTGACAAGTCTACTACTATTCCTATTGGTATATGTGAAAATGTTCCTGTTCAAGTTGCTAACAGTTGTTTGATTTTAACTGACTTTGTTGTGTTGGAAATGCCTGAAGATGATAATATGTCTATTATTCTTGGAAGACCTTTTCTAAACACTGCAGGGGCTGTTATTAATTGCAATCAAGGAAAAGTAACTTTCAATGTCAATGATAAAGAGTACATGGTTTATTTTCCCAAGAAGATTGATAGAAAGAATGCTCTAAATTCCGTCAAGAATGTTGAGACCATCAGAGTTGGTCAAATTATTTGTTCAGAGCGAAAGCCCAAGGAAGAATATAAAATTGTTATGATTGGGACTATGCCTATCAAAGTTGAGGTAACATAAGCATTTAGTGAAATGCAAAGTTTTGCCTCATAGAAAGTTAGTTTGGTAACAAGACTTGATCAACCTTGTTAACAAAGTGATTTTATATGAACGAAACTTCATTTTCACTGCATCCACTCCACCTCACTTTTATTTACTTTCACCAATTTTATTCCTTTAGTTTAGTTACATGATTAAGAGTATCTCAGAGCTGCTGCATACTTGGTTTTGATTTGCTTGAAATCATTTCGTCTTCATTTTTCTGAGTTTTTTATCGATATGCCAACTTCTGAAAAATCCTCGAAAATAAAGTTTCTCGAAAAATGCCAGAAAATTCTTTATAAATTTTTATGTCAAAAATGGGACAGAGAGGCACCTAGGAGACACCAGGAGGGGCTGCCACGCCACCACACACACAGGAGGCGCGGCCCAGCCCTGGCCGCGCCCACCTGCTGTGAGGGGGCCCCACCTGGCCTCTCACTTATCTCTTCCTCCCTAGCTCTCTCTATCTCCCGAAAACAACAACACACCCAGCTCAAACTCGAGTTCTTGCTATTCTTCATCGCGATTTTTCGATCTCCTTGCTCAGCCCATCATTTCTGCTAAGATTTGGAGCAATTGTTCTCCGGTATGTGACTCCTCCGCTTGTCCAAGTAGAATTTCTTTTGGTGAAGTATTCTTTGAGTATTTTAGCATTGTAGGTGGCAGGATAAATGAGTATGCATGCTTGTTCTATTGCTTAGAAATGTTATTTTGATGCATGTTAGCTCTCTAGTAACTCACTATAGTAGTTCCCTACATTTTTTTGTCTCAAAATCATATTTTATGAGGTTTGTTAAAAATTTCAGAAAAGGGACATGGATAACTACACCCATGGAGAAGTGTTTGAAAGAGAAGCACCAAGTTCATCAAGGCCTTCAAGATCCACTGCTCAATATAGGATATCCTACAATGAAGATCTTATGTCACCTAACCTTGAGGGAGACGATGGAGATGCACATCCATCGACCTTCCCTTGTGCTAATTTTTTGCGTGATGCAAGGATTCTTGATGATTTCTTGCTCCTTGTTAACAGGGTTGGATTGACTACATACATGATGGATGAGAGTAATCAATATGCTATTCTCACTAAGATTTTTGTTGAAAGTTTTAAATTCGCTAACTCTCATTTCAATCCTTCCATTGCATTTAAGATTTATGATAAGTCTATCACCATGTCTTTGGAGAGATTCTGTAATATTCTAGGTATACCCATGTTTGGGACGGCGAGGAAGATGCTACACCAACCCACTAATTTGTTGGAACTCTACCGAGGAGTAACCAACGATGATGACCGCACCGCACAGCGTGGCAAGATAAGAAACATTCAACTCCCAGCTATTAGATATTTTACTTACTATCTTGCCACTAGTGTACTTGGTAGAGGAAACACTAGCAATATCTCCAACTATCATTTAGCTTTTCTAGCTACCACTCTTGATGTTAGTAGGAAGTATAACCTCGGTGCTATTATTGCTCGTCGCCTAGCCGCTAGGGGACCTATTTATGGAGGTATTATTGCTGCGCGCATTGTTGCTGCTCTTGAACTTCCTATTGCTCCTCATGATATATTGTTGACTCCACAGAGGCTTGATCTTGCTGCCATGAAGCTACATCACCTTGTTACTGCTAACTCTTGTGCAGGGAAATTAGTTTATAGAATGTTATTTACGGATGGAGAGGAAAGGGAAGTGCCCTTGCCACAACCCAGTTTGTTCAGTATTGATAACAGGCCATGGTCACGCACGAAGGAGGAGTTGGACGAGCGGCTTAGGGTGCTCAGCTTCAATGTACAGCATGGCGTCGTGGACCAGGAGGAAGAGGAGGAGCCGGCCTATCACTACACCACATACCACTCCACGGCGTCCTCGAGCTCATATCAGGACGATGGTGCTTCTTCGTCGCACTACGGAGGTGCCACCTCATGGACGAGTTGGCCAAGCTGGGATTGATCTCCACTTAGGCCAAAAGCCTAAGCTTGGGGGGAGGTACACCGACGATTCACTCATCTACATATTATATTTTGTCGGTCCTATGTATATCCATGTTTCACTTTCTTTATTGTTCTTGCTTTTATTTCTGCTTTCCAAAACACAAAAGGACCAAAAATATTTCCGTCGTTTCGCTTTGTTCACCTCTTTAGCTTTCTACCTTTGATTTGCTTTACTTGCTATCTTCGGTTTGGTATTTGAAAAATCCAAAAATATTTTTGCTTTGTTTGCTATTTCCTTCTGTTCTTGTTTCAAAAATCGAAAACCCCAAAAATATTTGTTGTTCTTCTTCGGTTTTGTAAAGTTTGTTGCAGAGTTCAGTCTCCTGTTACTCCATTGGAGCTTGGTATTCACTTCATATTATTCAAGCCACACAAGTGAAAAGCAATAATGACGACATATGACAATCCGAGATGTGGTAAGAGGCTGGTATGGACTCTATTTGTTTTCATTTTTGTACATATACTCATCCATGTGGACATGCTTAGTCGGTTCATGTAAGGTATATGTTATCTAATGGATGTTTTGTAGTTCTTGCTCTCATATGATTAGTTCCAATTTACTAATAGTTTGTAGCATGTCATGTAGACGCTTGCATGCATTGTTTTATTCATAATATGGTACGTTATTGTGGTATCCTCCTCTGAAAGTTTCATTTGAATTGACTTGGCACATGCTCAAGCATGCATATGACTGAACAAAAAGTCAATTAAGCCTCGATGATTTACTTTGCCTCAGAGTTCTTGTATCATTTTTATGCCTATATTAATTTTGTTTTGTCGCAAGCATGATTATGACAACTATTGCTCTCTCAATTGTCGCTTCCCAGTCTTTTGCTAGCCTTCACTTGTACTGAGAGGGAATAATTCTCGTGCATCCAATCACCAAAAACCAAGTCTACCAAAGAGTCCACTATAAATTCCTATGCATGGTATTTGCAAGCCATTCCAAGTAAATTTTCATGTGCTACCTTTCAAAACTTTCAACTACTTCTCATTTTGTGCCACTGTTTTTTTTAGCTCATGGGGACGTAGTGGTCGGAATTGCTATCTTCCATATTAAATTGAGTACCCCTCGACTAGGCAGCTTCATCTGCTCGTCATTAATTTTGCAAGGGAGCTGGTCAGACCATTGCAATCTAATTTTAAAAGAACGAAAAAAAGGCGCTCCTCCATGGTATGTGAATGTTGGTGGGCACCCGATGGAATCGGTTAGCCATGGTTTGAGAAAGGAAAAAAGGTGGGGAGGAGTGCCAAAGCTTTATAAAAGAGCACTAATATCTCAAAGGGTTCATTGGATAATATGAAGTATGATTATGAGCTATGGTAGTAGAATTGAATCAACACCACAATAGCAAAATAGAACTGATGACCAAGATATTCACACTTTACTCAAATAACCCAATTGAAATTTGAATAAATGTGAACTAGACAAAATAAGTTTAGATGATCAAGATATGGATCACAGTGATGTCAAACTGATATTTGATGAATGGGTTTAATCATAGGATTTTCTAATGTAGAAAGAAATATTATTAAAAGAATTATAGAATTATTCCTATGGTGGAATTACTCAAATCCTCATATTAGAATTTGAATAATTGTAAAGTGATTCAAGAAAATATGGCAGTGATACTAATGGATAGCTTGCAGTAAAATAAAGCTATAGCAATTGGAATCATTCAAAAATCAATTTTAGAAATCAAATTATGATCAGAATAGTGATTTGAACAAATTTGAATGTACAAAGTGTGTGCACGTATCAACTTTGAATTTTCTTGATCCTAAGATGTTCTACATGCTGAGAGGATTCCAGAGCCTAGAAATTTGTAATTTTTGAACACTTGGTTCAAAAGATATGAATTTAGCAAGCTAACAGAAGGGTTTAACTCAATTTGAAAATAGATTCAAATTGCGTACTGAACCTATGAAATATATGTGCACTATTGGATTCTACAAGTCTCAAGGTTTCCATTGATATATTATTTGTTATTTTTCGAGTTACAGATTGAAAGATATGATTTATCAAAGTTTGGACTGAATTCTGGTTTGAAATTCCTATTTGAATCGATTTTAAATCCGGGGCTGACATGTGTCACGATCTTATTAGCTGGTAACGGTTCGGTTGGATCACGATTATAAGCCGTTAGATCTTATGATGATCTGATGGTTTAGATTAGCCCGTACCCCTTCGTTAAGTGATCCAATTTGGATCACTGGATTCAGATCTGACGGTCGAAGTGAGAAAGAGGAGAGGGGCTGACCTCGGCTAGGGTTCCGGCGAGCAAGTCCGGTGAGGGTGGCTCAGTGGTTGATGGCGGCGTAGCTCCGATGGTTCCCCGAGGCTAGGAGGAGGACGATGGCATGCAGAGCATCGAGACGAACCTGACTGTGTGATCCTCGATGTCGATCACGTCCTGCTGCGCAGAGGAGAGGCGGCTGGAGACGTGCGGAGCGCAGGTGAGCTTCGGCCATGGACAGGCTGCTTGATTTTCTGCGAGATTGGTCAAATCATAGCAGCGGGTGCGCCAGAGGATGGGAAAGCGATTGGGAGGAGGTGGGGAGGCTGATGATCACTGACGGCGTCGGAATCGGCCGGGGAAGCTTGCAGAGGCTGCAGACTTCGTCGATGAATTGTGTCGGTTTGAGGAGAAATTGGTGAGACGGAAGAAAACGGGGCGAGAGAGGAGCGGCCGGGGGATTTATAGGTGCAGAGACTTGGGGAAAAGGCTAGGGTTTCGTCGCGGAGGAGATCGGACGGCTACGGGGTGTCGGGCTCGGCCAGGTCTCCCTGCCAGAGGAAGAGGAAGGTCTCAACAGGTGGGGCCCACCTGTCGGTGGAGGAAGAGAGGGCTGCAGATACCCTTTCGGGTAAGAGGGATAGTGGGCCGGGGCTGACTTTTGGAACTGGGTCGAATGGGATCCCCGTGGCCCTTTTCCTTTTTCTGTTTTCTTTTCTTTTTCCTTTTTCCTATTTTCTGTTTTGTTTCATATCTTTTTCAGAAAAGTTTCAAAATACTTCAAACCAATTCCTATATTCTTCAAATCTTCAACACTATGTTCCAAACCAGTAATCAAACTAGTTTTCAAAACAAAAGATGTTTTTAAATAAATCTTTTATGTGCATAGCAAGGTGGACTTGCTTGCATAAAATAGTAGAAATAGGGTTTGAAATCAATTCTTTCTAAAATAGTAAGATAATAGCTTATAAAATAATAATTGAGAAGCTCACTCAATCATAGTTTTCAAAAAGCAAGCCAGTATTGAATAAATCAATTTTTGTAAAACAATCTTTTGCAAGCAAACTTGCATAAGCTTGAATTAAGAAAGAAGGGGAAATAATATTTTGATAATTGCTTTCTCAAACAATCCTTGAGTTTCATCTTCAATTGTAGTTTTGAAAATGCAATCTTTATAAACATATTTGAGACTCATTCCTTTGCAAGCAAGCTTGCATAAGTTTTGAAAAGAAGAAAGATAATATTTTGATATTTGGTTCTTCTCAAAGATATTCTTCAAGAAATAATAGAGAGTTTGAAATAGTTTTCAAATAAACTCAAAAAGTTTCAATTCCCTGTGAATTTTCAATCAACACAAGCAAAATAAAGGCAAAAAATTTCCCCCAAAATTTGATAAAATCATGGGATGTTACAGAAACACCACCACTGGGTTGTAGGATCTAATAATATCACGAAGTTCTCCCACTGCCGCGTCCAACCCCAATCCATGGCAGTTTTGGGCCAATAGACTCATTGTCCCCAGCGGCCCTGCGCCGCAGGGTCCACCAATGGATCTTCAAGCCTATCGAAAACCGAATTGGTCCTCTGTCTTTTCCCTGCAGATTCAAAACTTCCCTCCCCCACAACTGTCACTGGGACTTGCATCCAAACCTGTTTAGTCCTCTTCTTGGTCTTCGCGCCCTGTGTCCCCTGAGCTTGTGAAGCATCAAAACCAGTGTTCCGATTCTTCTTGACATAACTCCTAGCCTTCTGAGCTTTGTTTGTACTAGGTACAGGGACCTCCTCCACTTGCTTATCTTTACGAGATGCATTGTACCTTTTATCTGGGCTTGAAACATCCTGCTCCCAATGCTCCCACTCTCTCCCACCAGTGCGGGAAGAGCTTTAATGAGTGAACTCATTTGTTAGGTTACGTCTAGGAGGTAAGTCACGGATGGAGACACCGCCCCCAAACCTACGCTCCGAACCCCCGACCAACTACTATAGCTTGCAGACGACATAGTAGGTCTAGCTTGAGGCGGTGGTTTTCTAGCTTTCTTCGGCTCAGCCCTCAGCCATTCTCCCTACTGCTTGGTTTCTGCTTTTTTGGCCGTACACCCATCCGCCCCATGGACCAATCTCCCACAGTCGAAAAAATGAGGAATCTTCTCATACTGGATATCAAACCATTTACCTGTCTAGTCATCATCCGATTCTTTCAAATGAACTCCTCTGACCAGAGGTTGATCAACCTTGACAGCAACACAAATCCTCAATTCCTCACCCCCAGGCCATCCTATCCTCATCCACATCCACTGAAATATACTTTCCGATCCACCCTCCAATTAATTCACCATAGACCTTGTTCATGAAATCCCTCGGTAGGTCTAGCACCTGTACCCAGATCTCCATAGAGTCAAAAACCATCTCTGAGGGTCTAACCGCACCATCGAAGTCCTTCACCAGCACCACGCTAAAATCAAACGGCCATGGTCCATTCTTCAGAGCATGTCTCCAATCTCCTTCCTAATCAAAATGGACCACAAACCTGTTCTCACCAATATTCTTGAACTGCACATGGCCACGGAGCCCCCAAGCTCTCTGCATTAATGTCTCTAGGGCTCCAATAACGAGTTTCCACGATGAGCACACCTTGCCCACCACCGCCTAAAGAGGTCTCGGAACCCTAATTGCATCCACTCCTTTGATTACCAGACCCGATGCCTCTTTATCTGTAAGCAACAAATCACCCATCCTTCCCGATAGATTTGCAGCCAACTCCTCAGCACCGGCCTTGGCTATAGATCTTAACGGCGCCCTCGGCCGGTAACCGCTTCTTGACGTTGAACACGTTGGAGTCGCCATCCCTTCCCCACCCTATCACACCTGTGCGACAGTAGTCGAGGGCACCACAACCTAGCCGCCGGAGAAGGATCTCACCGTCGAGATCTGCTCCGCCACCAGAGACAACTACCGCCCCCGAGGAGAAAACCCTAGCTACGCGTGATCGCCTCCTGATCACCCTAGGAGAAACTTCCGCTCGTGGGGATATTAGTTGGGGTGAAGAGACCAAATTATGAAGTGGTAGAGGTGGAACAGGGTGATTTTTTTGTTAGATGCTTCATAGTCAATAGGGTGGACGCTTGTAAGTGGAATATGGTAACTATTTATGGTGCAGCTTAGTTCTCTAGAAAAGAACCTTTTCTGAGAGAGTTTGCTCACTTATGTAGTAGATCAAGGTTCCCCTCTATGTATGGAGGTGACTTCAATTTCGTTAGGAATGCATGTCAAAAAAGTACCGGTGGTGGTTTAACAAAATGGAATACAATTTTCAATATCATTATTGAAAATAACAACCTCTTTGACATCAAATTGAATAATAGAAAATATACATGGTGTAAAAACCATGTGGACCCATTTTTGCTAAATTGGATAGGTGTTTAGTCACTAGGGAATGGACCATTACCCACTGACCTGTGTGTTAGCTTTGTAAAGGGAGTGGTCTGATCACACTCCCATGTTGCTTGATACTGGAACTAGATCTGTGAAAACTTTTGAATTCCGTTTTTGATTGTGTTGGCTAACTAGGGAGGGTACTGTGGATGTGGCGAGGCCTATGTGGGAAGATAGTGTTGGTAATAGAACTCCCATTGAGGAATGGATCTGGAGGTTATCAAAGACTAGGAAAAATTGAGGGGATGGAGCAGGAATGTGGATAGTATTTTCAGCAAAGAGAAAAAGAGATTGTCTGAGCTTTTAAAAGACTTAGATAAATTTGTAGAAGATCTTGGCTAGAATGCTGTAGACAGAGAATATTGTTTTTAAATAAAAAAAACAATTGAACGATTTGGTCAAAGGTGATAACATCAATTGTTATCACATGGCCAAGAATGTGGATCTAAAATTAGGTCAGACTTGTACAAGATATTTCATGAATAAGATGAGTAGTAGGAGAAGGAAGAATGAGACTTTGTTGTTGATCGATGTGGTAAAAATGAAAGAGATTAAAATTTGCTGGCCCATGCAACTAATTTTTATAAAACACTTTTTGGACCTTATGATAGAGCAGGGGTAGGAATAGGGTTTGATTTCCCTGTGATTGTAGGGTTAGAAGATAATGAAATTTTGGTTAAAATGTTCACATTTAAATAGATTAAAGAGATAGTTTTCTCTTTAGCTCATAACAAGAGCCCTAGCCCTGATGGATTTCCTGGGGAATTGTATTAGTATTTTAGGGATTTTGTGAAGGTGCCTTTTAAAACAATGTTCAATGATTCTATGGATGGAAAGTTGGATGTGGGTAGGATTAATTTTGGTAGTATTACTTTGCTTACAAAAAGTCAGGATATAGTAGTAATTCAAAATATTAGACCTATTTGTCTTATGAACACAAGTTTAAATATGGTTACAAAGCGTATGAATAATAAACTAGCCCCCATTATGGAGAAAATAATTGATAAATCTCAGACTGCTTTCATGCAGAATAGATGTGTTATGGAGGGCTTTTCTATGTTACATGAAATTTTGCATGAGGTTGATGTCTACGAACGCTTCTATTCTTGTAGATAGTGTTGGGCCTCCAAGTGCAGAGGTTTGTAGAACAACAACAAGTTTCCCTTAAGTGGATCACCCAAGGTTTATCAAACTCAGGGAGGAAGAGGTCAAAGGTATCCCTCTCAAGCAACCCTGCAATTAAGATACAAGAAGTCTCTTGTGTCCCCAACACACCCAATACACTTGTCAGATGTATAGGTGCACTAGTTCGGCGAAGAGATAGTGAAATACAAGTAATATGGATGATTATAAGTAGTAAATGCAATCTGAAATAAATATCGCTGTGAGCAAATATGTAACAAAACTGAATATAAATGGTGTTTCAATGCCTAGAAACAAGGCCTAGGGATCATACTTTCACTAGTGGACACTCTCAACAAAGATAACATATTTGAACACATAAATATCCTTCTTCACTATGCTATTCTAAACTATTCTCCGATGGATAACGAATACTAATCATGTGTAGGGCTACGAAGCACTCCTCAAAGTTTGCATTTCCCCAAACTAGATTGCCCCACTGACAAGGGTGTAGATAATAGAGCTCGTCAGTTAAAGTACCCCCTGAGACCCGTTAAGTTAGGCCCAATTGTAATACTAGTCGATATACGAGTTCATGTCGTATGTCGATACTGTAATCTATATCGGATCCCTCCCGTTCCTTGAGACCTGGCCACCTATATATAGGGGCCAGGAGAGGACGGTAAGGGACAGATTGAAAGCAAGCGAAATTTACTCTTACATTTACTTTCAACACACACCTTGTTTGACTGATTTACCTTCGAGTTCATCTGACGCCCTACTCCCCCGATCCTAACTCCTTTATATTCGACATTTGTCAAGTTAACCCTCGTCACCCACACTATCACCTTGAGCACATGCTGCTTGCGGTACAGTTGATGTGAATCACCGTCCAGTTGGGAACCCTAAGAGGAAGGTATGATGAATATAGTAGCAAGGTTTTCCCTCAGTAAGAAACTAAGGTTTATCGATCCGAAGGGGAAGAAGCCAAATGACTGAAGGTGATGCTTGCTAGCTTGCGACAGCTCCGGACAATTTATAAGGCGCCTCGTCCAGTGCTTTGCTTTGCCAGTTGCAACGCGGAACCTGCACACAACACAACCAAATACTTTGCTCCCAACTTACGATGAGGTTGTCAATCTCACCAGTTTGCTGTAAACAAAGGAATGAGCGTATCGAGTGGAAAATAGTAATAGTATGCGAGTAAAGTAAACAGGTGATAGCAATATAAAGGAAATAGGACCGGGGTCCATAGTTTACTAGTGGTGTCTCTCCATAAGATAAAATAACACATGCTGGGTAAACAAATTACAGTTGGGCAATTGATAGAATAAAGACAACGTGCATATCGAGAGGATCACTATGAGATTTACTCTGGGCATTACAACAAGATACATAGACCGCCATCCAACTGCATCTATGACTAATAATCCACTTGTGGCGAATCAATCCGAGAACTCCACAAGTATTAAGTTGCGAACAACAGACAATTGCATTAAGCAAAGTGTGTAATGTAAACAAAGCATATGCCCTTGAGCATATGAATGTTGTTTTCCCCTAGTAGCAACAGCACATCTACAACCTTAGAGGTTTCTGTCACTCCCCCAGATTAAATAGAGGCATGAACACACTATCGAGCATAAATACCCCCTCTTGGAGTCACTAGCAACTACTCGGCCAAGATAGCTACTAACAACAAAGAGCATGCAAGATCACAAACAACATAGAGATAACATAAGATAAAATTCAGTACATCAACTCAATCATAACACCAATATTCATCGGATCCCAACAAACACAACATGTAGAATTACATAAAGGTAGTCTCAATCATGTAAAGCAGCTCACGATATCTAAACATGAAGCACATGGTGGAGAAGACAACCATCTAGCTACTGCTATGGACCCATAGTCCAAGGTAGACTACTCACTCATCGCGCCGAAGGCAAGCATGGCGATGAAGAAGACCTCCGGTGGCGATTACCCTCTCCAGCAGGGTGCCGGGAAGAGCTTCTAGACCCTCCCGATCTCGGGTCAACGACGGCGGCGGATTGCGATGTGTTTCTGGAAAAGTGATCGGGTGTTTAGGTTTTCCCCGTCGGGGGTATTTATAGGCGAAGGGGTAGCGTCAGAGGTGGACCAGGGGGCCCACACCACCAGGGGGCGCGGGCCAGCCCTAGGCCGCGCCGCCCTATGGTGTGGCCGCCCTCTGGATCGGCTCCGTCTCCTCTTTGGTCTTCTGGAAGCTTCGTGAAATATTTGGACGTCTGGCTTTTGTTTCATCCAATTCCAAGAATATTTCCTGTGTAGCATTTCTGAAACACAAAAATAGTAGAAAACAGGGAACTGGCACTGTGGCATCTCATTAATAGGTTAGTTCCGGAAAATGCATAAAAATGCCACGAAGTGTAACGAAACACTAAACAAATGGTGTAAAAACAAGCATGGTGCATCAAAAATTATGGATTCGTTGGAGACGTATCAGCATCCCCAAGCTTAACTCCTGCTCGTCCTCGAGTAGGTAAGTGATAACAAAAGAAATAATTTTTGAGGTGACATGCACCTACACAATCTTGACCATATATGTAAGTGTTGTGCGCTGGGATCAAAAGAACTTAAAACATGGGCATGAAAGATATAATCTTGATAGAAGAAACTTAGAAACCATGTTATAACATGAAAATGAACACAAACAAAACATCATGAAAATGAAACAATGAAAGTCAAACATGTGTTCAAATCATAAGGAAAAACATACAAATGGTTTTCAGCTTGTCCTTAATGAGAGAGCAAAACATAAATGCATAGGACACCTTCAAGTTTAAGAGGGCGACTAGATACAAGTAATTTAAGAAGAAGTGAAACCAGCATCATGAATCAATCAATGAAAACTTTGGGACAATGCACATTATACTCAGAATGACAACTATGCTCTCTTAATGGTGCATAAAGATAGAAGGTGGAGACTCAACATAAAAGTAAAAGAAAGGCCCTTCACGGAGGGACGCACTGATTGCAAATTTTATAAACCTTCAAAAATTATGGTACTTACCGGCTTTGAGCTCTCATTGCCCCCATCATAAGCATCTTGAATGGTTAAAGTTAATACGAGAACACTTATGCTGCATATGCTTGACAAATCATAAGTTGAAAACCTCGTGTCCCGTGAATACGAATACCCAAACCTCATGCTACTCGACTTAGAGTCCCAAGCAAGCTCTTGTCATTGTAAATATATGTGTATCATCGAGAACCGCTAATGGGGTACCTCTATGCCCGATGACATGGAACAAGCCCACATCAAAATGACAGGACAAATAGACAATGAACACCTCGACATTTGTTTTATTTACCATTGGTATAGCTTTTTATTGCGAGATGCGTCGTCGAATGTTCACTATGGGCATGCTATAAATTTCCACCATGAATTATGCATGGCTTAGATTAGCGGCCCAGGCGTTTCCCTAGCACATATAAAAACTCCATGATCCCACAAGTTTCCCAACTTATTTCACATCGCGAGTATCCATAAACAAAAGATCACGATATCAACTCAAATGAAAGATAGTGCAATGTTGAAAGCTTGCCCCATGACAGCATGGCTGGGCTAATTCCCAACTTACAACTTGCAAGCATAACAACTCAACATAAGAGACCACAATGTCAAAATTTTAAAGCGAGAAAAGTAAAGTGTGCCATCCGGTTCGTGAGAGCTTTACTAACCAATTTTCGCATAACACCAAAAAGAGTTTAATTTGAAGGATAGATAAAAGCAAGTCAAATTTACTTTGGAATAGCAAATTGCTAATAGGTATGTATGGTGGACACTTTGGAACAACTTGGTTTTTTGGAGTTGGATGCATGAGTAGAGCTCATACTCAGTACAAAGTGAGGGCTAGCAAAAGACTGGGAGCGACCAACTAAGAGAGCAATAATGGCCATAATCATGCAAAGCGACAAAGCGACATTAAAAGAAGCATAAGATGGCATCAAAAGTCAAAAACTAAATGATCATAGAGGCAATGGCGACTTTGTATGAGTCTAACATGTGTGAGCATGCGCCAAGTCAATCCAAATAAAGCATCAAGGAGAAAACCAAAATAATGCTTCCAAATAATTAAAACAACGCATGATTTTTTCAAAGGCTCATTAAGCAATCCCAGTTATTTGAGACAAGTCATGCTACAGCAAAACCACTAAGCATGCTATCAAAAAGACATCAAGCACGACATGCAAAAGCCTAGGCCGCAGTCTACACAAGCTCCTTCTTGTACCACTTTTTTGCATAAAGCTTTTTCTCTTTTCCAACACCATTCAAACTTTTTATAACCAACTCTTTTGATGAAAAACAATATAGACCAGAGGCAAAAATACACCTTGATAAAAAGATATAACAAGATCTGAACACAAATCAAGGCGAAAAACGAAAGCTAAACGCAGTTCTAGAAAAAGAGAACACTCGTTGAAATGAATAGAGTGAAAACTAGAGTGTTGTTGGCAAATGAAAAGCAAGGCAAATTCTCCAAAAGAAATTTGTTGGGTTCCAACCATTTATTGCAGCAAACAAAACTAAACAAACTGAAAACTAAAAACAATTGACGCTCCAAGAAAAACGCATAATGCATGAAGCAATAAAAAATATAGCGTATTGAAAGGTGACCTGATTTTTGCCGATGAAGAAGGGGTGCCTCGGGGGCATCCCCAAGCTTTGATGCTTGTACTTCTTGGATATTTATTGGGGTGCTGGGCATCCCCAAGCTTGATCTTTTGTCCATTCTTCAACTCATCTCATCATTCTCCGATCCCTACACTTGAAAACTTCCTTCATACAAAAGTAAACACAAATCTATTAGCAACATTAGTGTAAGCATAATATTGAATCAACCCCTTTTTGCTTCAGGTTTCAACTCAAAACCACCACATATAAAGTATATACTACTGTGGCAACTTCCCCAAAAGTTCCGTGATCAAAAGAAACTCAAAAAGAAAGCGATAAAGCGGCAAACACAAATATTGGCAGAAATCTGTCAAAACAGAATAGCTGGCAAAGGTCGAATTTTTAGAGGGTTTTCTGTTGCTCAAATCAAAAAGTGTTCAACTAATGAAAGTTTGGATATAACCTGGGTCATATTCACAAGAAATCGCAGGTCCAAAAGATATACAGAGAATTTTCACGAATTTTTATGGTGCAGCACCAAAAACTGTTTCAGGACAGCAACATCCCCAAATCTTACCTCGCTCAAATTAGAGGCTTCTCTTAGCACAAAAACGAAATAAAAATGATAAGGAGATGTCATTACAGTAGTAATAACTTCCAAGACTCAAATAAAAGAAAAAGAACTGAAAGCGAAAACATTGGGTTATCTCCCAAGAGTGCTTTTCTTTAACGCCTTTGAGCTAGGCGCAGAAAGTGCGAATCAAGTAATATCAAGTGATGAAGTGCTAGGGTCAGCGGGTGCCTTACGTCTTCCTTTCTTACCTTTGCTCTTGACTCTAGGAAAGACGTGGCTATTGCAAGGTGGAGAGATAAATCTTATGTTGCCTTTTCCCACATCTATAACGGCGCCCAGGAGCTTCAGTAGGGATCTTCCAAGTGTGATTTGTCTTTTTCCTATACATTCAATAACAAGATAATCAGTAGATATCATTCTTCCTAGGACTTTTGTAAAAACTCCTTCAGCTATTCCAATGGGAAATATAGTGGCATTATTAGTAAGGGAAATTTCTTCTCCCCCCTCAGAAAGCTTCCAAAGATTCAAAGATTCATAAACATCCTTTGACATAAGACAAAATTCAGACATAATATCACAACAAGCATGAAAAGTTTTACCACCAATGGTGATTTTTTCCGTAGGATACCAACTCGAAGGTTCAGAATTTGTTGGCACATAATCAAAATGCTGGCTGATGTCTACGCACGCGTCTGTTCTTGTAGACCGTGTTGGGCCTCCAAGTGCAGAGGTTTGTAGAACAGCAGCAAGTTTCCCTTAAGTGGATCACCCAAGGTTTATCGAACTCAGGGAGGAAGAGGTCAAAGCTATCCCTCTCAAACAACCCTGCAACTACGATCCAGAAAGTCTCTTGTGTCCCCAACACCCCCAATACACTTGTCAGATGTATAGGTGCACTAGTTCGGCGAAGAGATAGTGAAATACAAGTAGTAGTAATGATTATAAGTAGTAAATGTAATATGAAATAAATATCGCTGCAAGCAAACATGTAATAAAACTGAAAGGAAACGGTGTGCAATGCTTGGAAACAAGGCCTAGGGATCATACTTTCACTAGTGGACACACTCCCAACAAATATAACATAATTGAACCAATAGATGCTAACTTCAATATGCAACTCAAAATAATTCTCCAATGGAAAACGACCACTAATCATGCGTAGGGCTACGAAGCACTCCTCAAAGTCCGTATGTACCCAAACTAGATTGTCCCACACTATCACCATGAACGCACTAGATGGTTCCAACAAACACCAACATTTTATAGAGACATTTACCAAAAAGATACACATGATGCACACACTAGTCACCTTTACACCATGATACGAGATATCTCCAGAGTGTACAATAATAAAGCATAGGAGTAACATAATATCTGAATAATAACATCTACCAATTCAACTAGATACAAAGCTCACGATCACATAAAGATCACATCATGGGAGAGAGAGGTGAACCACATAGCTACCGGTAGAGCCCTTAGCCCCGGGGGAGAACTACTCCCTCCTCATCATAGGAGACAACAAGGTTGATGGAGATGACGGTGAGGTCGATGGAGACGGCGATGGAGACCGATGGAGATGGCTCCGGGGGCACTTCCCCATCCCGGTAGGGTGCCAGAACAGAGACTTCTGTCCCCCGAAATTTGTCTTCGACGGCGGCGGAGCTGCGGAACTGTTCTGGGAAAAACACCGATTGATTTAGGGTTTTCCGTCGGGAGGTTTCTTATAGGCGAAGGGGCATCGTCAGAGGTGGACCAGGGTGGACTCACCATAGGTGGGCGTGGCCAGGGGCTGGGCCACGCCCCCTGGTGGTGAGGCCAGCCTCTGGCCCCCCTCCGGCTCCCGTTTGGTCCTCGTCCTTCGTCTAGGAAAAATAGGAGTTCCAGAACTTGTTTCGTCCAATTTCGAGAATATTTCCTATGTAGCTTTTCTGAAACACAAAAATAGCAGAAAACATGGAACTGGCACTATGGCATCTTGTTAGTAGGTTAGTTCCGGAAATCGTATAAAAACATCACAAAGTGTAATGAAACACAAGGCAAATGGTGTAAAAACAAGCATGGAGCATAAAAAATTATGGATACGTTGATAACGTATCAGCATCCCCAAGCTTAACTCCTGCTCGTCCTCGAGTAGGTAAGTGATAACAAAATAATAATTTTTGAGGTGACATGCACCAACACAATCTTGAACATCAAAGTAAGCATTGAGTGCTAAGATCAAAGAACTTAAAACATGGGCATGAAATACATAATCTTGATAATAGAAACTTAGCAACCATGTTATAGCATGAAAAGAAACACAAAGGAAAGATCATGAAAATGAAACAATGAAAGTCAAACGTGTGTTCAAATCATAAGGAAAAATATACAAATAGTTTTCAGCTTGTCCTTCATGGAGAGCAAAACATAAATGCATAGGACACCTTCAAGTTTAAGAGGGCGACTAGATACAAATAATTTGAGAACAAGTGAAACCAACATCATGAATCAATCAATGAAAACTTTGGGACAATGCACATTATACTCAGAATGACAACTATGCTCTCTTAGACGGTGCATAAAGATAGAAGGTGGTGACTCAACATAAAAGTAAAAGAAAGGCCCTTCGCGGAGGCAAGCAATGATTGCAAGTTTTATACACCTTCAAAAATTATGGTACTTACCGGCTTTGAGCTCTCATTGCCCCCATCATAAGCATCTTGAATGGTTAAAGTTAATGCGAATACACTTATGCTGCATATGCTTGACAAATCATAAGTTGAAAACCTCGTGTCCCGTGAAATACGAATATCCAAACCTCATGCTACTCGACTTAGAGTCCCAAGCAAGCTCTTGTCATTGTAAATATATGTGTATCATCGAGAACCGCCAATGGGTACCTCCGTGCCCGATGACATGGAACAAGCCCACATCAAAATGACAGGACAAACAGACAATGAACACCTCGGCATCTCTTTTATTTACCATTGGTATAGCTTTTTATTGTGAGATGCATCATCGAATGTTCACTATGGGCATGCTGTAAATTTCCACCATGAATTATGCATGGCTTAGATTAGCGGCCCAGGCGTTTTCCCTAACACATATAAAAACTCCATGATCTCGCAAGATTCCCAACTTATTTCACATCACGAGTATCCATAAACAAAAGATCACGATATCAACTCAAATGAAAGATAGTGCAATGTTGAAAGCTTGCCCCATGACGGCATGGCTGGGCTAATTTCCAACTTACAACTTGCAAGCATAACAACTCGACATAAGAGAGCCACAATGTCAAATTTTTAAGAACGATAAAAGTAAAGTGTGCCATCAGGTTCGTGAGAGCTTTACTGACCAATTTTCGCATAACACCAAAAAGAGTTTAATTTGAAGGATAGATAAAAGCAAGTCAAATGTACTTTGGAATAGCAAATTGCTAATAGGTATGTATGGTGGACACATTGGAACAACTTGGTTTTTAGGAGTTGGATGCACGAGTAGAGCTCATACTCAGTACAAAATGAGGGCTAGCAAAAGACTGGGAGCGACCAAATAAGAGAGCAACAACGGCCATAATCATGCAGAGCGACAAAGCGACATTAAAAGAAGCATAAGATGGCATCAAAAGTCAAAAATTAAATGATCATAGAGGCTTATGGCAACTTTGTATGAGTCTAACATGTGTGAGCATGCGCCAAGTCAACCCAAATAAAGCATCAAAGGAGAAAACCAATATAATGCTTCCAAATAATTAAAACAACGCATGATTTTTTTTAAAGTCTCATTAAGCAATCTCAGTCATTTGAGACAAGTCATGCTACAGCAAAACCACTAAGCATACTATCAAAAATACATCAAGCGCGTAATGCAAAAGCCTAGGACGTAGTCTACACAAGCTCCTTCTTGTACCACTTTTTTGCATAAAGCTTTTTCTCTTTTCCAACACCATTCAAACTTTTTATAAACAACTCTTTTGATGAAAACCAACATGGACCAGTGGTCAAAATACACCTTGATGCAAAGATAAAAGAAGATCTGAACAAAAAATCAAGGCGAAAAATAAAAGCTAAATGCAGTAGCAGAAAAAGAGAACACTCGTTGAACGAAAAGAGTGAAAACTAGAGTGTTCTTGGCAATGAAAAACAGAGTTCATCTCCCTCCAAAACAACATGATGTGATCAAACCGTTTATTGCAGAAAACAAAACAAAAGGAAAACTGAAAGCAAAAACAACTGACGCTCCAAGAAAAACATATAATGCATGAAGCAATAAAAATATAGTGTGTTGAAAGGTGACCTGATTTTTGCCGATGAAGAAGGGGGTGCCTCGAGGGCATCCCCAAGCTTTGACGCTTGTACCTCTTGGATATTTCTTGGGGGTGACATGGGCATCCCCAAGCTTGAGCTTTTGTCCATTCTTCATCTCATCTCATCATTCTCCAATCCCTACACTTGAAAACTTGCTTCATACAAAACTAAACACAATTCTATTAGCAACATTAGTGTAAGCATAACAATGAATCAACCCTTTTTGCTTCAGGTTTCAACACAAAACCACCACATATAAAGCATATACTACTGTAGCAACTTCCCCAAAAGTTTCGTGATCAAAAGAACTAAAAAAGAAAGCGATAAAGCGGCAAACACAAATATTGGCAGAAATCTGTCAAAACAGAACAGCTAAAAAAGGTCGAATTTTTAGAGGATTTTCTGTTGCTCAAATAAAAAAGTGTTCAACTAATGAAAGTTTTGATATAATCTGGGGCATATGCACAAGAAATCGCAGGTCCAAAATACTTACAGAGAATTTTCACGAATTTTTACAGTGCAGCACCGAAAACTGTTTCAGGACAGCAACATCCCCAAATCTTACCTCATTCAAATTAGAGGCTTCTCTTGGCACAAAAATGAAATAAAAAGGATAAGGAGAGGTTATTACAGTAGTAATAACTTCCAAGACTCAAATAAAATAAAAAGTACTAAAAAGTAAAACATTGGGTTATCTCCCAAAAGTGCTTTTCTTTAACGCTTTTGAGCTAGGCGCAGTAATTTGCAAAGATGCTCATGTGGGCGCCATATAAGAGCTTAAGGCAAATGCGCTATATAAGAACTTGAAGCAAGAGAGAGCATCAAAAAGCAAATATGAAACATATTTAAATCTAAACCACTTCCTATGAAAAATAGTCTTGTAAAGAGACAAGTCATGAAAGCGCAAAGCAAAAAGCATAGGAAGGCAAAACAAGTACAACTTCAAGAGTTGCAACATAAAGAGGGGAAACTCAATATTCTTGATATCCATCAAACCATGTTTCCCTCTCTCATAGTAACTTTCAGTAGCATCATAAATAGAACTAACATAACTATCACATAAAGCAACCCTACCATGAGCCACATGCATAAAATAATTAATACTCCCCACATGAACAATCGTAGTAGGAGCAGATTCAACAGAATAATTATTCTCATCACCATAATCATCAAAAATAGGAGGCATATTGTAATCATAACTAATTTTCTTCTCAAAAGTAGGCGAACTGAAAATATTATACCCATCATAGACTAGAGGTTCAGTACCATCACAAGCTAGAGAATAACTATTTCGCAAAGCATATTCATCAAACATATCGTCATAAGAAGGAACATGGATAGTACTAATGGTACAACAATTATTAACCTTAGAATTGGTACCAAAACAATTTTCAATATCAAAAGTAGAGTGCTTTTCCCAATCATGATCACTAACATAGGTAACAGGCATGGGAACATCATCCCAATCAGAATTATCATAATCTATAGCAGGATCATAATGCTTAGGGGAAGATACCGTGTCCTCTCACCTTTTATTCCTCTTCTTCTTCTTCTTCATACTCTTCTTACTCTCTCCTTTAGGAGGGAGAGACTTGAAGGGCATCTTCTCCACATATCCTTTAGGAGGGAAAGGCATCTTTTCCACATAATCTGGTTTGCTGACAGAAACAACAGAAGAAACTTTGAAGGATTCATCCTCTCTATTAATAAGATTGAAACATCTATTAGTCCTGTCATAGCTTGGCAAAACATCATGTTTTATAATATTTTGTATGTAAGTATTTGTGAGGCAATCTTTAGCATAATAGAGACGAAAACCACGAAGGGTGCTATTAATATCAACATCTCTCATATCAACCAAAGAAATCTTTCTAGACATCTCTTCACACTCCAAAAACAAAGTAAGCTCATCATGCTGATTGAGAGTAATCTTATCATCACAATACAAATTTGCGGTACTCATTCGATTAATTGGGCATTGAAAATTAAAGTGACCCGTTTTATCGCAAAGTTCACAAAGAAAAGGATAAAGCTCACAAACCCTTTCACCAAGCTCATCTAGAGCCCTGAACCACATTCGGGTTTCTTCATTTGCGTGGTGGACACAATAATCTTCCTTGTTGTAACTCTGTTCACAAGGTCTATGTACTCTACAAAAATTAACATGCTTATAGGAAATAGGACTTTCAGAAGTTCGAGCATTTTTATTGCAATCATCAACAACAATATCATTTTCTACGCAAGTGTCCTTAAAAGGTTCATGATACACGTCCCCATTTCCTTTAGGAACATTAATATGGGAAGCAAAGGTTTTAAAACAATCAATCATAATTTGAGGATCAAGACCATACTTAGCACTAAGCTCTTGAAAATCAGCAGTTTCAGCGAAAGACTTAATGCAATCAAACTCGTAATTCATACCTGATCCTTTACCTTTGTCGCTATCCCAACCTTCAATATTGTTTTGAATTGTTTCAAGAAAATCCCACTTGGTGTCAACATCCTTGCTTGTGAAAGACCCATCAAAGCATGCATCTAGATAGTCCTTGTAATATCCTGAAAGCCTTGCATAAAAATTATTAATAATAATATTACGGGGAAGATCATGAATAGGACATTTGTGCATTAGTAACTTCAATCTTCCCCATGCTTGGGCAATGCTTTCTCCCTCATGCGGATGAAAATTATAAATATAATTCCTATGTTTATAAACCTCACTAGAAGGATAGAATTTAGAATAAAAGAGAGGTACAATTTCCTCCCAGTCAATAGATCGACCATCCTTCAGTGTTTTATACCATTCCTCAGCTCTGCCTTTCAGTGATAAAGAGAATAGCTTCTTCTTAACTCGGTTCATCGAAATACCTGCACACTTGAACAACTCGCATAATTCATGTATAAAAAGCAAATGATCACCAGGATGGACAGTTCCATCTCCTAAATAGCAGTTATTCATAGCACGATCAACAATTTTCATAGGTATTTTAAAAGGATGAGGAGCACAAGCATCATTAAAAACATCACATATGGGAGATAAAATATTATCAGAACAAACTTTCTCCACTAAAGACGGGGAACTAAAAATATCATGCTTAACAAAACCAGCTTCCCCAAGCTTAGACTTTTCTATAGCATTAGCAATAATGGTATTCAAAGCATTCGTACTAATAACACTGCTATGTGAAATAAGCTCCAAAGGTTTTTCAATTTTCTCTTCAAATCTAAACTCAGGAAAAAGACTAAAGAACTCTTTACTTTCCATTAAGCCTAACTAGTGAAAATAAAAACAAGAAACAAAAAGATATAATTGCAGAATCTAAAGGAAATAACTTCGAGCACTCACATAGGAGGATGCGAGTACCTTTTACCTTACCTCCCCGGCAACGGTGCCAGAAAAGAGCTTGATGTCTACGCACGCAGCTGTTCTTGTAGACAGTGTTGGGCCTCCAAGTGCAGAGGTTTGTAGATCAGCAGCAAGTTTCCCTTAAGTGGATCACCCAAGGTTTATCGAACTCAGGGAGGAAGAGGTCAAAGCTATCCCTCTCAAACAACCCTGCAATTATGATACAGAAAGTCTCTTGTGTCCCCAACACACCCAATACACTTGTCAGATGTATAGGTGCACTAGTTCGGCGAAGAGATAGTGAAATACAAGTAGTAGTGATGATTATAAGTAGTAAATGTAATATGAAATAAATATCGCTGCAAGCAAACATGTAACAAAACTGAAAGGAAACGGTGTGCAATGCTTGGAAACAAGGCCTAGGGATCATACTTTCACTAGTGGACACACTCCCAACAAATATAACATAATTGAACTAATAGATGCTAACTTCAATATGCAACTCAAAATAATCCTCCAATGGAAAACGACCACTAATCATGCGTAGGGCTACGAAGCACTCCTCAAAGTCCGTATGTACCCAAACTAGATTGTCCCACACTATCACCATGAACGCACTAGATGGTTCCAACAAACACCAACATTTCATAGAGACGTTAACCAAAAAGATACACATGATGCACACACTAGTCACCTTTACACCATGATACGAGGTATCTCCGGAGAGTACAATAATAAAGCATAGGAGTAGCATAATATCTGAATAATAACATCTACCAATTCAACTAGATACAAAGCTCACGATCACATAAAGATCACATCATGGGAGAAAGAGGTGAACCACATAGCTACCGGTAGAGCCCTTAGCCCCAGGGGAGAACTACTCCCTCCTCATCATAGGAGACAACACGGTTGATGGAGATGGCGGTGAGGTCGATGGAGACGGTGGAGACGGTGATGGAGACCGATGGAGATGGCTCTAGGGGCACTTCCCTGTCTCGGCAGGGTGCCAGAACAGAGACTTCTGTCCCCCGAAATTTGTCTTCGACGACGGCGGAGCTGCGGAACTGTTCTGGGAAAAACGCCAATTGATTTAGGGTTTTCCATTGGGAGGCTTCTTATAGGTGAAGGGGCATCGTTAGAGGTGGACCAGGGTGGACTCACCATAGGTGGGTGCGGCCAGGGGCTGGGCCGCGCCCCCTGGTGGTGAGGCCAGCCTCTGGCCCCCCTCCGGCTCCCGTTTGGTCCTCGTCCTTCGTCTGGGAAAAATAGGAGTTCCAGAACTTGTTTCGTCCAATTCTGAGAGTATTTCCTGTGTAGCTTTTCTGAAACACAAAAATAGCAGAAAACAGGAAACTGGCACTGTGGCATCTTGTTAGTAGGTTAGTTCCAGAAATCGCATAAAAACGTCACGAAGTGTAACGAAACACAAGGCAAATGGTGTAAAAACAAGCATGGAGCATCAAAAATTATGGATACGTTGAAGACGTATCACTGGCGCAAAGTATTGTAACAAGTATTCAAACTAGCAGTATGAGTCTCAAGAGTATTAAGTCTATTAAAAATGCACACAAGAGAGGAATCAAAGTAGGTTGGCATGCTATAAATTATAATCAACTTTTTTATAATATTGAAGGCTTGATCTCCATCACAATGAAGGAAATCTCCTTCTGCAGTAGCATCCAAAGCATATCTATAACGAAGAGCAAGTCCAAAGTAGAAGCAACTAAGAAGCAAACTCAAGGTCATTTTTGGTTTAGTTTTTCCATGCCAAACATAAATTCTAGACCAAGCTTCTTTAAAACTTTCCTCATCCTTCTGTTTAAAAGTGAAAATCATATCCTCGGGCGACATAGTAGTAGCAACTGAACTAGACATAATAAACAACTACAAAGGATTCTATTTTTTTGTGTTTTTTATAAAACAATGCAAGTAAAAGTAAAGTAAAAGAAAAACTTAAAACAAAGTAAAGGATGTGTGTGCGAAACTCCCCTTGCAGAAGTCTTCGTTTTCCTCCCCAGCAACGGCGCCAGAAAATTCTTGCTGCTTGCGGTACGGTTGATGTGAATCACCGTCCAGTTGGGAACCCCAAGAGGAAGGTATGAAGAATATAGTAGCAAGGTTTTCCCTTAGTAAGAAACCAAGGTTTATCGATCTGAAGGGGAAGAAGCCAAACGACTGAAGGTGATGCTTGCTAGCTTGCGACAGCTCCGGACAATTTATAAGGCGCCTCGTCCAGTGCTTTGCTTTGCCAGCTGCAACGCGGAACCTGCACACAACACAACCAAATACTTTGCTCCCAACTTACAATGAGGTTGTCAATCTCACCGGTTTGCTATAAACAAAGGAATGAGCGTATCGAGTGGAAAATAGTAATAGTATGCGAGTAAAGTAAACATGTGATAGCAATATAAAGGAAATAGGACCGGGGTCCACAGTTCACTAGTGGTGTCTCTCGATAAGATAAAATAACACATGCTGGGTAAACAAATTACAGTTGGGCAATTGATAGAATAAAGACAACGTGCATGTTGAGAGGATCACTATGAGATTTACTCTGGGCATTACAACAAGATACATAGACCGCCATCCAACTGCATCTATGACTAATAATCCACTTGTGGCGAATCAATCCGAGAACTCCACAAGTATTAAGTTGCAAACAACAGATAATTGCATTAAGCAAAGTGTGTAATGTAAACAAAGCATATGCCCTCGAGCATATGAATGTTGTTTTCCCCCTAGTAGCAACATCACATCTTCAACCTTAGAGGTTTCTGTCACTCCCCCAGATTAAATAGAGGCATGAACCCACTATCGAGCATAAATACCCCCTCTTGGAGTCACTAGCAACTACTCGGCCAAGATAGCTACTAACAACGGAGAGCATGCAAGATCATAAATAACATAGAGATAACATAAGATAAAATTCAGTATATCAACTCAATCATAACACCAATATTCATCGGATCCCAACAAACACAACATGTAGAATTACATAAAGGTAGTCTCGATCATGTAAAGCAGCTCACGAGATCTAAACATGAAGCACATGGTGGAGAAGACAACCATCTAGCTACTGCTATGGACCCATAGTCCAAGGTAGACTACTCACTCATCGCGCCGGAGGCAAGCATGGCGATGAAGAAGACCTCCAGTGGCGATTCCCCTCTCCGGCAGGGTGCCGAGAAGAGCTTCTGGACCCTCCCGATCTCGGGTCGACGATGGCGGCGGATCGCGATGTGTTTCTGGAAAAGTGATCGGGTGTTTAGGTTTTTCCCGTCGGGGGGTCTTTATAGGCGAAGGGGCAGCGTCAGAGGTGGACCAGGGGGACCACACCACCAGGGGGCGCGGGCCAGCCCTAGGCCGCGCCGCTCTATGGTGTGGCCGCCCTCTGGCTCGGCTCCGTCTCCTCTTCGGTCTTCTGGAAGCTCCGTGAAATATCTGGACGTCTAGCTTTTGTTTCGTCCAATTCCGAGAATATTTCCTTTGTAGCATTTCTAAAACACAAAAACAGTAGAAAATAGGGAACTGGCACTGTGGCATCTCGTTAATAGGTTAGTTCCGGAAAATGCATAAAAATGCCACAAAGTGTAACGAAACACTAAACAAATGGTGTAAAAACAAACATGGAGCATCAAAAATTATGGATACGTTGGAGACGTATCAGCGCACTAGATTGTTTCAACAAACACCAACAATTCATAGAGACACTAGCCAAAGAGACACACATAATGCGCACACTGTCACCTTCACATCATGGTACAAGGTGTCTCTGGAGATTACAATAATAAAACACTTGAGTAGCATAATAGATGAAGAACAACATCTACCAATTCAACTAGATACAAAGCTCATGATCACATATAGATCACACCATGGAGAGAGAGAGAGATGAACCACATAGCTACCGGTAGAGCCCTCAGCCCCGGGGGTGAACTACTCCCTCCTCATCATAGGAGACAGCAACATTGATGGAGCTGGCTGTGGAGTCAATGGAGATGGATCTGGGGGAAATTGCCTATCCCGACAGGGTGCCGGAACAGAGATTTATATCCCCCGAAATTGGTCTTCGACGGCGGCGGTGCTGCGGAACTTTTCTAGGAGAAACACCGATTGATTTAGGGTTTTTGCGTCAGAGGGATTATATAGGCGGAAGGGCGATGTCAGGGGGTGGACCAGGGGCCACACCACCTGGTGGCGCGGCCAGAGGGGGAGTGCACCACCCTATGGTGTGCCTGCCTCCTGGCCCCCCTCTGTCTCCCCTTTGGACTCCATCTCGTGTCGGGGAAAATAGGAACTTCGGGCTTCGTTTCATCCAATTCCGAGAATATTTCCTGTGTAACTTTTCTGAAACACAAAAACAGCAGAAAACAGGGAACTAGCACTGTGGCATCTCGTTAATAGGTTAGTTCCAGAAAATGCATAAAAATGCCAGAAAGTGTAAACAAAACATAAAGCAATTGGTGTAAAACAAGCATGGAGCATCAAAAATTATGGATACATTTGAGATATATCAAGCATCCCCAAGCTTAACTCCTGCTCGTCCTCGAGTAGGTAAGTGATAACAAAACAATAATTTTTGAGGTGACATGCACCAACACAGACTTGATCAACTTAAGGTAAAGCATTGCATGCTGAGATCAAAGTACTCTAAACATGGGCATAAGAGATATAATTCTAACCATAGAACTTAGCAACCATGTTACAACATGAAAAGAAACACAAACAAAAGATTATGAGTAATAATGCATTGAAAGGTGTTTGTTTGTTTGAAGCATATAGAAAACATAGCAAAGTGTTATTCAGCTTGTTCCTCATGGAGTAGCAAAACATAAATGCATAGGACACCTTCAAAGTTCAAGAGGGTGACTAGATACAAATAATTTGAGAACAAGCAATACCATAAACATGAATCAATAAATAATAAATTTTGGGACCATGCACATTATACTCAGAATGACAACTATGCTCCTTAATTGGTGCATAAAATTAGAAGATGAAGACTCAACATAAAAGTAAAAGAAAGGCCCTTCGTAGAGGGAAGTAGTGATTGAAAGTTTCATAAACCTTCCAAAAATTATGGTACTAATTAGCTTTGAGCTCTCATTGCCCCCATCATAGTCATCTTGTGTGGTTAAGGTTAATGCGAGTACAGATATGAGATATATGCTTGACAAGTCATGAGTTGAAAATCTCATGTCCCGTGAATACGAGTACCTAAACCGCATGCTACTCGACTTAGGTCCCAAGCAAGTTCTTGTCATTGTAAGCATACATGTATCATCGAGAACGCCAACGGGGTACCTCCTGCCCGAGGATATGGAAGCTTTCCCATATCAAAATGACAGGACAAACAGACAATGAACACCTCAACATCTCTTTTATTTACCATTGGGTATAGCTTTTTATTTTGAGATGCGTTGTCGAATGTCCACTATGGTTATGCTGTAAATTTCCACCATGAATGATGCATGGTTTAGATTAGCGGCCCAGGCATTTCTCTAACACATATACAAACTCCATGAGCTCACAAGTTTCGAACTTATTTCACATCGCTTGGCATCCATAAACAAAAGATCATGATATCAACTAAATAAGAATAAGTGCAATGTTGAAAGTGTGCCCCATGTCAGCATGGCTGAGCTAACTCCCAACTTTCAACTTGCAAGCATATAATCAACATAAGAGAGCCACAATGGTCAAATTTATTAAGTGCAAGAAAGTAAATGTGCCATCAAGTTCGTGAGAGCTTTACTAACTAATTTTCTCATAACAAAAAATTTAATTTGGAAGATAGATAAAAGCAAGACGAATATACTTGGAATAGCAAATTGCTAATAGGTAGATATGGTGGACACATTGGAAAAATTTGGTTTTGGGGAGTTGGATGCACGAGAAGTATTCCCTCTCAGTACAGGTGAAGGCTAGCAAAATACTGGTAGCGACCAACTAAGAGAGCAATAACGGCCATAATCATGCATAGCGATAAAACATTATAAACGAAAGCATAAAGTGGTATCACAAGTCAAAAACCAAATGATCATAGAGGCTTGAGGCGACTGGTTAAAGTCAAACATGGTGTAAGCATGCACCAAGTCAACCCAAATAAAGCATCAAAGGAGAATACCACAACAATATGCTTCTATAAGATAAAAACAACGCATGATTCTTCCAAAGGCACATTAAGCACTCTCAGTCATTTGAGACAAGCCATGCTACAACAACAAAAACTAAGCATATAATCAAAATAATATCAACCATGACATGATAAAGTCTAAGCAACAGTCTAAACAAGCTCCCTTTTTGCATCACTATAAACATGAAACTTTTTACACTTTTCCAACACCAATCAACCTTTTTGAAACAACTCTCCAAGCTGAAAACCAACAAAGACCAGAGGCTAAACACACCTAGCTACAAATAACTAACAAGTACTGAACAAAAATGAAGGCGAAAAATAAAAGCTAAACGCAGTACTAGAAAAAGAGAACACTCGTAGAACGATAAGAGTGAAAACTAGAGTGTTCTAGGCAATGAAAATGGAGCGTGTCTCTCTCCAAAACAAACATGCTGTGATCCAACCATTTATTACAGCAAACAAAACAAAAGAAAACTGAAAGCAAAAATAAAGACGCTCTAAGAAAAACACATAGCATATGAAGCAATAAAAATATAGTGTCTTGAAAGATGACCTAATATTTTTGTTGATGGAGAAGGGGTGCCTTGGGCATCCCCAAGCTTTCATGCTTGTACTTCTTGGATATTTCTTGGGGTGACATGGGCATCCCCAAGCTTGATCTTTTGTCCATACTTCATCTCATCTCATCATTATCCTTTCCCTACACTTGAAAACTTCCTTCATACAAAACTTCACACAATTCTCATTAGCAACATTAGTTTATGCAAGATATTAAATCCACTCTTGGTTCAGTTTCAACTCAAGTATAACACCTATAACACATAATCTACTGTGGCAACTTCCTCAAAAAGTTCCGTGATCAAAAGAACTAAAAAAGAAAGAGATCAAGAGACAAATGCAAATAGTGGCAGAAATCTATCAAAACAGAACAGCTGGTAAAGATCAATTTTTTTGAAAATCTCCTGTTGCTCAAATCGAAAAGTGCAAAACTAATGAAAGTTAAAAAATAACCTGGGGCATGTGCACAAGAAATCGCAGATCAAAATAATATTCTGGGAATTTTCACGAATTTTTACGGTAGAGCGCAGAAATCTGTTTCAGGACAGCAACTTCCCCAAATTTTACCTTCCTCCAATTAGAGGTTCTTCTTGGAACAAAAACGAAATAAAAATGATAAGGAGAGGTCATTACAGTAGTAATAACTTCCAAGACTCAAAAAAAAGAAAATTTACTGAAAAGAAAACATTGGGTATCTCCCAAGAGTGCTTTTCTTTAACGCCTTTCAGCTAGGCACAGTAATTTGAGAAGATGCTCACATAAGCGCCGGAAAGAACTTGAAGCAAGAGAGAGCATCAAAAAGCAAATACGAAACAAATTTAAATCTAAACCACTTCCTATGAAAAAGATTCTTGTAAAGAAACAAGTCATGAAAGCACAAAGCAACAAGCATAGGAAAGCAAAACAAGTGCAACTTCAAGAATTTCAACATAAAGAGGGGAAACTTAATATTATTGAGATGCATAAAACCATGTTTCCCTCTCTCATAATAACTTTCAGTAGCATCATGAATAGAATTAACAATATAACTATCACATAAAACATTCTTATCATGAGCCATATGCATAAAATAATTAATACTCCCCACATGAACATAGTCATTCTTATTAATTGTAGTGGGAGCAAATTAAACAAAATAGTTATCATCATTTTTAGAATTGGTACCAAAGAGATTTTCAATATCAAAAGTAGAGTGCTTTTCCCAATCATGATCACTACTATAGGAAACAGGCATAGGAACATCATCGAGTTCAGACTCATCAGCAAAAACTGTAATAGGAGCAACATGCTTAGGGGAAGATACCGTTTCCTCTCTCTCCTTTTACTCCTTCTCTTCTTCTTCTTCTTCCCTTCTTTAAGAGGGAGAGGCTTGAAAGGAAGCTCCTCCACATACCCTAATTTATTGTTAGAAACAATAGAAGAAACTTTGGAGGATTTTTCCTTTTTATTAATAAGAACAAAACACGTATTAATCCTGTCATATTTTGGCAAAGCATCATCTTTTATAACATTTTATATGTAAGTATTTGCGTGGAAATTATCAACACAACAAAGATGACAAACATGCAGGACGCTATTTATATTAAAAGAACTCATATCTACCAACGAAGTTTTTCTTGATAACTCTTCACACCCCAAAAATAAAGTAAGTTCATCATGCTGATTAGGAGTGATCATGTCATCACAATACAAACTTGCAGTACTCATTGTATTAGAAAGGCTATTATCATATCGTGAGCATTCAAAATTGAAATGACCCACTTTATAGCAAAGTTCACAAATAAAAGGATAGATTGCACAAACCTTTTCACCGAGCTCATTTAGAGCCTTGTCCCACATTCTAGTTTTTTCATTCCTGTGGTGGATACAATAATCTTCTTTGATTTGATTCTTTTCACAAGGTCTAAGTGCTCCACAAAAATTAACATGCTTATAAGAAATAGTACTTTCAGAAGTTTGAGCATGTTTATTGCAATCATCAATAACAACTTCACTTTCCATGCAAGTGTCTTTAAAACATTCATGATACACGTCCCAATTTTCTTTAGGAACATTAATATGAGAAGCAAAGGTTCTATAGCAATCAACCATAATTTGAGGATCAAGACCATATTTAGCACTAAGCTCTTGAAAATCAGCAGTTTCAGCGAAAGACTTAATGCAATCATACTCATAGTTTATACCTGATTCTTTACCTTTGTCACAATCCCAATCTTCGGTATTGCTTTGAATTGTTTCAAGAAGATCCCACTTGGCTTCAACCTCCTTGCTTGTAAAAGACCCCTCAAAATAGGCATCTAGATAGTCCTTGTAATATCCTGAAAGCCTTGCATAAAATTATTAATAACAATATTATGGGGGAGCTCATGAATGGGACATTTGAGCATTAGTGACTTCAGTCTTCCCCATGCTTGGGCAATACTTTCTCCATCATGAGGATGAAAATTATAAATATAATTACTATCTTTATGAATCTCACTAGAAGGATAGAATTTAGAATAAAAGAGAGGTACAATTTCCTCCCAGCCAATAGGTTGGCCATTCTTCAACATCTTATACCATTCCGCAGCTCTACCCTTTAGTGATAAAGAGAATAGCTTCCTCTTAACCTGGCTTGTTGAAATACCTGCACACTTGAACAACTCGCATAATTCATGTATAAAGAGCAAATGATCACCAGGATGGACAGTTCCATCTCCTAAATAGCAGTTATCCATAGCACGTTCAACAATTTTCATAGGTATTTTAAAAGAGATACTTTCAGTATGTGGAACACAAGCATCATTAGAATTATCACATATGGGAGATAAAGTATCATCATAACAGATTTTCTCTCTATAGCATTAGCAATAACTGTGTTCAAAGAATTCATACTAACAACATTGCTATTAGCATGCAAATAAAGTTCCATAGGTTTTTCAATTTTCTCTTCAAACACTTCATGTCCTAACTCAGGAAAAATACTATAAAGCTCTTTGTTTTCCATTAAGCCTAACTAGTGAAAATAAAAACAAGAAACAAAAAGATATAATTGCAGAATCTAAAGGAAATAACTTCGAGCACTCACACACCAGCAACAGTACTAGAAGATGGATGTGAGTACCTTTTACCTTACCTCCCCAGCAACGGCGCCAGAAAAGAGCTTGATGTCTATGAACGCTTCTATTCTTGTAGACAGTGTTGGGCCTCCAAGTGCAGAGGTTTGCAGAACAGCAGCAAGTTTCCCTTAAGTGGATCACCCAAGGTTTATCGAACTCAGGGAGGAAGAGGTCAAAGGTATCCCTCTCAAGCAACCCTCCAAATAAGATACAAGAAGTCTCTTGTGTCCCCAACACACCCAATACACTTGTCAGATGTATAGGTGCACTAGTTCGGCGAAGAGATAGTGAAATACAAGTAATATGGATGATTATAAGTAGTAAATGCAATCTGAAATAAATATCACTGCGAGCAAACATGTAACAAAACTGAATGTAAATGGTGTTTCAATGCTTAGAAACAAGGCCTAGGGATCATACTTTCACTAGTGGACACTCTCAACAAAGATAACATAATTGAACACATAAATATCCTTCTTCACTATGCTATTCTAAACCATTCTCCGATGGATAACGAACACTAATCATGTGTAGGGCTACAAAGCACTCCTCAAAGTTCGCATTTCCCCAAACTAGATTGCCCCACACTATCACCTTGAGCACACTAGATGGTTCCAACAGACACCAACAATTCATAGAGACACTAGCCAAAGAGACACACATAATGCGCACACTGTCACCTTCACATCATGGTACAAGGTGTCTCCGGAGATTGCAATAATAAAGCACTTGAGTAGCATAATAGATGAAGCACAGCATCTACCAATTCAACTAGATACAAAGCTCATGATCACATATAGATCACACCATGGAGAGAGAGATGAACCACATAGCTACCGGTAGAGCCCTCAGCCCCAGGGGCGAACTACTCCCTCCTCATCATAGAAGATAGCAATGTCGATGGAGATGGCAATGGAGCCGATAGAGATGGCTCTGGGGGCTATTCCCCATCCCAGCAGGGTGCCGGAATAGAGACTTCTGTCCCCTGAAATTGGTCTTCGATGGCGGCATCGCTGTGGAACTTTTCTGGGAGAAACGCCGATTGATTTAGGGTTTTCGCGTTGGAGGGATTATATAGGCGGAAGGGCGATGTCAGGGGGTGGACCAGGGGGCCACACCACCTGGTGGCGTGACCAGAGGGGGGGCACGCCACCCTATGGTGTGCCTGCCTCCTGGCCCCCCTCCATCTCCCCTTTGGACTCCGTCTCGTGCCGAGGAAAATAGGAACTTTGGGCTTCGTTTCGTCCAATTCCGAGAATATTTCCTGTGTAACTTTTCTAAAACACAAAAATAGCAGAAACCTGGGAACTGGCACTGTGGCATCTCGTTAATAGGTTAGTTTCAGAAAATGCATAAAAATGCCACAAAGTGTAAACAAAACACAAAGCAATTGGTGTAAAACAAGCATGGAGCATCAAAAATTATAGATACATTTGAGATGTATCAGAGGCGAAGAGGAAAAATTGTCCGGTGTCCTTTCCAAAGTGGATTTTGAAAAATCACATGACAATGTGAATTGGGCTTTTCTATATATTGTGTTAGTGAAAAAAGGCTTTTCACAAAAGTGGAATGATCTTGTGTTTAGTATATATAATGACTAGTGGGAGTGTAAACATTAAAATGAATGTTGAGTTAGGTAGTTTCTATCCTAACTATAGAGGGGTGAGATAGAGTGACCCCATGTCACCCATTATTTTAATGTTGTTGTGGACGCCATATGTGTCATGTTTAAAAATGCTCAACAGGGAGATATAAATTGTGCCTTATCTGCAGGAGAATGGTGTGGCCATTCTCCAATATGCATATGAGGGCTTTGATAATGCAAGAAATCTTAAATTCATTCTTTCTCTCTTTGAATAATTTTCTTGCCTTAAGATTATTTTTCTTAAGAGTGAGGTATTCTGTTTAGGGGCTGCCAAAGAAAATATTCTTGTGTGTATGAGGAAATTTTTACTTGTAAATCTAGGGATTTACCTTCGAAATATTTAGGAGTCCCTATTCATAAAAAGAGACTTTTTGGAACCTGCTAAGGATAAAATGGAGAAGAGATTGGGGGTGCTATCAAGGGAAGTTATTGGTTATGGTCTCTAGGGTAAACTTGCTTAATGCATGTTTATCTACATACCTCTCTACATGATGTCCTTTTATAGGGTCATGTAGGTGTTGGAAAGAAGATGGAAATTTTTAGGAGTACACTATTGTGGCAAGAAGAACAAGGTAATAGCAAGTATCATTTACTGAATTGGGAAACTGTGTGTTCCCAAAAAGGTTTAGGGGGTTTGGGGGTCTTGAATCTAGACATTATGAATATTTGCTTATTGTGCAAATGGTTGTGGAAATTAGAGAATGAGGATGGTGCTTGGCAAGACATTTTGAAGAAAAAATATCTTAAAAAAGAAACCTTTTCTCAAGTGGAAGATAGGCCAGGGTCTTCACAGACTAATGAAGTCTAAACCTATAGTCAATAATTTTTGTGAAAGGGTGTTGGTCTCAGGTAATAAAATCAGGTTTTGGGAGGATGTGTGGCATTACAAAGCTTCCTTGGCAGATACTTTCCTGGATTATATGACTTATCCTTTAAGAAAAACACCATTGTTCATAAAGTTGTATCTTCTTATGGGAGATGTTTGGTTTTTAAGAGGCAGATGTGGGGTGATTTAGCATCTGAGTGGCTTAAACTGCTTAATGTAATCGACTCAACAAATTCTGGGTAACAAAGGTTTTATTGTTAACACTCTATATAATAATTTGCAGAGTAAACCTGTGATGAAACCTTTCCAAAAAGTTGTGGGTTTTAAAAATTCCTTCGAAGATCAAGATTTTTTTGTGGGGTGTATGATCTAGGGTAATACTTTGACCAAAGACAATTTACTGAAGAGGGGTTAGGAAGGGGATGGTCATTGTTTTGTATGTGCTAGGGATGAAAGCATAGCTCACCTTTTCTTTACTTGTCCTGTTGTTAGAATGATTTGGAGCATTTTCCAGTGTGCATATAATACTCCAGCTCAACCAAAAAGATGGTTGAGTTGGGGGTTTGGCTGGATAATTTCATTGGTCATGAAAGAGTCAGGGCTAAAGTGAGTCTTGCTGCAATGTTTTGGGCTATTTGGAAAACTAGAAATAGAGCTTGTTTTGAGAATGTTTTGCCTTTTGATGCTAGTGATATTGTCCACTTGATTTATCACTTGCTTGATTAATGGTGTGAATTGCAGAAACCAAAAATCAAAGAGGGGTTGCGTCAAGGAAGTGAGCTGGTGAAGAAGATGATGCGGCAGTTCTTCAGTACAGCTAGAGGCTGGGCGCCGCTATGTCAAAGAATTGCCAATTCATAGTCTTCATAAGGAATGTTTGTGTGTGGGTACTGTTGTTTGGTGGGAAACACTGTGGGGCTCTGTGTTAAATTTCTGTCGTTACTTCCTGTTTTTGGTTTTTGTCGTAAGGGTTACGTCTGCTGGTTGTGGCAGACGAGTTGTAGACAGACTGATGGTCTGGTTAAGAACCTTGTAGCCTGTTTGCTTCATTAATGAAGCCGGGGGCAACCCCTTTGATAAAAAAATTAAAAGAGAGTAATTATTCGTTAAAGGCTTGTTCTAACTGAAGACAATATATAGAGTAATTTCAAACAAATGGACTAGGAGCATTGCCCACGAGTTTTTTCTCAAATCATTAGGATGATGAATCCTCGAATAATAATCTTTGAAATTTACTCTATTGACTATTAACTAAAGCATCAGCTCACCATATTTAGAGCAGAAGAGTCTAAGGCTCTGTTCATGTTTTTGAAAAGAAATATTTGGTGCATATTTTTTAAAACCTAACCATGTTTGTTCTCAAATTATCCAGCACTGGAATCCACTTTTAAACTCGGCAGAACACATAGAAAAATAAGACCGGACAACATAAGTTTTGAAACTTAAACTATACTTACTCTCCTTTTATCATTTTAGTAAAACTTACGATATGTTCCTATTATTTTTTTAAAAAATGCATGTGTAAGTTTCAGCTTAATATATTTGTGCGCAATTTTTTTTGAAGATATTTGAGAAATTAGAAATTCGTTTCTTGCTAAGATTCAGAGAGTGGGTGCACAGGAAGCTGTGATTTAGAGAGTGGGGCCGGTTGGATTTTTTAGAACCATCGTGGTTGGACACATTCACACAAATAATTATTTTCCCAAATTCAACACACCAGACATGAAGATATTTTGCTAGCCATGAAACACCATCGATTTTCCATCGCTATAAATTTTCCTTTTAATCTTGATATCAAAGTGATTCAGGTAAAAAATGAGATAAGACAAAGTGAGAGGAATTCGCATACTATCGCGCTACCAGCGACCTTTTTCTCTCTTCCTCCCCATAAATCCAAGCCGAAACTGGACCTCTCCCTTTTAAGAGATCACAAAAGCTTACGTGCAAGAGTGAACGAAAGTGACGCAATGATTGTTACCGGTCGGTGGATCGATCAGCCACAGCGCCTCGTACACAACCACCAGAAAGCAAAAGAAACTCTCACATTCATTGTGCAATGGATATGAAAGTTAAATAAAATAGGAAAGTTAATCTGAATAAAAAACCGCAGTATATGCATGCCCTATCCACAGATTGTAGGACATGACAGTTAGAGATGATGTCTACCATAAGTTTAAGATAATGCTAATGGAGTATTGTTGAAATATATATATATATATGTATTGCCTAGTCTTTTTCATTAGATCGGTTTTTTGATCGTATTGACTAGAGCATACAGTTCTATATGGTATCAGAGTCAAGAGATCTTGAGTTCAAGACCCGGCTAGCACAATATAAAATAAAAAGTATTGCAACCCACTTTTGGTCCACGTTTAGACCTGACGGAGCCACACGTAAAGGAAAGTGTTGAAGTATAAATGTATTATCTAGTCTTTTTCATCAAATCGGTTTTTTAATCGCATTGACTAGAACATACAATTCTACAAGTATGTCGATCGTAAGCCAAGTTTCTCCGGCAGTCAAAAGAAAATGACCTCAAAGATAATCGAGTAGTAGCACTAGCTTGTTGCTACAGGTTTGGAGAAGTCCATCTGCACAGGCCAGAGGCAATCCGTAGCTAACACTGTATAGTAGCATCCGCAGTCGATTTCATGTAGTACGGTCGATCGAGCTATATCATATGAATAGGGATGGAAATTGATGGCATTATACCGCTATCCAGTATCGCTCATTGTCAAGTCTCGCTCAAAAAATGCAAGCTGCTAGACCGAGCAATGTTCTCCTTAGATGCAAAGTTGCAAACCCAATATTGAGTACTTTTCTTACGTTAAAAGAAAGTGTTGGTATTCTGTTAACCAACAAATTTACTCTTGCCGCTATTGCCAACTTCCCCCACTACAGAAAACCGTAGCCGCTGACGGCTTTATCGTGGCCATCGGCATAGAGGGCGATATGTCAAGCGTATTTTTTCATATACAACGCCATCGGCATATACATAGTATACCGAGGGTGGTCGTCTGCATATAGAAAGCCGTTGGCATAGAACATTACCAAGTGGCATTACCATATGTTCTTTGACAGAAGATGTAAGGCGTCTGCATATAGAGCCGTCGGCAAATACATTTTTTTGAATTTTTTTAAATGCTACTTCTATTTTCTTGGGGCTTAGTTTTAATTATTTTTTGCAAGGTACTTTTATTTCGTATGACTAGGTGGCATCAAATAACATTGCGCGCAGATTTTCCATTTTTTTTATTTTTTTGCTCTTTTCAAATTATGGTCGAAACCGCGGGCCTTGCCGCATTTAGCTACATGTTGTGACCGTAGATCTGTTAGTGTATATGTGATCAAATAATATCTTATGTACCTAAAAATGATTTTTCGAAACATGAGAAAACTATGAATCACTTGTAGTTCAAACTTACCCACTTGCTGAATCAGAATTTGTTTTTGTCTAGTGATAGGTTGCTGGAAAACTTTTGAGGTTCAACTGGTTGGTGACTTGTCCATTAAATGTGTTCTACTATTTATAAAATTGGTTTGTTGCAATTTTGCAATGGATTCTTGGTAGATTATTCGCAAAACCACCATGTTTTGCACTTTGTGAAGTGAGTTTTTATTACAAAGGAAATGAAAAGCCCCAAATGATTTTTTTCAGCCCAAGATACACATATATGCACAATATGGGGTCATTGGAACAAAATATGCCATGGTTGTGCTCATGACCTAGCTCATTTGGCTTGAAAGCCATGGAACTTGTGCATGGTAGCTTATTTATGAGAAGGGTTTTCGGTAACTACCGTATTGCATGTTTGTTATTTTTCGTGGCAAAAAGGTCACATATAATTTCCATTTTTTATTTTTTATACTTACGCTCTTTCAAATTATGGTCAACATGGCGAGCATGGCCGTCTTTAGAGATAGGTGCTAAGTCTCGCAGATCTGTTCTGTATCTGTGATAAAAATGACATCTTTTGTACCTAAGAATGATTTTGGGAAGAAAAAAAGAGCAAACTATGAAGCAAGTGTAGTTCAAATGTGGCCCACTTCCTACTAAATCAGCAAACAAATTTTATTAGTGAGAGGTGGCGGTAAGCTTTTGAGATTCAGATTGTTGGTGACTTTTCTATAAAAGGTGGTTTACTATTTTTCAAAATTGGTGTGGTACAATTTTTTAATGGATTCTTCGTAGGTTATTCACAAAACCCTGTTTTTGATACTTAGAAAATAGAAAATATTTTTTTGTGCAAAGGAAATGAATACCCTGGAAATATATATTTTTTGCCATTCCAAGAAAGTATGCTATTATTGCAATGGTGGTATTATGACCTAGATATTGGAAATCGCGCTACGCCTTACAAAAAAAATCTAGCGCTTAAACCAACATGAAGCTTGCAAGGAGGAGGCAACGGATCACGTACCTCGTTTATCCAACTAGCGGAATAGTTTGTCAATGACGAGGTTAATGAATTCATGAGTCAATTCCTGCAACTAACCTTGGTTAGTCACGATAAGATGTGTTCTCCTTCTACGGCTCCCACGATCTAGTGCCGCACATGCAACACCTCCGATGGTATGCACACGTACGAGCTTGGTGTCACCGCATCGAACATGTGATCAAGCACACAGACTATGTGAAATATGTTGGTGAAGATTTGGTAGCGCTTCCGTGTTCCTGATGGAATTAGAGTAGTGAACGGGCAGCGCTCTACAGGAGATACGAGCAAGAAAATGGTGGCGGCCGGCGGTGGTGGTGTCGTGCGGCTAGGGCCTTGGACGCAGGGGGTCTTATGTCTTGGAGTGCCTTGGCCTCCACCCTCCCACCCCCTTTATATAGGTGTCCAAGGGATGTCCATCCCTTGCCCCTTGCCCAAACCGAGTAGGGGGAGGAGGTCGGGTTCTAGTCAGACTCCTTCCCTCTTTCCAAACCAAAAGGGGGGAATCCGAGTTCTAGAAGAACTTCCAAACAGACCTAGAGGAGTCCTCCTAGAGGGCTCCACTCTCCATGGTGAGGCTGGCTAGGGGTGGGCCCCATGCGGCCTTAGGACTTTCCATAAATAGATCAGATTGAACTAAGTTCATTCCGACACCTTCCCATATATGACTGGTAGGGTGATACCCTTCCGAATCCAACCATGATATATTGGAACATTTTCGAGACTTCCCCAAACCACCTTCAGAGTATCGTCTCAAACTCATATTCAATAGACATGAAACTTTTAAATGTGTGACCCAATGGATTCAGATATATATGTAGACATGTCCAGACACTCTTCCCGCGACAATGATCACTTGCGTGCTCTTGAATCACTACAATGATCTCTACATGTAACACAAAGATCTTTATCTTGTGAACCGTTACAATGGCCATTAGGGTTTTGGTTTACTTATCCATTCTTTGCACCAACCGAGATGAACTGTAATGTTGTATCTCCTTTCCCAGAGTGCCCTTTTTACTCATACATGTTATCAATGTTCTTGCAATTAACTTCTTAGTCACGTGTCCGCTCAGAGGATGACGAGCATCATAACACTGAGTGAGCCCAGAGAATATTTATCCATCGCCGGAGTTGTAAATCCCAATCTCAAGCAAATAGAACTATATCATACTTTCCGAGTACTTCACTATCACTTTAGTAATCATCCTTTTACGGGTAACGTTAAGTGTAGCAAAGTAATCTTTGGGTACCCACGTCTATTTCTCGCATGGTCTTCCGAAACATATAAATAATAATGTTTTTCATGATTAATTACCAACAACATAATGACAACTTAGTTTTATGGTATGGAAATGGGGTCTTGTCCAACACATTGTTCTCCCGATCAATATACTATCACTTATTATCGGCAACCTCATAACACTTTGCTTATGCCCATAGTCGGAAATACAACACTATCGGATAATAGACGAACTAATCTTATAGGCAAGATTAGAGAACTCTTTGTTGTTTATTATTCTACATGTGTAATTAGGTTTCCCTCCAAATCTCATATTCGGAACTAAATACAGTTCTAGTATGAAATATAAACATTTAATTATAAATACAAAAATATGAATAATAAGACTTTATTATTGCCTCTAGGGAATATTTTCAACAGTAGCTCATTTGGTTTGAAAGCCATAAAACATTGTACATGGCGGGTCATTTTTTAGAAGTGTTTTTGAAATATCTATCATAATGCAAGTTTGTTATTTTTCCTGGCAAGTAAGCCACATGAAATGACTCTGTATGCAGGTTTTTTGTTTTTATTTTTTATTAAAATTTTAAGCTCTTTAAATTGTGATAAAAAATGCGAACCGTTGTAATAACCCAGCGTTTAGGAACATCGACGGGTAGATTTAGGACTTCTATGCATCCATGCATCCTAAAATCTGGATAAATTTTTCACAAATTTAAAAAAACCTGAGTGATCTAAGTTCCTATCAATATAACATTAGGGTTAGATGTTATTGGAGACTGTTATGAGCTTAGATATGATCTCTTGATGCTATATTGTTTAAAGATCTTATGTTAGTAAGTAATTGCAATTGTGGAATTTGAAATTCAAAAATAAATAATAATAGATATGGGTTTAAACTTAAATAATCTTGGAAACAGAACTTAAATGATTACTTATATATAAACAGAAATACAAATATGATACAATAATACATTGTCTTTACAGATATATGAAAAAGAAAATAAATTACGAGAGAATAAAAGAAAAGAACACTAATCCTAAACTAATCCTTGATTGTCTTCATGTTCTTAGACTCTTGATTGTATAACCTGCAAAACAAAGAATAAACAAATAGAAAATAGAAATAAAAGGTTAGTGTTATTAATTTTACTCTCAGACAAGGGCAAAATAATTTGCCATTGCATCATTGAGTTTAAATGATCAAGTATAGCATCTGTTTTTTAAATCTGGGTACAAAACACATGCATACCAGCACATAAGCATCACAGTAACACAAGAGAGTGAGAGGAGGATCAGACCAAAGCTGAGTGACACACATAGGCAGGCAGCTCACAAGCAGCTCAGTCACACTGACTGAGTGTGGTGTTGGCATCACCACAGCAACCGAGCAGATCAAGCAGCTAGAGGTAGTGCACGGCTGGGAGAAGCACACAACCATTCGACCAGAACCAAAACACCAGGAGAACACCAGTTCTCACATCACCACCACACCAGCCAGTAAACCAAAGCCATGGATTGAATCCCTGGAAGCTGAAGAAGAAGGCAAGGTGGAGTAGTCCCTGACCAAGAGGAGAAGGACAAGCCACCGGGAGCTGACTAGGAGGAGAAGGGCAGGCACTAGGAGCTAAACCAGGAGGAGAAGGGCAAGCTAGGAGCAACCACAACTCACCATCAAACAGCAACAGCCGATCAACACCAACACCACACCAGCCACAGGTGGATTTTTCCTTTTGGTTGCATGCATGGTTTAATTGGGTGTTGATTTCCCTCAGACTTGTAAAGTGTTGCTTTGCAAAGTTCATCACTGGGAAATTAGTAATGCCAGAAAGTTAAAAACTAATGAAAAACCTCAGCTTGTGCTTCATTGGCAAGCTTAACCAAGCCACAGATTGAGCCTATACATGGCATGGTTGTGCTGGGCACATGTTCGACTGGACATGCACCTCAGACACACAACCTTGCTAGCACAAGCATCAGGGCACAAGCAGTGAGCACTTAAACAAGCAAAGCACCTCACAAATATGCCTAGGCCTTAGGCCAGCATCACAGGCCAGAGATTAGGGGCAGTTCTCACCAACAAAGTCACAACAGATAAAGCTTTGGGCACAAACATAGAGAGTGCACCACAAAACCTAGCCAATGCTTCAGACAAGTACCACATGTCTAAAAGAAGGCATGTTTCTATAAAACATTGCACAGCAGCACTAGTTGCTGGGCACATGACCAATTTGGTCATGCACCTCAACACAACTCACAACTATCAATCTGACAATCAAGCCAGTAAATAGGATCTAAATCATTTTCCAAGGCTATCTAACTAGGAATCATATTCAACAATAGCAGTTCACAACTGAACTCTATAACACCATCAGGTTCAGACTAACACCTCTGTCAAAATCTTGCACTGACAGAGGGATACATGCATAGCTGAATCATAGCATGACTAAAGCATCAATAGTAGCTTAATGAATCCAATCATCAAGCAAGCTTTAGGCTAATCACAGCACAGAGCTAGGCCAGAGTGCTTGGCACAAAAAGACATGGCCGGAATGGCCAGTGACTGCGGCCATGGAGGAGAAGAAGGAAGGAGAGGGAGGAGAAGATCTACTCACCAAGCGTCCAGGTGCATACCTGGCCAGCATGGCGAGGCAGTGCCCGCACGGCCTGATGCGTGGTAAATAACCAGCCCGTTGGGAACCCCAAGAGGAAGGTGTGATGAATATAGTAGCAGATTTTCCCTCAGTTAAGAAACCAAGGTTTATCGTTCTTGGAGAGCAGAGACAAACGACTGAAGGTGATGCAGACTGGCTTAATAGCACTCCAACAAGGGCGCCGTTTACGATACTTGTTGACTCGTCTTCGGCCAGTAGCATCACGGAACCTACACACACACAACCAAGTACTTTGTTCCCAACTTGCGATGAGGTTGTCAATCTCACCGGTTTGCTTGAAACAAAGGGTATGAGCGTATCGAGTGGAAAACAGTGAAAGTATGCGAGTAAAGTAAACATTGCGAGTAAAGTAAATAGGTGATAGCAATATGATGGAAATAGGACCAGGGTCCACAGTTCACTAGCGGTGTCTCTCCATAAGATAAAATAACACATGCTGGGTAAACAAATTACAGTTGGGCAATTGATAGAATAAAGATAAACGTGATATGTCAAGAAGATCACTATGCGATTTACTCTGGGCATTACAACAAAATACATAGACCGCCATCCAACTGCATCTATGACTAATAATCCACTCACGGGGATATCGTCCGAACACCCCATGAGTATTAAGTTGCGAACAACAGATAATTGCATTAAGCAAAGTGTGTAATGTAAACAAAGCATATGCCCTTGAGCATATGAATGTTGTTTTCTCCCTAGTAGCAACAGCACATCTACAACCTTAGAGGTTTCTGTCACTCCCCCAGGTTAAATAGAGGCATGAACCCACTATCGAGCATAAATACCCCCTCTTGGAGTCATTAGCAACTACTCAGCCAAGATAGCTACTAACAACGGAGAGCATGCAAGATCATAAACAACATAGAGATAACATAAGATATATTTCAGTATAGCAACTCAATCATAACACCAATATTCATCGGATCCCAACGAACCAAACATGTAGAATTACATAACGGTGATCTCAATCATGTAGGGCAGCTCATGAGATCTAAACATGAAGCACATGGTGGAGGAGACAACCATCTAGCTACTGCTATGGACCCATAGTCCAAGGTAGACTACTCACTCATCGCTCCGGAGGCAAGCATGGCGATGAAGAAGACCTCCGGTGGCGATTCCCCTCTCCGGCAGGGTGCCGGGAAGAGCTTCTGGACCCTCCCAATCTCGGGTCGACGATGGCAGCGGATCGCGATGTGTTTCTGGAAATTGATCAGGTACTTAGGTTTTTCCCGTCGGGGGGTCTTTATAGGCGAAGGGGCATCGTCAGAAGTGGACCCAGGCGTCCTCACACATAGGGGGCGCGGCCAGGGGCTGGGCCGTGCCGCCCTTGTGTGAGGGTGGCCAGTGGCCCCTCTCCGTCTCCTCTTCGGATCTCTGGAAGCTTCCGGGAAAAATAAGACTTCAGGAACTTGTTTCGTCCAATTCCGAGAATATTTCCTGTATAGCTTTTCTGAAACACAAAAACAGCAGGAAACAGGGAACTGGCACTGTGGCGACTTGTTAATAGGTTAGTTCCAGAAAATGCATAAAAGTGCCACGAAGTGTAACGAAACATTAGACAAATGGTGTAAAAACAAGCATGGAGCATCAAAAATTATGGATACGTTGGAGATGTATCAGCATCCCCAAGCTTAACTCCTGCTCGTCCTCGAGTAGGTAAGTGATAACAAAAGAAATAATTTTTGAGGTGACATGCACCTACACAATCTTGATCATATATGTAAGCATTTGTGAGCTGGGATCATAAGAACTTAAAACATGGGCTTGAAAGATATAATCTTGATAATAAGAACTTAGCAACCATGTTATAAACATGAAAATGAACACAAACAAAAGATCATGAAAATGAAACAATGAAAGTCAAACGTGTGTTCAAATCATAAGGAAAAACATACAAATGGTTTTCGGCTTGTCCTTCAAAGAGAGCAAAACATAAATGTATAGGACACCTTCAAGCTTAAGAGGGCGACTAGATACAAATAATTTAAGAACAAGTGAAACCAACAATATGAATCAATCAATGAAAACTTTGGGACAATGCACATTATACTAAGAATGACAACTACGCTCTCTTAATGGTGCATAAAGATAGAAGGTGGTGACTCAACATAAAAGTAAAAGAAAGGCCCTTCGCAGAGGGAAGCAGTGATTGCAAGTTTTATAACCTTCAAAAATTATGTTACTTACCGGCTTTGAGCTCTCATTGCCCCCATCATAAGCATCTTGAATGGTTAAAGTTAATGCGAGAACACTTACGCTGCATATGCTTGACAAATCATAAGTTGAAAACCTCGTGTCCCGTGAATACGAGTACCCAAACCTCATGCTACTTTACTTAGAGTCCTAAGCAAGACTCTTGTCATTGTAAGAATATGCGTATCATCGAGAACCGCCAACGGGGTACCTCCGTGCCCGATGACATGGAACAAGCCCACATCAAAATGATAGGACAAGCAGACAATGAACACCTCGACATCTCTTTTATTTACCATTTGTTTAGCTTTTTATTTTGAGATGCGTCGTCGAATGTCTACTATGGGTATGCTGCAAATTTCCACCATGAATTATGCATGGCTTAGATTGGCGGCCCAGGCGTCTCCCTAACACATATACAAACTCCATGATCCCCACAAGATTCCCAATTCATTTCACACCGCGGGCATCCATAAACCAAAGATCACGATATCAACTCAAAAGAGAAGTGCAATGTTGAAAGCTTGCCCATGACTGCATGGCTGGGCTAGTCTCCAACTTACAACTTGCAAGCATAACAACTCAACATAAGAGACCACAATGTCAAATTTTTAAGAACAGGAAAAAGTAAAGTGTGCCTTCCGGTTCGTGAGAGCTTTACTAACCAATTTTCGCATAACACTGGTAAGAGTTTAATTGAAGAGAAAATAAAAGCAAGTCAAATTTACTTGGAATAGCAAATTGCTAGTAGGTATGTATGGTGGACACTTTGGCAAACTTGGTTTTTAGGAGTTGGATGCACGAGTAGAGCTCATACTCAGTACAAGGCGAGGGCTAGCAAAAGACTGGGAGCGACCAACTAAGAGAGCAATAATGGCCATAATCATGCAGAGCGACATTAAAAGAAGCATAAGATGGCATCAAAAGTCAAAAACTAAATGATCATAGAGGCTATTGGCGATTTTGTAAGAGTCTAACATGTGTAAGCATGCGCCAAGTCAACCCAAATAAAGCATCAAGGAGAAAACCAAAATAATGCTTCCAAATAATTAAAAACAATGCATTATTTTTTCAAAGGCTCATTAAGCAATCTCAGTTATTTGAGACAAGTCATGCTACAGCAAAACCACTAAGCATACTATCAAAAAGATATCAAGCATGACATGAAAAAGCCTAAGCCGCAGTCTACACAAGCTCCTTCTTGTACCACTTTTTTGCATAAAGCTTTTTCTCTTTTCCAACACCATTCAAACTTTTTATAAACACCTCTTTTGATGAAAACCAATAAAGATCAGAGGCAAAAATACACCTTGACGAATAAATATAAGAAGATCTGAACGCAAATCAAGGCGAAAATGAAAACCAAAAGCAGTAGCAGAAAAAGAAGAACACTCGGTTTTTGATAAGAGTGAAAACTGGATCGTTCTTGGCAAATGAAAAGCAAGACAACTTCTCTAAAAGAAATTTGTTGGGGTCCAACCATTTATTGCAGCAAACAAACTAAACTAATAAATAAAACTAAAACAACTGACGCTCCAAGAAAAACACATAGTGCATGAAGCAATAAAAATATAGTGTCTTGAAAGGTGACCTGATTTTTGCCGATGAAGTAGGGGTGCCTCGGGGGCATCCCCAAGCTTTGACGCTTGTACTTCTTGGATATTTCTTGGGGTGATGCATGGGCATCCCCAAGCTTGAGCTTTTGTCCATTCTTCAACTCATCTCATCATTCTCCAATCCCTACACTTGAAAACTTCCTTCATACAAAACTAAACACAAATCTATTAGCAACATTAGTGTAGCATAACATATAATCAACCTCTTTTTGCTTCAGGTTTCAATCCAAAACCACCACATATATAGCATAAACTACTGTAGCAAGTTCCCCAAAAGTTCCATGATCAAAAGAACTCAAAAGAAAGCGATTAAGCGGCAAACACAAATATTGGCAGAAATCTGTCAAAACAGAACAGCTGACAAAGGACGAATTTTTTAGGGGTGTTCTATTGCTCAAATCAAAAAGTGTTCAACTAATGAAAGTTTGGATATAACCTGGGGCATATTCACAAGAAATCGCAGGTCCAAAAGATATACAGAGAATTTATACGAATTTTTACGGTGCAGCACCGAAAACAGTTTCAGGACATCAACATCCCCAAATCTTACCTCACTCAAATTAGAGGCTTCTCTTGGCACAACAATGAAATAAACAAGATAAGGAGCGGTCATTACAGTAGTAATGACTTCCAAGACTCAAATAAAAGAAAAAGTACTGAAAATAAAATATTGGGTTATCTCCCAAGAGTGCTTTTCTTTAACGCCTTTGAGCTAGGCGCAGAAAATTGCGAATCAAGTAATATCAAGAGATGAAGCATCAAGCTCATAATTTGCTCTAAGAATAGAGTCAAAAAGTAATTTCTTCCTTTTCCTAGGGAAGTGTTCCATACCTTTCTTGAGTGGAAATTGATATTTGATGGTGCCTTCTCTCATGTCAATGATAGCACCTACAGTTCGAAGAAAGGGTCTTCCCAAAATGATAGGACATGAAGCATGGCATTCAATGTCCATAACAAGAAAATCAACGGGAACAAGGTTATTATTAACCACAATAAGAACATCATTAATCCTTCCCAAAGGTTTCTTCTTAGCAACATCAGCAATAGGAACATCATAATAACATTTTTCAAGCGGTGGTAAATCAAGCATATCATAAATTTTTCTAGGCATGATAGAAATACTAGCACCAGAGAATTGCTCTTTCATAACAAGGTTCAATAAAGCAGGCTTAATCTCATAAAAGTTTGCAGCAGGAGCAGGTGGCGCAGTAGGAGTGCAGATAAAATCACTATTGTTCGTACTAGTAAAGTCACACAGCTTGGTGTTTTCAGGATTAGCCATTTCAGCAAAACTAAAAGCAGATAAGTAAAAAAACTACCAAGGATTCTAATTTTTTTGGGTTTTTGATAAAACAATGCAAGTAAAATAAATAAAGTAAAGCAAAACAATAACAAAGTAAAGGATGTGCGTGCGAAAAACTCCCCTCATAGAAGTCTTCTACTTCCTCCCCGGCAACAGCGCTAGAAAATATTTATGATGGCGCCCAGTTGACGAGGGAGATTATTCTTCTTCATTCCCTGGCAACGGTGCCAGAAAATATGCTTGATGCGTGGTAAATAACCAGCCCGTTGGGAACCCCAAGAGGAAGGTGTGATGAATATAGTAGCAGATTTTCCCTCAGTTAAGAAACCAAGGTTTATCGTTTTTGGAGAGGAGAGACAAACGACTGAAGGTGATGCAGACTGGCTTAAGAAACCAAGTTACATACTAACTCAACCAAAAGGATGCTACCCAAAATTCAAATCAGAACATCACTCAAACTTCTGTCAAACTTTGAATCTGAATCAGTGACCATACCCTATTTTCAAAATAAGATTTCTGCAAAACATGTTCTTTCTTCAGAACAAAAATATGACTGGAAACCTTAGCCAGTATGTTGATCACCCAAAGTGGAAAATTTCAAAAATTTGAATTTGAATCTCTTGCGGGCATTTCGTCGAACACTTGGCAGAAGAAAATCGAGCAAATCTTGATCACTGTGAGGATCACTGTCGCCGGCCGTCTCAAGCCTGTAGCCATGCTCCTGGACACCTCCGCGGTCGACCCCAGCTCCCTCTGCCCCGACCCAAGCCATGCAACATGGGAGGAAATGGAGGACAGCACCCGGACCCCCCTCTCTTCTTCCCCAGCTTTCTGCAAGTTCCCGACCACCCTGCCCTCGCCAGCGCCGACCCACAGCACTTCGCGGCCGAGACCGAACCCCTCCAGCACGCGGGCAAGGCCGTCGAGGCCGGTGTCGCCTGTGCACGTCGCCAGCATGCTCTGCGCCGGCCACCTGCTGGACACCCTCGCCCTCGACGCTTCGGCCTATAAAAGGCCCCGCCGATCAAACGAACCAACTCGCCCCGTCCCCAGCTACCTCCCAGACACGCTCGTTTCACCCCGCTTGCTCTAGCTCGACGTCGCCAGCCCCGCCAGCAAGGTACTGGACGCGGAGGGCGCCGCCGCGTTCGACCACCTGGGAGCAAGCCGCCGCTGGGAACTGGTGGAGGAGCCTCGCCGGAGTCGATTCCGCCCGTCGCCGTCGAGTTCTGCTTCCTCTACGCGCGTCGCCATCGTCGTCTTCACTGCGCGCAGGTGAGCTCCTCCATCGACCAACGAACACGATGCACCCTAGCCGTTGGATTAGAATCGGTCGGTAGCGTACCGATTCGGTGAGAATAAGTGACCTGACGGGTGGGACCCCCCTGTCAGGTTCGGTTTTTATTTCTTTCCCGCCCCGGGCGAAATGTTATCGGGCCGGCCCGTTCGGGTTCTGTAGAGATTCGGCCCGTCCGTTTAGAATCCAGTCCGTTTCGTTTTTATTTATTTCCCGCCTTTTTAAATTAATTCAAATATGATTCAGATCTGTTTTTCAAACTTAAAATCCAAGAGATTTACAAATCCATTTTTAGCAAATAAATATGCGTTGGAAAGCTTGTCAAATGCTCTAGCCTGTGGAACTGGTTAGAATTCCATTTGAAGTAGGAATTTAAATAAATAAGAATAGTGTGACCATAGCTTTATTAATCATAGAAAAATTCTAGAAAATTATTTAAACCTCCTAAAATTATGAAAATGGGTTTGTGAACTCACTAATGACCTCCCCTACTGTTAGTCAACCTTAATCAACTAAAACCCACTTAGTGTTATCATTTAGACCCTAACCCAATTCTAGTTAGTAACATAAAATGATAGATCCCTATATTACACTTAGAATTAAATTGCCCTCAATATCAATTCACTTAGTTAGTTAATCCCCCCTTGAACTAGCCCTAATAACCCTAGTTACTTACCCATACTCAAAAAGGTAAACCCCACATGACACTTAGTAGAAACTCTAACTTGCACACTTAATGAAAACTTAGAAGCAAACCTTGCAATCCAACTCCATAAAAAGGCAACATGAATGCTATTGTTAGCAAACAAATATGTGTGCTTAGTGTGCTGTTAGCATTGTGGAGTGATTGTGTGTCTTGTGTTGATTTCGTTATTAGACGCTAGTGTTGCTGAGGAGGATATTGAGGGGGGATATTATCAAGAAGAAGAAGAAGAAGAATACCCCGGACACTTTGCCAACCAAGGCAAGCCATCTTTTGAATCATACTCCCCATGCCTAGTTTTACTATTGCATACTACTTGTTTTCAGTAAATTGCATGATTGAATTGTTAGAGTAGAATGATAGAAGTATAATGATATCTTGCTTAGCAAGAGCATCAAGCTGAGTTTATACAACCATAGCTAGTGGTATCATCACTCAATATAGTTGCTTAGTCGCTAATAAAATATGAGGCCATCTCTAAGAGGAACCCCCTTTGAATTTGGTGACTTGAACCGGAAAACTTGAATTGGAGGTTTTCTCCTACATGAGGGTCTTTCGAAGGAAAAATAATATTGACTAAGAACTATGGAATGTATTTGATAAATGATACTAAGTGATGTACCATGTGAGCCAACCATTACCGTACGACCACATTACCCCTAAATGGGAAGGGGCTTAGTCCGTAGCTTGTTTACCCTAGTATGGGAGGCCTTGCATCAAACTTTATGGAAGGACACCGTGCGCGGTTACTTCTGAACCTAGTGGAGATTCCACTCATCCGGCATCCCGAAGCGGGCAAAACTAGAGGCGCCAGAACGGGGATTTCCGTATCCCGGGCTCTAGGGAAGGATCCTGTACTAGAGTGAGCAAGTGAAAGAATTTGTTTGATTATCTGAACCCCGCATACTTTGTGTATGACGATCCGTGGATTTCTCCCGGCAGATGTATCAAATCTTGTGGGTAAAGTGTACCCCTCTACAGAGGTTTAAAACTATTCGAATAGCCGCGTCCTCGGTTATGGACAGTTGGCAAACTGTACTTGACTTTTGTCAAGAATGATAATAACCTATGTGAACTTGATGAATGACATGACTTGACTTGACCTTGAACTTGACATACTTGAAGTTCCCTTAGATTAAACTTAGAGAACTAAACTTCTTTTCTACCAATGAGCATTCTTGGGAAACAAAACTAGCTTTTGCAAACTAAACTTAGTGATTCGTCCACCTTACCAATCTTGCATATCTACTTCATCGTTTCATTTGTAAGATGGTTTGCGAGTGCATCCAATGTACTCACGGCTGTGTCCCTGGCTATCAACTTGGCCAGACTATGGGGAAGGGTATTCGGAGGAAGGATATGAAGAAGAGTACCAGAACTAAGATCTTCTACTGAGACGCCATTGCCTGTAGGGTGAAGGCATGGACCCGAAGACATTATTTCCGCTGCTATATTGTGTTGTAATATGAACTTGGTCACTATGACCATCGTACTTGAACCCTCGTATTGTAATGTCTATGGAACTAGTCACCAACTACGTTATGTGTATCGCAACAATGGTTCTGGGATTGCGGTGGAATGCATAACGGGCACTTCAAATTTGTTATCAAATTTGAGGTCATCACAAGTTGGTATCAGAGCCTAGGCTGACCATAGGAGACCTTAGTTAGAATGGGCGTTAAATGAAACCTTGATAAAAGCAAAGATATAAGTAATCGTTGCAAAATTGCTTAGTCTTTTCCTCTCTATTTACAAAGTTTTTTGTACATATTTTAGTTTTATCTACTTAAAATTTTGCACACTTGAGCTGATCACTAACTTAATCTAATCTAAAATTTTGTAGATGGCCCCGGTATTCACTGAGCAGTACCAGTTGGGCCATGGTGGCAGCCTTTGTTTCGAGCGCGACCTCACCACCCTGACCTTGTTCCTGAACCGTCTGTACCCGGAGTTCAAGGGAGCCGTGCTCAATGAGCACCCGGATGGAGAGCTACGGTGGCTTGTCAGGGCCAGTTGTCGTGGCAAGAAGGGAGATTTGAGTTCTCCGAGGATCAAGTTTGAGCTTGTGGAGAACACTTGGGCCGATGGTTTGGTCCGAGGTATGCAGGAGATGCACGCCCGCTTGTGCGGACTGCATATTGAGGAGGTCCAGGGAGAGCGCTTTAGGAACTTTGCTCGGCGTGATGCGGATGGGCGTCCCGCAAACATGCCAGGGCAAAATGAGCCGAGTACCTACGTCGACCACATGGACTTCTTGCTGTACTCCACTCAGCAGGAGGCAGATCGTGCCCGTACCAAGGCCAACCTTGAGCACTTTGCACTGGTGGAGGCAAGGAGCACTATCAGGATTCTTGCGAGGGATCGCAAGAGTCTTCGCCGCCAGCGCGATGAGAGGGATCACACCATTGAGGAGTTGAAGGCCAATGTGGCTGAGCTGACTGAGTACATTGAGAGTCTTGAGAGCCACCTTGGAGAGGAGGAAGGCATTGATCTCCGCAAGGAGGATAATGCCCTCATTAGTGACGAGGATGACTTCATGGGGGACCTTGATGATGAGGAGGATCCCGAGGAGAATGGATTCATTGTGGACGATGAGGAGGAAGACCCCGAGGAGCCCGATGTTTAGATTGGAGACTTCCATGTTATCTAGTTATGAGTTCACTTTGAGTCACTTCGTGTAGGTGTGAGTTGTATCCCCCTCTCTAGTAGACGAGTCGCAATGGTTTGATGTAAACCATTTGTAATGTGTGAAATCGTATGTATGATATGTTTGATGTTTGTTGAATGAAATATGAATTTGGCCCTTCAGGCCTTAGTAAGACAAAAATTGCATCATCCATGTTACCTTAAATCTTAGCAAATTAGTTTTTTCCCTCTTGTCTTACACACCTTATCTTCAGATGCCGCGAGCACCCCCACCCCCAAATCCGGAAATGGCCGAACTACTAAGGCTGATCATGGAAGACCGAGAAGCAGCCCGAGCTGAGCGCCAAGCAAACTTGGCCACTCTTCAGCAACTAACTCAGATGGCAATGAACCACAACAATGGCAATGGAAATGGCCATGGTGAAGGAGAAAACAATGGCCATGGTGATCACCGATCCAAGCTAAGGAGTTTCCAAAACACCAACCCTCCGATATTCACTAAGTTTGAAGAACCCTTAGATGCCGATGACTGGCTTCGCACTATGGAGAACAATTTGGCAGTCGCCGAAGTTGGTGAAAATGAGAAGGTCTTGTACACCACCCACTATCTTGCGGGAGCCGCAAGGGCTTGGTGGGATAGCACCCGTGCAATGCAAGCCCCACGGTATGTGATGCCTTGGGAGGAGTTCAAGAGCAAGTTTAGCAAGGCCCATGTTCCTTTGGGATTGGTTAAAAGGATGAGAGATGAGTTCAGAAATCTGAAGCAAGGTTCCCTATCTGTGGTTGACTACCATGACAAGTTCCTTACCTTGTCTAGGTATGCCCCAGATGACACCAACACCACTGAGAAGAAGCAAGAAAGGTTTCTGGATGGACTTCATGATGAGATGCAATGTGTCTTGGTCAGCATTCACTTTGCCGACCTGGAGTCATTGGTTGATTCTGCAATTCAGATGGAAGGCAAACTCAAGCAAGCTGCAGAGAACCGCAAGCGCCATATGATGTATCAAGGCAACTCAAGCAACTCGCAGAAGCCAAGAGGAAATCCACCTATGGGTTTCGCTCCTAGACCTATGAGGCCATCTGCACCTGCTCCACGTCCCAACTATCCCAACCGTCCGCCCGGCAACAACTTCAACCGTGCACCTCCAAGACCTAGTGGTAACAACTTCAACACAAGACTCCAAGGCCAAATGGCGCCCCCGTGTTACCCAAGCCTGGTGACAAGTCCGGTGTCACCTGTTATGAGTGTGGGCAAAAAGGGCACTACTCCAATGAGTGCCCCAAGAAGCTGAATGATGCATCCAAGACCACTGCTCCTGCTCAGCAGCAGCGCCGTGTTGGAAATGGCAAGAATTATCCACCGAGAACCCAGCCTCACCCTCGAGGCCGTCTGAACCACATGAATGTTGAAGAAGCTCAGGAGGCAACCAACGTTGTGCTTGGTATGTTCCCGTATAACTCAGTTCCTGCAAGAGTTCTGTTTGATTCTGGAGCTTCACATTCATTCATTACTCAGTTATTTGTTGATAAAAGTGGACTTCAACCAACACCCCTGAAAAATACCATGTCTGTGCAAATCCCTGGGTCAGTCACCAAGGCTAGTTGGTCCTGCTTGGCTGTGCCTATAGAAATCCATGGGATCTCATTCTTAGCCAGTCTGATTGTGCTAGGAGCCAAAGGATTGGAAGTAGTCCTAGGTATGGATTGGATGTCTCAACATCAGGGAATTATAGACTGTGCCAAAAAGACCATCACCATGAGGAGTAGCCATGGAATCCTAGTAAAGCATGTGTCAGTTAAACCCACCCAGATCCCCAGATGTCATAAGAGTATCTCAGGGCCAACTATAGAGGAAGTTCCCATCGTCTGTGAATACCCGGATGTTTTTCCCGATGAGCTACCCAGAATGCCACCGGATCAGGATATTGAGTTTATCATTGAGCTTATTCCCGGAACCGGATCCATAGCCCAACGACCCTATCGTATGAACCCAGCTGAACTAGTGGAGTTGAAGAAGCAGTTGGATGACCTTTTGAGTAAGGGATTGATTCAGCCAAGTTCTTCTGCTTGGAGATCACCCATTCTGTTTGTGGATAAAAGTGACGGTTCTAGCCGACTGTGCACTGACTACCGCAAGCTTAACGATGTGACCATCAAGAACAAGTATCCTCTCCCAAAGATTGAAGATTTGTTTGACCAATTGACTGGAGCTAGAGTCTTCTCGAAGATAGATCTTAGAACTGGATACCACCAATTGAAGATCCGTGCAACTGATATACCCAAGACAGCTTTCACTACCCGGTACGGATTATATGAGTACACCGTAATGTCCTTTGGATTAACAAATGCCCCTTCTTATTTCATGAATCTCATGAATAAGGTTTTCATGGAGTTTTTGGATAAGTTTGTCGTTGTCTTCATTGATGACATTCTTATCTACTCCAAGTCCGAAGAAGAGCATGCAACCCATTTGAGACTAATCCTAGAGACTCTGAGAGAGCATCAGCTGTATGCCAAGTTCAGTAAGTGTGAGTTTTGGTTGAAAGAGGTTGGATTCCTAGGCCATGTGTTATCAGCTGGAGGAATATCAGTAGACCCAAAGAAGATCAAATCAGTCATGGAATGGGAAGCCCCTACCACTCAAACTGAAGTCAGAGGTTTTCTCGGATTAGCGGGATATTACCGCAAGTTTGTCGAAGGGTTTTCAAGCATTGCTAGACCCATGACCCAATTGTTGAAGAAGGACAAGAAGTTTGAATGGACCCCTAACTGTGAAGAGAGTTTTCAAGAGCTCAAGAAGCGGTTGGTGACCGCCCCCGTCCTAACCATGCCAGATATCACCAAGAACTTTGATGTCTATTGCGATGCCTCCAAACTTGGACTTGGTTGTGTGTTAATGCAAGAAGGCAAGGTCATAGCATACCTCTCTCGGCAGCTTCGACCTCATGAAGAAAACTATCCAACCCATGATCTGGAGTCAGCAGCTGTAGTTCTCGCTTTGAAAACCTGGAGGCACTATCTTATGGGTAACCGTTGTGAGATCTACACTGACCACAAGAGTTTGAAATATATTTTTACTCAGAAGGAGTTGAACATGAGACAAAGAAGATGGATAGAGTTGATCAAGGATTATGATCTGGAAATTCATTATCACCCCGGTAAGGCCAATGTAGTGGCCGATGCATTGAGTAGGAAGCCATGCTCGTTGAATATGATGATCAAAGAGGAGCAACCTATGTTGCATCAAGAATTTGAAAAATTTGGATTGGAACTAGTCAGTCAAGGATTCTTAGCCAACCTTGAGTTTCAACCCACCTTGATGAGCCAAATCAAAGAAGCCCAGAAGGGAAATGAGAGTATTGACGGAATCAAGCGCAGAATTAGTTCCGGCAAGGTGCCAGGATTTGAAGAAGATGATCAAGGAGTTCTTTGGTACAAAGGACGTATTTGTGTGCCTGCTGATTCAGAATTGAAGGAAATGATTATGAAGGAAGCTCATGAGACACCTTACTCCATCCACCCCGGTGGAACTAAGATGTATCAAGATTTGAAGGAACAATTTTGGTGGCATGGAATGAAGCGTGAGATTGCATCGTTTATATCCAAGTGTGATATCTGCCAAAGAGTCAAGGCTGAACATCAACGTCCTGCTGGATTGCTGCAACCTTTGCAAGTTCCAGAATGGAAGTGGGAATCTGTTGGAATGGATTTCATCACTGGATTTCCAAGGTCTAGCCGTGGAAATGATTCTATCTGGGTCATTGTGGACAGACTGACCAAAGTTGCCCACTTTATTCCTGTCAAGACCACTTATACCTCGGGACAGCTAGCAGATCTTTATCTATCCAGAATTGTTAGTCTGCATGGAGTCCCTAAAACCATAGTTTCTGATCGAGGAACCCAATTCACCTCGAGATTTTGGAGAAGTTTGCATCAAGCCTTGGGAACCAAATTAGCCTTTAGCACAGCTTACCACCCTCAGACGGATGGACAGACTGAAAGAGTGAACCAAATACTGGAAGATATGCTGAGAGCCTGTGTTCTAGCCTATGGGGCTAAGTGGGAAGATTGTCTGCCTTTCGCGGAGTTCTCCTACAACAACAGTTATCAAGCCAGTTTGCAAATGGCCCCATTTGAAGCTTTGTATGGAAGGAAGTGTCGTACCCCCTTGAATTGGTCAGAAACTGGAGACAGTCAGATATTTGGACCTGACATTCTGCAAGAAGTTGAGGAGAAAGTTCGGATGATTCGTGATTACCTCAAGGCAGCCCAGTCTAGACAGAAGAGCTATGCCGACAAAAGACGAAGAGAACTGACTTTCAAGAGTGGAGACTTTGTTTATCTTAGAGTATCACCTCTCAAGGGAATGCAAAGATTCCAAGTAAAAGGAAAGCTTGTACCAAGGTATATTGGGCCCTTCAAGGTGCTAAACTCCAGAGGAGAAGTGTCATATCAGTTGGAGATGCCCCCTGAATTGTCTGAAGTACATGATGTCTTTCACGTGTCGTTACTTCGGAAATGTCTTGAAGTACCGGAGAAGCCAGAAATCTTCAAGAATATTGATCACCGTTCCGTGGATATCAACAAGGATTTGACCTATCGTGAAGTACCTATCCGTATCCTCGAGGAAGCTTATCGAACCACTCGAACCCGAAGCATCAAGTTTTTGAAAGTTCAGTGGAGTAACCACACCGAAGATGAAGCCACTTGGGAGCGAGAAGATTACCTTCAGAAAGAGTTTCCCAATCTTGTTAGTTCTTAACTAGTGAATCTCGGGGACGAGATTCTTTTTAAGGGGGGAAGATTGTAACAACTCAGAAATTGTAATCCACTTCTTATTAATTAAAGTGCCAAATTTTGGACCCAGATAAAACTTTTTCTCTATTATTTCATGCATACATGTATTTTCTACTATATGTCTTTTATGATTTCATGTGTGTTATTATTTGTTGTGCACTGGTTAGTCAATTCTAAGTTAACCCACAGAAGCAATGGAGACAGATTATAAGAACCAAAGAAACCAGAAACAAAAGAAAGAAAGAAAAAGAAAAGAATAAGATGATCTAGAAATTGTTGTTGACTACCCTACTTTGAACCTTTAGATTAAGAAATCTGTAACTCAACTCAGTGTTTGGCCAGTTAGTTGAGCTTCACCAAGTTACATACTAACTCAACCAAAAGGATGCTACCCAAAATTCAAATCAGAACATCACTCAAACTTCTGTCAAACTTTGAATCTGAATCAGTGACCATACCCTATTTTCAAAATAAGATTTCTGCAAAACATGTTCTTTCTTCAGAACAAAAATATGACTGGAAACCTTAGCCAGTATGTTGATCACCCAATGTGGAAAATTTCAAAAATTTGAATTTGAATCTCTTGCGGGCATTTCGTCAAACACTTGGCAGAAGAAAATCGAGCAAATTGTGATCACTGTGAGGATCACTGTCGCCGGCCGTCTCAAGCCTATAGCCATGCTCCTGGACACCTCCGCGGTCGACCCCAGCTCCCTCTACCCCGACCCAAGCCGTGCGACATGGGAGGAAATGGAGGACAGCACCCGGACCCCCCTCTCTTCTTCCCCAGCTATCTGCAAGTTCCCGACCACCCTACCCTCGCCAGCGCCGACCCACAGCACTCCGCGGCCGAGACCGAACCCCTCCAGCACGCGGGCAAGGCCGTCGAGGCCGGTGTCGCCCGTGCACGTCGCCAGCATGCTCTGCGCCGGCCACCTGCTGGACACCCTCGCCCTCGACGCTCCGGCCTATAAAAGGCCCCGCCGATCAAACGAACCAACTCGCCCCGTCCCCAGCTACCTCCCAGACACACTCGTTTCACCCCGCTTGATCTAGCTCGACGTCGCCAGCCCCGCCGGCAAGGTACTGGATGCGGAGGGCGCCGCCGCGTTCGACCACCTGGGAGCAAGCCGCCGCTGGGAACTGGTGGAGGAGCCTCGCCGGAGTCGATTCCGCCCGTCGCCGTCGAGTTCTGCTTCCTCTACGCGCGTCGCCGTCACCGTCGTCGTCTTCACTGCGCGCAGGTGAGCTCCTCCGTCGACCAACGAACACGATGCACCCTAGCCGTTGGATTAGAATTGGTCGGTAGCGTACCGATTCGGTGAGAATAAGTGACCCGACGGGTGGGACCCCCCTGTCAGGTTCGGTTTTTATTTCTTTCCCGCCCCGGGCGAAACGTTATCGGGCTGGCCCGTTCGGGTTCTGTAGAGATTCGGCCCGTCCGTTTAGAATCCAGTCCGTTTCGTTTTTATTTATTTCCCGCCTTTTTAAATTAATTCAAATATGATTCAGATCTGTTTTTCAAACTTAAAATCCAAGAGATTTACAAATCCATTTTTAGCAAATAAATATGCGTTGGAAAGCTTGTCAAATGCTCTAGCCTGTGGAACTGGTTAGAATTCCATTTGAAGTAGGAATTTAAATAAATAAGAATAGTGTGACCATAGCTTTATTAATCATAGAAAAATTCTAGAAAATTATTTAAACCTCCTAAAATTATGAAAATGGGTTTGTGAACTCACTAATGACCTCCCCTACTGTTAGTCAACCTTAATCAACTAAAACCCACTTAGTGTTATCATTTAGACCCTAACCCAATTCTAGTTAGTAACATAAAATGATAGATCCCTATATTACACTTAGAATTAAATTGCCCTCAATATCAATTCACTTAGTTAGTTAATCCCCCCTTGAACTAGCCCTAATAACCCTAGTTACTTACCCATACTCAAAAAGGTAAACCCCACATGACACTTAGTAGAAACTCTAACTTGCACACTTAATGAAAACTTAGAAGCAAACCTTGCAATCCAACTCCATAAAAAGGCAACATGAATGCTATTGTTAGCAAACAAATATGTGTGCTTAGTGTGCTGTTAGCATTGTGGAGTGATTGTGTGTCTTGTGTTGATTTCGTTATTAGACGCTAGTGTTGCTGAGGAGGATATTGAGGGGGGATATTATCAAGAAGAAGAAGAAGAAGAAGAATACCCCGGACACTTTGCCAACCAAGGCAAGCCATCTTTTGAATCATACTCCCCATGCCTAGTTTTACTATTGCATACTACTTGTTTTCAGTAAATTGCATGATTGAATTGTTAGAGTAGAATGATAGAAGTATAACGATATCTTGCTTAGCAAGAGCATCAAGCTGAGTTTATACAACCATAGCTAGTGGTATCATCACTCAATATAGTTGCTTAGTCGCTAATAAAATATGAGGCCATCTCTAAGAGGAACCCCCTTTGAATTTGGTGACTTGAACCGGAAAACTTGAATTGGAGGTTTTCTCCTACATGAGGGTCTTTCGAAGGAAAAATAATATTGACTAAGAACTATGGAATGTATTTGATAAATGATACTAAGTGATGTACCATGTGAGCCAACCATTACCGTACGACCACATTACCCCTAAATGGGAAGGGGCTTAGTCCGTAGCTTGTTTACCCTAGTATGGGAGGCCTTGCATCAAACTTTATGGAAGGACACCGTGCGCGGTTACTTCTGAACCTAGTGGAGATTCCACTCATCCGGCATCCCGGAGCGGGCAAAACTAGAGGCGCCGGAACGGGGATTTCCGTATCCCGGGCTCTAGGGAAGGATCTTGTACTAGAGTGAGCAAGTGAAAGAATTTGTTTGATTATCTGAACCCCGCATACTTTGTGTATGACGATCCGTGGATTTCTCCCGGCAGATGTATCGAATCTTGTGGGTAAAGTGTACCCCTCTGTAGAGGTTTAAAACTATTCGAATAGCCGCGTCCTCGGTTATGGACAGTTGGCAAACTGTACTTGACTTTTGTCAAGAATGATAATAACCTATGTGAACTTGATGAATGACATGACTTGACTTGACCTTGAACTTGACATACTTGAAGTTCCCTTAGATTAAACTTAGAGAACTAAACTTCTTTTCTACCAATGAGCATTCTTGGGAAACAAAACTAGCTTTTGCGAACTAAACTTAGTGATTCGTCCACCTTACCAATCTTGCATATCTACTTCATCGTTTCATTTGTAAGATGGTTTGCGAGTGCATCCAATGTACTCACGGCTGTGTCCCTGGCTATCAACTTGGCCAGACTATGGGGAAGGGTATTCGGAGGAAGGATATGAAGAAGAGTACCAGAACTAAGATCTTCTACTGAGACGCCATTGCCTGTAGGGTGAAGGCATGGACCCGAAGACGTTATTTCCGCTGCTATATTGTGTTGTAATATGAACTTGGTCACTATGACCATCGTACTTGAACCCTGGTATTGTAATGTCTATGGAACTGGTCACCAACTACATTATGTGTATCGCAACAATGGTTCTGGGATTGCGGTGGAATGCATAACGGGCACTTCGAATTTGTTATCAAATTTGAGGTCGTCACAACAACCAAGTACTTTGTTCCCAACTTGCGATGAGGTTCTCAATCTCACCGGTTTGCTTGAATCAAAGGGTATGAGCGCATCGAGTGGAAAACAGTGAAAGTATGCGAGTAAAGTAAACAGTGCGAGTAAAGTAAACAGGTGATAGCAATATGATGGAAATAGGACCAGGGTCCATAGTTCACTAGCGGTGTCTCTCCATAAGATAAAATAACACATGCTGGGTAAATAAATTACAGTTAGGCAATTGATAGAATAAAGATAAACGTGATTTGTCAAGAAGATCACTATGCGATTTACTTTGGGCATTACAACAAAATACATAGACCGCCATCCAACTGCATCTATGACTAATAATCCACTCATGGGGATATCGTCCGAACACGCCATGAGTATTAAGTTGCGAACAACAGATAATTGCATTAAGCAAAGTGTGTAATGTAAACAAAGCATATGCCCTTGAGCATATGAATGTTGTTTTCTCCCTAGTAGCAACAGCACATCTACAACCTTAGAGGTTTCTGTCACTCCCCCAGGTTAAATAGAGGCATGAACCCACTATCGAGCATAAATACCCCCTCTTGGAGTCATTAGCAACTACTCGGCCAAGATAGCTACTAACAACGGAGAGCATGCAAGATCATAAACAACATAGAGATAACATAAGATATATTTCTGTATAGCAACTCAATCATAACACCAATATTCATCGGATCCCAACGAACCAAACATGTAGAATTACATAACAGTGATCTCAATCATGTAGGGCAGCTCATGAGATCTAAACATGAAGCACATGGTGGAGGAGACAACCATCTAGCTACTGCTATGGACCCATAGTCCAAGGTAGACTACTCACTCATCGCTCCGGAGGCAAGCATGGCGATGGAGAAGACCTCCGGTGGCGATTCCCCTCTCCGGCAGGGTGCCGGGAAGAGCTTCTGGACCCTCCTGATCTCGGGTCGACGACGGCGGCGGATCACGATGTGGTTCTGGAAATTGATCGGGTACTTAGGTTTTTCCCGTCGGGGGGTCTTTATAGGCGCAGGGGCATCGTCAGAAGTGGACCCAGGCATCCTCACACATAGGGGGCATGGCTAGGGGCTGGGCCGCACCTCCCTTGTGTGAGGGTGGCCTGTGGCCCCTCTCCGTCTCCTCTTCGGATCTCTGGAAGCTTCCGGGAAAAATAAGACTTCAGGAACTTGTTTCGTCCAGTTCCGAGAATATTTCCTATGTAGCTTTTCTGAAACACAAAAACAGCAGAAAACAGGGAACTGGCACTGTGGCGACTTGTTAATAGGTTAGTTCCGAAAAATGCATAAAAGTGCCACGAAGTGTAATGAAACATTAGACAAATGGTGTAAAAACAAGCATGGAGCATCAAAAATTATGGATACGTTGGAGACGTATCACGGCTGACCAGACGCGGCCTGAGGAAATCTTCACTGGTGGCGGCATCGTAGCATAGGGAGCACCCACCGGGGACGCTTCTGATACGTCTCAAACGTATCCATAATTTTTGATGCTCCATGCTTGTTTTAACACCATTTGCTTTGTGTTTCATTACACTTCGGGGCATTTTTATGCATTTTCCAGAACTAACCTATTAACAAGTCGCCATAGTGCCAGTTCCCTGTTTTCTGCTGTTTTTGTGTTTCAGAAAAGTTACATAGGAAATATTCTCGGAATTGGATGAAACCAAAGCTAGTCGCCCAGAATTTCACTAAAGCTTCCAGAGAACCGAAGAGGAGACGGAGTGGGGCCACGAGGGCCCCACACAACAGGGCGGCGCGGCCAGGGGCTGGGCCGCGCCCCCTATGTGTGAGGGTGCCTCGGTCCACTCCTGACGATGCCCCTTCGCCTATAAAGACCCCCCGACGGGAAAAACCTAAAGACCCGATCACTTTTACAGAACACATCGCGATCCGCCGCCGCCATCGACCCGAAGATCGGCAGGGTCCAGAAGCTCTTCCCGGCACCCTGCCGGAGAAGGGAATCACAACCGGAGGTCTTCTTCATCGCCATGCTTGCCTCCGGCGCGATGAGTGAGTAGTCTACCTTGGACTATGGGTCCATAGCAGTAGCTAGATGGTTGTCTTCTCCACCATGTGCTTCATGTTTAGATCTCATGAGCTGCCTTACATGATTGAGATCACCGTTATGTAATTCTACATGTTTGGTTTGTTAGGATCCGATGAATATTGGTGTTATGATTGAGTTGAAGTACTGAATTTTATCTTATGTTATCTCTATGTTGTTTATGATCTTGCATGCTCTCCGTTGTTAGTAGCTATCTTGGCCAAGTAGTTGCTAGTGACTCCAAGAGGGGGTATTTATGCTCGATAGTGGGTTCATGCCTCTATTTAATCTGGGGGAGTGATAGAAACCTCTAAGGTTGTAGATGTGCTGTTGCTACTAGGGGGAAAACAACATTCATATGCTCGAGGGCATATGCTTTGTTTACATTACACACTTTGCTTAATGCAATTATCTGTTGTTCGCAACTTAATACTTGTGGAGTTCTTGGATTGATTTGCCACAAGTGGATTATTAGTCATAGATGCAGTTGGATGGCGGTCTATGTATCTTGTTGTAATGCCCAGAGTAAATCTCATAGTGATCCTCTCGACATATGCACGTTGTCTTTATTCTATCAATTGCCCAACTGTAATTTGTTTACTCAGCATATATTATTTTATCTTATGGAGAGACACCACTAGTGAACTGTGGACCCTGGTCCTATTTCCTTTATATTGTTATCACCTGTTTACTTTACTCGCACTGTTTACTTTACTCGCATACTATTATCACTTTCCACTCAATACGCTCATACTCTTTGTTTCAAGCAAACCGGTGAGATTGACAACCTCGTCGTAAGTTGGGAACAAAGTATTTGGTTATGTTGTGTGCAGGTTCCACGTTGCTACTGGTTGAAGACGCGCTAACAAGTTATCGTTAACGACGCCCTTGTTAGAGTATCACGCAGCTAGTGGGCATCACCTTCAGTCGTTTGTCTCTCTCCTACTGGATTGATAACCTTGGTTTCATAACGGAGGGAAAACTTGCTGCTATATTCATCAAAACCTTCTCTTGGGGTTTTCCAACTGGCCGGTCATTTTTACTTCGTCAACTCGGCCCCATCAAGTTTTCTGGCGCCGTTGCCGAGGAGGAAGAAGACTTCTGCGAGGGGAGTTTTTGCACGCACATCCTTTACCTTGTTTTAAGTTTTGCTTTACTTTATTTTTTACTTGCATCGTTTTATAAAAAACCCAAAAAAATTAGAATCCTTGGTAGTTGTTATCTCTTTACTTCTAGTTCATTATGTTGTTCCCTAAGTATGTTTTGGAGGACCTCTCAGTAGGAAGTGGTTCAATTATTGGAAAAAGTAACATTGAGGAGTTCTTTAATCATATTAGTATGCATAAAGAAGTTGAGGAAAAGTCTTTGGTTGAGCTTGCTCCTAGTATTGAAGTTGCTTCTACTTATTTAGTTCACATGTTAGAAGCTAGGTTTGCTAGCCTTAATCCTTTTATGCAATAGATGTTTCTTAAGCTTCATGAAATTGAGGATCCTGAAAAGAAAGCTTTTATCTTGGAAACTTTGCGCATAGAATTTAGAGATGTTTCCATTGAGGCTAGGGAAGTTTTTAAGAAATTTAATAAGCTTGGCTCGCCTGTAGCGGTTGTTGGTACACCCAATGAAGATTTTAGAGAGCCAATACCTTATAAACTTGTAGGAATTCATGATGCTTGGGAAAAGAATTCTAGTTGAATTTGTCCTGAAAATCCTTTCGATGAAAGTAGTGTACCAAAGCGTAATCATAAAGGATCTTCAAAACCTCATTTGGACACAATTCCCTTCATTGTTGAAAAGACTCCTATAGTGGATCCTAATGCTTCTTTCATAATTACTTGATTCGCATTTTCTGCGCCTAGCTCAAAGGCGTTAAAGAAATGCACTCTTGGGAGATAACCCAATGTTTTTACATTCAATTATTTTTCTTTTATTTGAGTCTTGGAAGTTATTACTACTGTAATGACCTCTCCTTATCCTTTTTATTTCATTTTTGTGCCAAGATAAGCCTCTAATTTGAGCGAGGTAAGATTTGGGGATGTTGCTGTCCTGAAACAGTTTTCAGTTCTGTACCGTACAAATTCGTGAAAATTCTCTGTATATCTTTTGGACCTGAGATTTCTTGTGCATATGCCCCAGGTTATATCCAAACTTTCATTAGTTGAACACTTTTTGATTTGAGCAACACAAAACCCTCTAAAAATTCGACCTTTATCAGCTGTTCTGTTTTGACAGATTTCTGCCAATATTTGTGTTTGCCACTTTATCGCTTTCTTTTTTAGTTCTTTTGATCACGGAACTTTTGGGGAAGTTGCTACAGTAGTATATACTTTATATGTGGTGGTTTTAGGTTGAAACCTAAAGCAAAAAGGGTTGATTCTATGTTATGCCTACACTAATGTTGCTAATAAATTTGTGTTTAGTTTTGTATGAAGGAAGTTTTCAAGTGTAGGGATCAGAGAGTGATGAGATGAGTTGAAGAATGGACAAAAGCTAAACCTTGGGGATTCCCATGCATCACCCCAAGAAATATCCAAGAAGTACAAGCGTCAAAGCTTGGGGATGCCCCCGAGGCACCCTTCTT